>VZSF01006641.1:646497-876609 GCA_013398295.1 Chionis minor | reverse complement strand
TTGAGTTCATTTTTGCACTGTGTGGTGTTTTTTTTTTTTTTTGGGGGGGGGGGAGACGGGGGAGGATTAAATGAAGAAAAAAATCCTGTTTAGAAAATCCTAAAAGGAGCAGAATCACCAAAGAAAAATTTTGCCACGTGATAATACTTGTATGAGTGTATTTGAGAGAAAGGAAGACAGATTTTTTTGAAAACAGTCCATAGAAGTCCTACTGAAGGCCCCATCAGTTGCCAGTTGCATGTACTAGCAGACAGTAACACTGGAGAAGCTAAGGTCACAGCGCTGGAAAAGTACTTAAGAATGCCCACAGTATGTTTATTTGGCCGGGATATCCATGTTTAGCAATGTTTTAGGTATATGCTCCAACATTTAGATAGTGACTTCTATCCAAATGCATAAGATAAGTTAAATTTATACACTTGAAATGCTTTCCAAGGTGGGAGAATATTTGTAAGGAAGCCCTGTTTCGAGGAAGGAAAAAAAAAAAAAAAGGAAAACAAATATTTCATGTTTTTGCAGTACTTTTCTCTGTGAGAAGTTGCAAGAGACATCTGTATTTCTTTTGAATTATTAGTCACTCAGCAGAACTTTTTGTTTCTCTCTTTTTCTTTTTTTAACTTCTCTTTCTTATCTCTTTTTACCCATATCCTGGAGGTATTTGAACTCCTGTGAAGTGAGGGGTCTTATATTGCCCTGAAAGTGGCAAGATTTGCGACTTCTCTAATAAGTTGTGACAGTATGTTCCACAGCCGTGGCCCCTCTGCCAGAAAATCTGGGTTTCCTATTCTTTGTAGGCATCACTGTTGTTACTTTAAAATTTTATTATTACTCCTGGTAGCATTTGCATTGTTGGAGACTCAAGCATTAAAAAATTATGAGATAGGCCTACAAGTCACCTGATTTTTATTTTTTTTTTTCCTTAAATGAATACATTGGTGTTGGGTTTTTGCCTTCTTTTTACTTAACCTTCTGAAATACATATTTTGGACATACAGTTTCTCTGTGCAACCAGGAGGGCTGAAAATTTTCCACTTTTTTGTTCAGTTTTTGAAGGAAAATTATAATGTCTTGGTAATAAACAGATTCCAACAAGAAAATATAGGTCAATGTGCTGTTTTGCAGAGGGACACCAGCTGGGTCCTGCCCATGCTCAAGCTAATCATGTGCAAGTCCTGTCTGAGCCAGACGCTTGTATGACTGTGCTTGGTGGAGTACTGAGCCCAAGCAAATAAACTGGTCAGTCTGCCATGAGACAGACAGCCATACCCCAGGGAAAACTGCAGATACTGTGAAGCTCACCGTTTATTCACAAGAGTTTACACCGATGTGTTTATTGGGAGAGGTCCTGTTTGGAAAGCGCAAGTATTCTTTGCTGTAGTCTCAGCCTCACGCATCGCAGTCGGCCTTGAAGATCAAGGTCAGGACATTGAATTTGAACCGCTCTTCAGAGGAGATCTGGGATGCTACATTCATACCAGCTTGTCCTCTAAGCAGGCAGGCTGCCACATTCAATAAAAGCTGGAGCTTTTTCCATATGAAGAAGTTTTCAGTGACATGAAGTCGTATCATCAGAATTAAAAAACGGTCCTTGCCAGAGACTGAGGGGTTCAGTTTGGCTTCTGCTAAGACAGATTTTTAACTATGTTTTAATTAGCTTAGTACATGTTTTCATTTATCATATTGTGCCGAGTACATCTAGTATTAGAGAACTGAAGAACATGATGTGAGATTGCACTTAGGTTAAAACAATGAAGAGCTAATTAGATGAAATAACTATAATGTATTAATATTTATGTGTTATAATATGTAGGTTATGGAAGTTGGGTTAATCTAAAACGGTGCTTAATAGAATTGCAAGTGCTGTCTGACTCCTTCGTACAGTCCATGGGGAATCGACAAGGGATTTTGTGGGAAATCCAGGAAATCTGCATTAAAGCATAATGTTTCCTGCTGAGAGGGATCCTGTAAAGCAGGGGGGGAAATACCCAATCCTTTAGTGCCACTCCCTGTTAATTACATAGGAATGCCATTCCCTGCCTGTTCTAGTTCCCTTGAAAAAGCCTTTGTCAGTAATAGAGAATAACGGGTGTTTTTACTTCTGTCCATGAATACTGCGCTTTTAGAACATGGGAGTGGTGGTGGTGGGGTGTTAGATCTTTAGAGAAGGCCAGATTCTGCATCACTGAAGACAATGGGAGTTTGGGTTTTAGCAGCAATGAGAGCAGGATTAGCAGGGCAGTGAAAAGGGATCATCTCTTTACTGGCTGAAATTATTCTGGATGGAGTTCCGTCGGTGCCTGTGAAGTTAGACCAGCCATGAATTTGCCCCATTCCAACCTGTTGTGCAAATGTGTGCTCCCATTCCACCCGGAAACATTCACATCTCTCCTACAGCTCTGACTGTCGTACTATGGATAAACCCACACAATCAGTGTGCAGAATTCGCCTCCTGTTCTCAAAGGCTACAATTCTGTGCATGCAGTCGCAATTCTTCTGGGTTCCCTGATCTGTTTGGACTTCTGCACAATTAAGTGTCAAAGTTTGTTGGTGTTCCTGGCTTCATCTTGGGATGACCAATTGCTTGAATGGCTCTTCCCATCACAGAAAACAAACTGTCAAAGCAGGGGGTTTATTTTTTTTATTTATTTTTTATTTTGTCTCCCCCTCCCCGTTGCCTATACTGATGCCTGCACTTCCTTGTCACAATCCATATAAAAAACTTTAGGAGTGTGGAGGAGATTGTGTTGATGCGTGCTGTGAGCTGGTTTCATCCTTTAGCAATAAAAGGTATTCCCAGTCACAGATTACATTGCTCCCTCGTTTGAATTCTTAGAGTTGTGTGGTTTTTGTTTGTTTTTTTTTACATAGCCATATTCTCCCAGATTACTAGAGGCTGAAATGATAATTTTTTCCAAATACCTGTAACCCAGCAGTTGTTTTATGCATCTTCAGAAAAAATACTGGAGGTCACCTCCAGATTCCCTTTACTGTCTGTGACGATCTTGTTCATGGGAATTTACATTAAAAAAGAATAAAAAAAAAATATTTGCTTTTTCTTGTTTTGACGATGCAATTCTGACCCTTGAAATAGGGCCATTTCTGTAACTAAGTGATAGGAGTCTGACTTCAGAATTTTTCACTTGCTTGTAAGAATGAAGCTTTTGATAGCTCTAGTTAGGCGGACGCTGAGTGTGTTTATATATAAAGGGATTCATTGCTATTCATGTTTTCAGATTCTTGAACATTTTTAAAAGATGTTCTGCAATATTCCTTTGAAGAAATAGCACTCTCAATAAAAATGTTCAAGCTATAAATGGAGATAATCTTCCACAATTCTTGTTTGAAAAGCACAGAAAAAAGAACAGTGTGTAAATGCGAGTATGTCTCAGACCTTTGGATTGCCTCACAGCTCAGAAACCTTTACCTCTCTGTAACACAACAGCAGTGATTTGGAAGGGTATTTTAATTTTTGGCATGCACATCATCACACCAAGTGAAGATAAAGAAGATTTAGATCTTGGCTATTATATTCTAAGCAGGCTACCAGTATGTCTTTGTGAATCGGGTGCATTTTGAATTGTCTCCCTGCCAACACATATTCCACATGTATTATATTTCACTGACATTTGTAAAAAGTAAATTTTTTCAAATATTTTATTCTAGAAAATATTTCTCCTATAAGTTATTTTTGCATATTGTTTCCATTAAAAAATGATGGAAGCACTGTTTTGCAAACCCGTGCTTGTTATTTGGCTGGTAGTATCAGAAATAATAGCATTTTAAAAGGTTTTTTTTTAATAGGCTATAGGATAATTTTCTGGCCCTGTTTTTCAGAAGATAATTAAAATATTATTATGAATCAAAGTAATAGAAGCTGTGAATAAAAAAAGTTTCTTTAATGTAGTACCTAGCTTGCATTTAAAAAATGCAAACCACAATTTAGTTAAAAATACATGTCTTGGGATGCATATCACTTTAAACTTTGGAGCACTAAATGATTGTAGACTTTCACGTATACAGCATATGGCTTTTTGGGGCAGAGCAGACTCTTACATAGCTATATTTCCAAAATTACTCTATCAAATTTTTTTTTAAAAGCAATGAGAAAGCTAAGCAAAAGTGTATGCATGTGCGTATGTTTGAATGAGCATGTATAAGTGTAAACAGCATATTTGTAAGCAAAAAATATATGTAAGGTGCATATATGCAGACTGAAATTTTATCGTAAGTATTCAGATTATAATCTGAAATGTACATACATTATGCAAATACATATGTGTGTTCTATATCAGGTAGGTAGAAGTGTGACCACTATGAAACAGAAAACATATGGCATCTCAGTTCTGCTTAATGTTGTCAGGCTCAGGAGTTAATTTAGGACACTTGATGTGAATGCTTATTTTTTTTTGCTTATAGCATGTCACAATTTGGATGATGCATAACCACATCAGTAGAAAAATACATTTAGATGTTTTGGATATCTTTGTCAGTGGGAATTTTGTCAGCTAATAAAGACCGTGTGTTTTGGCCCTGAGTCTGTTGAAAATAAATTACTTTTTTTTTGGTCTAATGTAAAATTAAAATTAATAAACATCATAAAGCTAAAACCTATCCTAGTGGCTGTTTGAAAATTCCAGAGATGTGGCACTAGGGAGCGGCCATCATTCCAGTGCAAAATGTGCCGAGCTATTTTCAATGGAAAATGAAGAGCAGAAACAGAAGACTGAAATAACAATAGGCTGATTGCTTTCATTTTTTTGTGTAGTTTAACATTGCATTAAAGAGAACAATTGAGTTTCTACATTTTTCCTATTTTCCTGTCATGGATATATTAGCATTACATGATGCATACTAATTATAAAGTTGGCTGTAACAAGAGTTCCTCTTGTGAATCCATTTAAGAACTGATTGTTTACTATCTTTTTCTGTAAGTATAAAATTTTAATTATGCCACTGACAGGAACTGTGCGTGATACAGTGCTCTACATTTATCACTGGGAGAGGGCCAGTTGCAGAGCTGTTTGACTTTGGAGAAATCCTGATGCGCTTGCAATGTTGAGCAGCAGGTGCCACATTATTATGTACAGAAAAGCAATTAGGAAGCATATTGGATGAATGGGGAGTGCATTAATATTAGCAAGTACATTTGTCAGTGGTTTTGATGCGAGTCTTTTTCTTTTCTTTATGCAACATTAAGATTGTGGCTCTCATAAATTCTCCCCTTAAATTGCCATCTGTTCCCTTGTCATGCAGTAGTGAGGTAGAGAAAAGTTTTCTTGACAAAATGAAAAGAATTTCTTTTATTTAAAGTAGAAGCAAAGGAGCCTACACAAAGTGGGAGAATTGTAGGTTATGCAATTGAGCTTTGTGTGTGTTAAGTAATTACTGTTGAATATAACATTAACTGTAGAACAGTTAGGATATTTCCCCCCCCTTTCTATATTTCAGTTTTTTCATGCCTTTTTTTTTTTTGTTGTTGTTAAATATGGTGTGAAACAGTTTTAACTAAATTGTACAAAAAGCCTGACAGCCCAAACCAGGTGTCTCTACTCCAGGGTTTTAGTGGGGGTCAGGAGCAGGCTTTTGAAGTACATCTCCAGTTGGCCCCATATCCCGTGCTTTGGTTCGCGGTGCAGAGCAGTTGGCATTGGCCACGGACTGCATGAAACTAAGCAGGAAGGTACATTCTGCATATGCATGCATCACTAACGGGCATTCAGTTTTGAGACCAAATGCTTTTCAAGTAAATGCCCCCCAAATGTGCATGGCGTCCCCAGCATCAGCTGTTACATCCTAGAGAGCTGCTTTTTGGCTTTTTGTCGATAGCAGTACAAGCTAATGTAAATATGGCTGCCACGTCCCAGACTTGAAGACCTTACATAAAGCTCTTCTGATCGCTTCAGTGGGTGTTTTATCCCAGCCGTCCATAGAGTGGAGAATGTAAGCAACAGCGATCCAGTGTTGCCATCTTCAAAACCAGAGAGACAAAGCATGTCAGAGCTGTGTTCAGGCTGTGAACCAGTGGTGTCTGGGCAAACTGCTCCAGGTCTTCAGTTGTTGAACTCTGTATCAAACACTATTTTTTTAGAACTAGCTTTATTTTATGGCAATTTAAAAACTTCTGCTTATTGTTCTGGCAAGGATATTTGTCTTGAGGGAAGATTGGCGCGTGTCTCTTGCGAGAAAGTAGCTACCTTAACAGAAAGGTTGGAAAGCATCAAAAAAGAAAGGCAGAAAGCAATTTTTAAAAATGCTGTCACAAAAGAAGTACAACTATTGTGCTTTTATGGAGACATGCAGGAAAGATAAAGTATTTCTGGGTCCCTTTTTTTACCCAAAAAATAATGTAAGAGGGAATGCTGCTCTTGCTTATACATTGTGTTTCTTTTGTCCTTTGCTGTAAATATGTTTATTTTGATGATTGCAGATTGATGTAAAACTGAAATCACTCATGGCCTTGACAGGACAAAACAGTACAGACTCCTAACAACTGCCATTTTCATGTTGCAGTTCAGTCTTTAGTGTGTGTGTGCATGTGTTTGCATTTATGGAGAAGGAGTGGTTTAGCCTGTTTGGGCTGCCTACTCTATTTCTGTGCCAACCAGCACTTATGGGGAATAAATCCCTGAAATGATATGTTCATTAAAAAGTGCAGTCAATTCTAGCAGACAACTTAAGTAAACCAGTCCTACTTCTGAACTCCATCAGTAGCAGAACTTAACATCTTTTCTTTCTTTGCTCGTCTGCCTGTTTAGTAAACTCTACAAAGCCCAAGACAATCTGTTTTAGAAATACTATGAAGTGAAGAATGAGCAGCATGAGCTACAAGTGGCAGCAGCAGCAGTTCCAATGATACTTTATAGAGTCGGATCGTGACTGCCAGCATGGCTGGTTACAGGATTAGCTCAATTGGCAGGCTGTCTGAATAAAAAGTAATGGTTTTCTGTGGGACTAAGCCCTAACTCTTTGGCTGTTCCTTTACTCTTTCTGCTCTCTACTTGGCTAATTATGAAAAAAACAAGTTGTTCTTCTTGTGTGGCAGACCTGTTTGATTTCTTTCTGTTCTCCTCATCTGGTTGTGGGCCATTCCTGGAGAAATCCCTGTCCTGGGATGCTAGACTGGCCCTATGCTGTTCTCCTTGAAACAAGAGTTTGTATCTGTTTCTGCTATTTTTTTTCAGGCTTTTTATTATCTTTATCTTTGGTCACAATTAGTCTACCTCACAGGTTGTTTTTCCAATATGTCCTCAATCACTACCTAATCTTTACACACCATAAGGCTGTTCACTTTCCTTCTGTTCCAAATTTTTTTCCCAACAACATCTATCTCTCACCCTCTGGTGCATTGTTTCTCTCTCTTCTGTCAATACACAGTAACAGTTCTTATTCTTTGTGTATGCATTCCTGTTGCTTTTAACATCATTGCAAAGATCTGGTTTTTGTCATCTGCTTTTTCCCTACCATTCATAGAACATGCATATGTTTCCTGATCTCCCTACACTGCCAGATTAAACCTCTCGTACTAGTTTCTGTATCTTCCTTGTATCCAGTACGCTGCAACCCCTTCAATTCAGATATAGCTCATCATACATGAACAGATTGCATCTGTTCAAAAAAGAGCCCCAATCCACATAGTATTCATTTAAACAGCATTGATAGTAGTGAATTCATTTGAGATTCATATGGATGTCATATACTGTGAGTTACAGTGTAAGCATCAGTTAATGGACACTCGCAGTAAAGTGTTCCCTATCAAATAATACATCACTGAGCTACATGAAGTGGTTTAGATATATTTTTTTTTGGTCTATGATTTCATCATGGCTAAGGAAGGTATATAACGGTATGATTGCCTGGCCTTGTAGGATATTTCTTTAGCAACCAGCATTGCTTAATGTTTTATTGATGTATTTTTAAATAATTTATCTTTAAACCTTTGTTTAATGGATGTATTTTTATTCAGAATTTGATACAGAGAAGGTAGGTCTGACAGTTCGTGTTTGCACTCTGACAATATTTCTCTTGTGAACTTTTTAAGGTTTCTTAGCAAGGAGTAATTTTACATTTTTTCATTTCTTTTTTTTTTTAATTACACAGGCTATCATTTCAAGTGGCTTGTACTGATATTTAATAAATGTATTAGGCAATGCGAACAACAGTTTCTTTTTCTTCAGCTGTATTTCAATTTCCACTAAATGTGATAAATATGAAAATAAACAATAGTTGCTCAGGGCACTATCATTAAAATCCTAGCCATCTCCTATAAAAGGAGTGCCTAATGGTAATAGTGAAATATTCTATAGGTGGGATTTCCATAAGCAGTCATTGTTTCCCGAAGCCTCCTCTCACTAAAATGAGGCCAACGCTAGAAAGCTCTGATAAAGGTTAACACTTGAAATTTGTAGGTTAAAGTACATTCAAAGTTTTTTGAGTGGTACCAACTTCTGGGTTATATGTGGTAAGGATTTATTCTTCCATTGAGTGATGTGCGACCGGCTTTCCGAAGCACCTCCATTGGCTCTACATAGCTTTTTCCCCATGGTTGGTGCAGCGGTGGGGCAGGAGATGGGAGGACCGCAGGGTCTCCTTGTTTCTGGCAACAAGATGCAGTGGGGCTCCCGTGCTCCCCAGGAGCCAGGCACGGGCTCAGGTGGGGGATGAAAAGAAGCATTTTTGTGTGCACTGGAATTAAAAATTGTACAGTGAGGCTGTATTGGTAAATGGATGTACATGAATAAGCAAGATGAGAGACAAGTACACTGAGTATCTTCTAGAGGAAATCTCTTCCTTAGTGATATAGATCGGAACTCTCAGAATGCACTTTCTACCTTGAAAAATACACATAGAATAAAAAAAAAATATATTTTGTATGTATTTACACTTGTGAGATTCTTGTACTTTGCTAGGTTTCTGTGTATTTAGCCTTCTGAATGTTTCAGGCAGCATTTCAAATACAAGTAAGTATAAGGCTGCGCCAATGTTTTGGGCGTAGCTTGCTATAAAAATATGGACTTACATTTTTTATCCTCTCTAAATTTTAAAAATTGAAACAAATTTAAAATGTGCTGTCCAGGCTGTATTTTTGCCATATTTCACTCAGTATAAAAATAGTGTAGACATTCACCACATCATCTATTGTACAACTTGGCTATGTTTGAACTAAAGCCCCACCATCTTAAGACAACACTTTGATGTGGGTGTTTCTTTAAGTCTTAAAGGCGCACACTGCACCATCAAAGCTGCGTGTGAACTTTAGGGTATTTACCTTGCTTAATGAGAAATGTTTTCCACATTTTTTTTTTCACTGTGACATTTTTGTACTGCACAATGTTTCTGTGTGTTCTTTTTCTATTTAAAATTTAAAGAGCTACATTTGGGAGAGGAACAATGTAGGTAAAAGAGACCCCTGGAGTGTGTCTGATGTGATAGTTCTCTTCTGTGGCACCATTTTTCCTCCTGCTGTGGGAGAGCTAAATGATAGTGCCTTATACCTTACTGAATAAAGCCTAACACTGTTTCCAGCTGTGAACATGTGATCAGGTTTTGTGTTTGATTTTTGCACACAAGTATACTACTGCAAGCATACCCACACACTCCTATGCAAACACTCCGTATGGGAATTATTGTTGACTCAGTCATTAATCTACCCTCAATTAATCACATTAAGTGTTAAGGTGCCTTTCTGTGCAGAGAGGTACGACAGCCTTTCTGTTTTACCTTAGTGGAGAATTGCTACACGACCAATTTACTTTCTGGCTAAAGATGTTGAAAGATGTGTTGAGATATGTTGTTATATGAAAACTGAGCAGAACGCTATTGTCTGATCCTGAAACCCTCTGAGGATTACTCACTAATCCTATTGATATTGTTGGGAATAACGGTTGTAAGACCTAGCCCCTAATTGTTACATATGTACCAAGAGTAACATAACATTTATTCTGGTCTTTCATGAGTGTTTATTTTTTTTTTTAAATGCAGTTTATCTTTTCAATGCTGCTTATAAAACATAACAGTGTTTGTTCTCTGGACAGGGCATGACTTGTATTTCAATGCTCTTAGGCTGACTATGGCTACATTTCTTATTTAACGAAAAGATAAAACAATTAAAATCTTGCCTTTTATTTTTACCCCCAAAATGAGATCCATTCTTGTGAAAGCTGAAGACCTGCACTCGTGTTCTTCAAAAGTGTGGCATGTCACGTTGTTTGTTAAACACCCAGAACTCATAATATCTTTCTCTCTGGCTCACTGAACAGCAGAAAAAAAATGGGTCCTGAAGGAATACATTCAGAGACAAAGAAGAAAAGTTATTTTATTTTTAGTGATCAGATGGCATAATTGTTGGTTGGTGTTAAGTGGCTCTGAATATGAGGGGAGGGAGGATTAATTTCTGAGTAAATGAGCGACATCTGAAATCACCAGAGGGGCCTGATCCTTTTAGCACCAGCGATGGTGCAGTTGTGCCATCGATTTTCTTTTTTTTTTTTTTTTGTAAAATTTTTTTATTTTATTTTAAGGAAGGAAAAAGCTAGCGGCTGTCATGAAAGACTTCTGCTCCTCAGAGTGAAGCAGCTTGCTCCCTGCAGGCTCACTGGATCTCAGTGAGTGCGACTACTTGTACTTTCAAGACTGTTTGCCAGGCTTTGTATTATGTACTCGTAGACAGACACCCCTGAGTTCAAGTAATGCTGAGAACGTGACAGATCCCTGTCAACAGAAGACGAGATCACTCACAGTGAAGGACAAACGAGGCTCATGGTTCATAAGTTCAGCTTGTTTTTGTGGTGCTGGCCATTAGCATTGGTTAAGTGAGGGTTTTACATTTTTTTGTGTCATTTTCCTTTTGTTACATGATGAGAATGGATGTTTTTGAACTTTGCAGCAATTAGAGGTGGCTGTAGGGGTTGTATTTTCAAATTGAAAGGAGTGTTTGCTTTTGTGAGAAAATCCAGGTTTGGAAAGCTTGTGATAGAAGTAGGAAGTGTAAAATGATCAGCAGATCCATAAAGGTAGCAGTAGCAGCAAGGATGTAAAATAGCAGCAATCCATAGATGCCTGACACCGAAGAGGTTGCAGGGCTGCAGCAAGGTGCAGGTAGACTACTCCATCCCCACATCCACCTCGGACGTCTGCAGGACCAGAATGTGGTCTCAGGGAAGCTGGAGCCAGGCAAACAAAAAAAAAAAAAAGTGGCACAAGCCCTGTGAGCCGATGACCAACAACGTCCATCCTCCACTGATTAAAATGATTAAATATTCCTACTGCCGCTGCCGAAGGA
Organism: Chionis minor; assembly: GCA_013398295.1. NCBI lineage: Eukaryota > Metazoa > Chordata > Aves > Charadriiformes > Chionidae > Chionis > Chionis minor. The sequence continues at coordinate 865,331 of VZSF01006641.1, read as the reverse complement.
ATGTATTATGCACTTCAGGCACAAGAGGAAATAACAGAATAAAAGCAACAAGCAGCTCTGGCAGGAGCAGAATGAGGGCTCTGGGCAGCAGGTGCACTTGGCGAGAGGGTGGAAAGAAAATGCCGTGGCTTTGGCAGCTGCTGTGCAGTATATGCGCAATATGCAGTCGGGGTAGAGCTGGTGACAGACCGTTACTGGAGCACGGTGCACAGCAGTGCACCAGCATGAGTGCCGAATGGTTCTCTGATTCACCGTTGCCTTTCCCTTTCTATCGTCATTCACACCTGTGCAAATAAGTACACAGCGGGTGCTACACCAAAATATAACAGTAGTTTTTTTACACCCGCTAATCATTTATGAATATTTCTGTGCAAAGTGCTATGCCATGCCTTTGTACTGGAACCTGACAGTCAGGTAAGAGTAGGACAAAGGATGATTGAGGACACTAAGGGCAAAAGGGCTTTTTTTTGCTTTCATAGGGATTTGGATGTGTGCATGGTGTTTTAGTGGTTAGTGAAGCTATCTTAATTCTTTTAGCCTGAGCTTAGACATGGGAGGTTTTGGAAGGCTTCCAGCAGAAAAATTAGAACAACTGGATCTGGATCCAGCTGCCGTTAGCATCAGCATCAAGACTGCTACTCCTTTTATAGGAACTGAATCACAGTCTTGACCTGGTTGTAGGTGTCAGCACTGTCTGTGGCTGGCAGATGCAGTCATTGTAGCAGCAGCAGAAAGATGATTTCTACCAAGACTGGCTCTGAAGAAAGCAGAAGCAATGGAGCCCGAGAAAACAGTGACAATGTTTGTATTCATAGTAAGAAACTGAAAATGTAGTGGAAGAAACAAGACGGATGTTGCAGGAGGTAGCATCAATCAGAATTGTTTTCTTCCTTATGAAGTAGCAGTTGGGTCTAATTTTATTCTTTCCTTCTGTGTATTTATGAGAGACTTTATTCCAAAATCCCAGAGTCTTAGGACTACCAAGGTATATGTAATATCATAAAACCCCCTACTTTTCTCTGTCCTTTGGATAGAGATTAACTTTAGCTTTCATGCTGTTGTTCAGTGCAGAATTCTCCTCTGCCAAGCAGCTGGGCTAGGCTTTGCACCATGTGGTCAATTTTTGATGTGTGGCACCTCATTTTTGGGTTTCCTAAATACCTCAGTTGGGTTGAATGGAGCTGCTGTCACTCGTCAACCTGCTTGTGTCCCAAAGCAGGTATCTCAAGGCACTAGGTGCTTAAATAAGCACTTGGTGTGCAGTCACTTTCTTAGATGTGCATGTACTTAGTTGCAGTTAGTACTATCATACATGGATGATCACATGTTCCCTGTCCTTTAAACAAACTGTTTCACATGTAACTGTTTCAAAGATTTTGTGTATTTGTCTGGAAAGCAAGAGAGCAGCAGATGCACGTGTGCTATAATGGCTTACCACGTAAATCCAGTTTATTTCAGAACAATTTCTTCAGATGCCTTCTTTAAACCCCTTCTGAAGTCTTCATTTAAAGCAAGCATAGGACAAAATAAGTTTCTCAAGAAAATCAGCGCCTTAAAAAAAAATATTAAAATATCATGCCTGTCAAGAACCCAGAGTATTAATTTGTAGCTCAGAAAAATGACTACCTGGCCTGCACATGTAGAAAAAGGCTTCAACTTGTGTGTGGCCACTACTGGTTGGCACCTGACAACTTGACTGAACTCCTGCCTTCTTGGAGGGTGTGCTTTAAAACTGGAAGCTTAAAACTTTAATTTGGAAGCAAAGTTGCATGTACTGGTTGACAACTTCCATCTTCATAAGTAACATATAGTTAGCAACAAATTTTTGCCTAGAACTTTCAGGAAAACCTGCAGCAGGAAGCTTGCAATTGGGGAAACTTACTCAGTAGATTTATAAGCTGGATTTTGCTCTAATTTAAATCACTAGTGTGAAAATCTTGCTTAAAAGATCTAGGAGGACTGGGTTAGGCAAAAAAATAAGGGCCAAGTTGTTGAAGATTATTAGAGAAGTGAGGTGTAAGACTTGTGTTGTCTTGAATAATATTTCCCAGGCTGGGGACCTAATGGATCCTGGTGCCTTTCTATCATTTCATGGATTGCCAAAACAGGCTTTGAACATGCCAAAACAACTCTTAATGATTTAATGTCCTGACTTCAATTTTTGTTAAAAATTCTGTGTCTTCGACAGCCGACTGACAGCAACGAGTGAAATAGAGAGGAATACTGGCCTTGTGTCCTAAACAAGCCGGCAAACCTTATTTGTCTGGAATCCATTCTGTGCCATTCCCATGGAGCTGAAACATGCAGAGTTTCTGTTCTGTACATAGCCAGGAATTTATGTCATCAAGTAATTATATGACTGTATTAATTAAAGTAGTTCTGGTATTATTTGGTGACTAGAGAGAAAATTGAGGAATTTGTTTAGCGTTACATCTATTTCAACATTTTCAGTACTTTGGATAACAGGATTTAGAGGCAGAATCCGTGGATGTGAGGTACAATTGAAATCAATCAATATTGAAGTCAATGGAACAATAGCAGCAGCTGAGAATTTGCACTAAAATCTTCTAACCGCTGGCTTGTGGGATCAGCTGTAGCATAGAGCTGTATTTAATGAAAATTATTGCTACCTGTTTTCTCTAGGCCGAGTGAAATAATTTGCAAGAGTCATTCTGACTTTCAGTAGGTGTATGTGTACCTCATATTGTACATAATTTCCACCTGAAGAAAGGTCAAGACCCAATGTGGAAAGAAACTGAACTCTTCTTTTACTGGCTAGTCTGTGAAATTTACTCCTTAGCAGTGTGCGTTTTACATAAAAGTCCATTTTCTCACAAAGGAGAGGGTATGCCCTTGCAGAGTTTTAGAACAGGAAGTAGAGGGAGCATGGAGCACTATTTCAGCTGTATAGTACAGACGGTGATTCTGCTGACCTGTGCTTACATAAAAATGGGGCAAAAGTTCGTGTAACAGATCTGAATAGTTGGAGGGGAAGAATCAGACTGCTTGAAATATATTTAGCCCAGTATTATCTTTCTGTTAAAGAGGATTGTGAAGGTTATGCAGAATGTAAGTTGACCTGATTTTTTCCCCCTGAGCAGCCTACGATGTTATCTTCACTTAACAGGATTTCTCTGAGAGTTTTTCACAATGTGTAGTTATGCACTGTTTGTATAATTATAAAATCAAGAGTGCAGCTATGGTCTCAGTTGCATGGCTGGATAAAAATAAGGAGAAGTGATGAATACAAGAAGTAAGAGGAAAAGGTGACAACAAGCAGTGATGGGTTCAATAGGCAGTTGATGGTACCTTCTGAGATTTTTATCAGTTGCAGTCTTTCTGGAGGGGATGGCTTTGCTAGACAATCTAGCAGAGTTTGTGGAAAGAGCTTCATGGCTTTTAAGAGGAGAACGACAAAGTAAGCTTGGAAGGTGTGGCAGCTGGCCAGGAGGAATGGAGTGAATGTGTGACTAAATTGGGATACTGAGTGATTTCCAGAAAGAGATGAAAAGTACCAGCTGGTGACTAGAAAAGGTAAGAAGGAGAAAGTGTAGAAAGGAGCTTCTGTATGGGAATTCTAAAAAGAGTATGAAAGAGCCTAGAATAGCAGGAAAGGACTGTGCTGTGCCCTCGCGGTGCATAGGGAGAATGCCGTTTAAAAAGCAGGTGAACCAAGTGAGACTTAACTCCCAGAAAATGGAAACAAAGCTGAGGTGCGGGAGTCCAGTGAAATTACTCTACTGAAACAGTACTGTCAGCCCTGGTCAGCTGGCCAGTGATCTCTGCCAGGTAGTGAAGGTCAGACCTGGGGATGCGGATGACGCTGCAGGGCAAGAGGAGAGCTGTCAGGGCCCCCTGTGCCAAAACAGGGTGCTCTGCTGTCCCTTGGGGGGCATGTCGTTGTTTTGGGGAATCCACACACTTCGTGCCTAAAGAGAGTTTTCCTCTATAGAAGAGAAAGCTTCTCTCCTTTCAGCTTGCTGATAGAGCCTCCCGAGCGTGAATTGAGTGATGCTTCTTCTGAATTTCCAAATGGTTTGAAACAATAGCTCAACAACGCACATGCATTGTCCCCTCTAATCATAACAGGCTGTTAACTATAAAACCAAATTAAGCAGTTCAAGAGTTAATAACAACCCATCAGTTAGCAGGAACATCAAGATAATATGTTTGTCCTGCTGTCCCAAACTACCTTCCTAAGCTCTCTCTGGTACAGAAAACCCAAACACTATTTGCTGCTGGGATCTACAATTTCTGTTACAGAACCCATCAAAAATCAATGCAAGAACTTTCTGGCATACTGAATATTGCAACTGTGGCACTAGTAGAAATAAAAATCAATTTGGTTCCAAGATGTTGTCAGGTTTAGGATGTTAATGTTTGAACTTACCAAATTCAAAAAAACTTAAATGTCTTAATTTTAATAGGATCATCCTGGAGTTGAAAGTATTTTGTCTCAAGGAACCATCCATTTCAAAGACATTGCAGACAGAGTGCATTATCCCGACCCGGAATTTTTGTTTTTTCCTCCCGTGCAATGCAGGCACTCTGTGTGACACGTACATTGCATTTGCCTTTACTTGAGGTAGGCTTTACAATTCTCCGTTCTGTTCCAGGCGTTATATGCTCCCTGAGGTCATCCTCCCTCCACATCTCCTTGGGATTCATCTGAAGAGTAGACAGGTCTGTTTACAGTCACCCCTAGATGACAGTCTCTTGATTTCTCTTCTGGCCCTCCTTTTTGTTCTGTGCTGATTTTTCCAAGGTCCGTTCTGTTCCATTTCATGACAAGCTTCTTAATTTATTTGACTCTAAAGCCTGAATTTGCCACTATCTTTATCTGTTCACATGCATTACATCACCTCATCAGTGCCTTCACGGATGTTGTCACCACTCTTACGATGAATATGATTTCCCTAGTTTGAATGCACATGTCCCAGTGCATCCTGGACAGCGTGTTCCCTTTCCTGATACAAAACATCTTCACATTGGCATGTATCTGTTAGTGTGTATCAACACTGTTGTATTAGCAGAAGCATTATTTTTAAAATACCAAATTTGAAAATATTACAGTAGTAAAATACAAAAGGAGCTTTATAAAGATTAGGTGAGAGCATCGGAGCAAGTCAATGCTATTTCAGATCCTAAGGCACTTTTGTCTGTTTTTAATGCAAAACTGAATGATCTTCAGCCATAGATCAGTTAATTTCTTCTACACCGACTGCAAAATACTTGGGATATGTCGCGGTTGTTCCTTCCTCTCCCTAGATATACTAGTTTGCTTCTGCTGCTTGAGCATTAGCCAGTTTTATGTCTGTCTTAACATAGTAAGTAGTGGCTTTTGTATTTCAGGTTCTTGCTTAGTTTTCTATTTGATGTAATTAATGCCATACATACATTGATGCTGTATTACTGTTATTGACATCAGTGTGTCTGTATGAAGGATGAAAGAGGCCAACCATGTTTGCATGGACTGCATTTTGTTGTGGAATTAATTTACAAGTAATAAAGAAACAGGCTTCTTAGCCTTGCCAAAACATGCTGCTATTCTCCCGAGCTGGACGGGAAAGACAAAAATGCCACTAGGGCAGTCACCTGTGTTCTTTAAAACTATTCGTCAGAAAAGGACTTTGTTCTACAGCTTAAGTACTGTTTGTGTGTGCATACTTTAAAAAGCTTTGCAAGAATTGGAATGTGAATCTATATGCATTTTCTTAGTCAACTAGACGTAGACGTAATATGAGAAGATTTCACTGAAGCATAGCTGTGAAAAATTGCACTCTCATTATAATGATCTAGGAAGTGAAATTCCAGTGACTGACTACAGGCAAGGTAAAATGCACTGTATGATAGGCTATTTTGCTGCTTTTAGGATAGATGGCTACAAAGGGCTTGCATATATCAGCCAGTGTGTTTGTCCATCTCATTCTGTCTATGAGAGTTGAAGAGACAACATATAAAACCATAAATCTAAAAGTCAGAGGAAGAATTCAGTGTGGTAAATGGCATTCATCTAGTTAGTGACATATGAAAGGTGGGTTTATTTTAATGAACCATGTTCTGAAACCATGTCTGAAATAACCGTGTTTATTAACCATAACCCCAGCCATGTTATGTTGGGGTTTGTTTGTTGGTTTTTTGTGTGTGTGGTGGGTTGGGTTTTTTTTAAACTTAGATAAAGCAAGAATTTAAGTCTTGATTTTGTTTCTTTAAACAAAAATAAAATCCCAAATTTATGGAATCCCTTGGAATTATCTTGGGGTATGCTGAATATACGTGAACTCCAGTGAGGACCAAACTGAAGTTAATATGGGAGCTAAATGTTCTGAACACTGATATTTGAGTCTTACATGTGCTTCATGTGTAATTGAAGCAATGGTATCTCTGTTGCAATCATAGTTTTATCTGCAGTCCACTTTGCAGACCACCGCTCCCTGCTCTGGATTTGTCCAGGCTCAGGGCTCACGCTGGCATTGCAGCACCGTTGGTTTGTGGGACCTGCAGTGACCGCAGTAGGACAAGGTGTTGATTGTACTACACAGCTTGTAAGTACATGATACAGTGATCTCTGTCTTCTGGGCCATTCATTTCCTATTGAGTCATAATGCTATTAAATCACTGAAAACAGTTTTGCAGTACCCAAATTTTATTTTGCTGGTTATTCATTCCTGAGTCTTGTTATCTCTTTTTAGCATAGAAGAAAGGTTGCAGCATGGTATGAGGACCATTTTTCATGCATGCGCCACCCATTTATGCCATAAAACAATGATGTCCTATTTAAGACAGTACTGACACATTGCTGTGACCAGCTGATGGACCCACATAACAGAAATGGCCCAAAAGGAATTTTTTTTCTCTTCCAGCAGTCTCCCAAAGGCTTGGAATCAGCAGAGTGCATCTGTACTTCCTTGACTTTAAGCCAATGAGTGGTCCTATTAACTTTAATGGAGCAGTTGTTGGGTTTAGTGTTAAGCAGGTGCTTATGTGTCTTGTTGTGTCAGGCTGAACTTGGTAACCCTGTGAGAACTCCCATTGTAGCGTACTGACCCTGTTTATTCTTTCTTTGCTCATAGGAGATTTGATGAGATCACAAGCAGAGGTGGCATGGCTTCAGAATTTCCTGTGAAATTATTTATAATTTAATGCAAGCAACCTGCAGCCAATAAATGTAAAGGACAGCTCTTGCTGTTCACAGAGAGCCCAGATGTCTTGGGGCAAGAACTTGATGTCTCCACTAATTTCTGATGAATCACGATTTTTTACATCAGGCAATGTCATTTGTCAGCAAGTTGTGTCCTTACAGATTGTGCCACTGTAGCTGAGATAATGAAGTGTGATGTTCAAGATTTTTCCTAAAAAAGCAACCCCAAAATCCTATTGGGTCACTGCTATCAGCTGAAATTTATTGCAGTTGAAAGAAGCTGGGCAGATGTTAAAACACTTGTGCTACCCACGAGCCAGGGGGTTCCTCTGTTTATTATTTCCCGGCTGCTTGGCACATTCTTGTGACACACAACAAACCCCCATTATGAAGGATTATATGATGAGGCAACAAGCATGTGAAAGATAGCAACCAAATGGTGACTCCCAATTACATGAAAAATTACTATAATCACTCCTGCTGTAACACCCGTCTGTTGGCAAAGTGGTTGATCCCCTTGAAAAGCTTTAGAAGACCCACTGTATTAAATAAAAATCTCAGTTCTGTGTGTAATCATAAAAATTAACACTGTCACTTTAAAAAAATCAAATTGGTGTCCTAAAGGGAAACCTACTAAGCTGTGTAAAGTAGCTATTATGAAAATGTTTAGCCTTTTGAATGTATTTCAGACAGCATTTGTGTTGCCAGATTTGTCAGCCAAAAACTCACTAAGCAGATTTGTCAGTAGCTGAGGCCATAATCTGTAAAACAGACATTGGCATAGAGATTAAAGATCAAGAGAATTATATAGTTTTTGTTACCATATGCCAAGATTATTCTTCTTCTTTTTTAAAAAAAAAGTTTATTTTGTGTGGGCTGTATCTTAAGGGCTGCTGCTCTTTCTGTTTTGTTGTCTTAAACAGTGGAATTTCCTGTCAGAAAATGGAAACTGTTTTTATTCACATACTTCAGGCTCTGTGTAGCTGTCACACTTATGTATTGCTGAATTTTGCATAGTGTTTCACAAAATCAAAGTTATGAACCACAATTCTCTTCCTTCATGTATGTAATATTTGCATTTCTCTAGGACTGCTGCCCTCTCCAGCAAAGGAGACTGCTTCCCAAGCTGTAATCACATCGTGGGTCAAACAGGAGCTCCTCTGCTCTGCAGGCAGGCTGGGAAAGCTCTGCTTCTTAAAAATAGGCCATGAGGAATGACTAGCTCATGCTACTGCCATCCACTGATAGGTTACTGCTTTCAAGATGGAAGACTGTGTATTGGGGCCACGCGTCTTTATGGGCAGGGTTGGAATAAATTCATGGCCCACTTGGTAGTTGGACCTTCATTGCTTTCTGATCTCTGTACCTGCATAATAGGGCAGAAATTGGGTCTTTGGGGTCTTCCTGCTGTAAAATAACAGACCTCGACTGCTGGGGTCATTTGTGTCCCTAGCAAGGTGGGTGTCTCTTAATTTACCCACTGGAGAGTGTTTTATGAAGAAGGGCTTCAAGAACATCGAAGTAAGAATGGGGAATAACTTTTAAAAGTTTTGTAAAGGTAAACTTCATTAGAGATCTTGAATGCAAACTCCATTGTGTACGCAGGTAGGCAGCATTGCTGCTGAGGCAGTTCCAAATTTGTCTTGGTGAATGACTACATATTTAAGTTAGCACTGGAGAAAGATAAGCAAGGAGCAACACACTGTTAGAGGTACTGTCTATAAGGAAACAATCTGCTGGGTCTTGTTCTGAGGCTGGGATTTGCTGTTGCCTCAAAAAGAGCTCTAGTGCCACTGTGTTTTCCCTTCCTAGCCTAAAAGGGCTTATCTGGAAGGGGAATAACTTGCTTGGGTCACAAAATCTGTTGTCTGTGTGCAATATGCACCCTTGACTGTTTTGATTTTCCCACAAAGCAAAGCAGTTTTGAACCCAATACCCTTCTATCTCAACAGTATAAAAACCACAGTTGCTGGATTCTTACAAGAGCCACGGATGTGGGCAGTGTCCTGCTCCTTGGGCTAAACAAGCACCAACTACATCTTTTTGCTTAGTCGGAAGCTGAGGAGCTGACTTTGTGTTGTTGGTTACCTCTTCATAAAAGTTATAAAATGCGCTGAGCCTTTCCTGATGAAGTTTGTACCTACTTTATATTGCTGCAAAGAAATAGTAAATTAGAACCTATAAAGCATTGGTTCAGGGTTTCAAAGCAATCTAGTGGCTTTTCATATACAACTTGAATTAAATCAAGGTGGAAAAACTAAAGAAAAAGGCATATAGTCTGCTTTGATAAGGCTGAGTCTGATTTCTGGTGTTTCCTGTTCATGTCATCCAACTGTGTGGGTCGTTCAGGGGATGGGAGCAGAGGAATAGCTTGAATACCTGTCTTTTCTCTTTTTGGGGTGTTACAGGCCTTCCCCCATAACAGAGCTCCACTCTGTAGGAGGTCTTATATTGGTAGATCATTACTGAGTACAAGCCTTTTAGTGGAAAAGCACATATAAAGTACAAACTATTTAAATATGTTTACATATGGCCCAAAATGAAGTGTATAACATGGGTTATGATTTTTCCCTTTGGACAAACCAGAAGCCTAGCAGTATCTTGAAGAGGTTCTGTGCTTTATTATAATTCTTTAGGTGTCATCTTTCTGCTGTGTTATGGTGAGCTTGACTGCAGTAAAACAGAGAGAAGTTGTTCGCCATGGCTTTGTGTGCCGCCAGCTTTGTTGGTGCCATAGGCTTGGCCTCACTGCGACAGGATTCTGGTTTATGGATGTGGCTGTAAAAAAAGTGTGCATGTTTTTCCATAGCAGGGTGGCTCAGCCTTCACCAGATGGCACGGAGCAGCAACCTGTGAGAGGGTTTCTGTGCAGCGCCGCTGTGGTTGCTTGCTGGGCTCTTTCCTCCGCTGCGAAAGGAGCACAGAGTGCTGCTGTTTGTGATTACGCGTCACGGCGTTCAGGAACACTTCTGCTTACATTAGACTTGAACATACTTACATGCTCCGTATATGCCATTATGTCTGTGATTTATGATATTACATGCTGCAATCCTGTAGGCCAACAGAAAAATCATTGGTTTGTGCAAAAAACTCCTGCCTTTCTGTAGAGCCATTGGACAGATGTGTAAAACCGGGGTGAACTCCACTAGAGGGCTCACCCACTGCTCCAGCAGGGACGGCTCAGGTCCCCGCACTGTCCCTGGGGCGCACGCTGAGGAGTCCCACTGTAAGACTGGGATCTGCGCTGCTTTGCACATGACAGGGATGGGCCTTGTGTTTCTGCTGCCGTAGGATCTCTGCGTCCTCCCGAAGCTTACCGCGTTTTTGGAGGTGGCTGCAAGGCAGTGTTTGTGCATGGTGCTTTTCTCCTAGTGCTGTAGAATGGCTTTCTGTTGTGTGTATTCCACCCACAAAAAAAGGTATTTCTAATGTAAGGACGCCCCTGTAGGCCTTTCAAAGGGCAGACACCACACTGAGTTTGGAGCCTTTGAATCCCCACAGAAAAGACTAGGCAGAGTGCATCACAAGTATTAAAATAGTAAAATAGAAGACTTCAAAGTTAGTGTAGTGAGTTGTTCTGGAGTGTGAAGTGCTGAGTTCTCTTTTAAAAATCTTTAATCAGTACGGTGTTCATCACACAGATGTTAGCAGCCATGCTAGAGCTCTCTAATTGTAATTTAAGTTATCCCTGCCTAAGGGCTTGCAATTAAATTATTAGACTGTTGCAGTGAGTCCGTGGATCCTGGTTGCACCTTGCAAGGGGGTATTTTCTGGTATGATGAGAAACAGTGGTTTCTCCTGGGAAGCAAATGTACCATTATGCACTTATTAAGTCCTTGTTTAGATCCACTACTGATTAGCAAACAGACTTTGCAAGAGAAAATATTACAGTAGTTTGTTAGCTTCACAAAACCATTGTGCGATGAAGATGAAAACAAACCAAGTCTAATAGTAGCCACTAACTCCTGTGTTCAATTTAAAACTTACTCTTTTCAATCTGATCACATCATTAACTCTTAACTTACAGTGGGAAAAATGTTGGGAATTCATACAGCTTTGTAGAAATTAATAAATGTTTGTGCATTAAATACATACGGCATGCAAACAGGCATTAAACTTCTACGGAAACAATCTATATGGATGTACACACACACAACCCCCCACATATTTATATGTATATTGGTTCTAAAAACACACATAGATATTTATTCTGAAAGACCTGTGTTTTCATTTCACTTAGCATCTTACTGTATTTGTTTTCTTGAGAATTTCATTTCTGGTTATGGTTGTGGAGAGTCTTGAGGCTTTATATCTCTCTCTTGTCACTAGGTTTAGAAATATCTAATGATGAAATACAGAACCACATTTTATCTAAATACAGACAATTATTGAATCTGTTGTTACATTTGCATTGGTGTGTCGTCTTTCGTAGTTAAGTGCCTGCCTGTGTAATTATTTTAAATTCACCTTTGGTTTTTTAAGACTTTTGAAAACAAAGACAGCCATAGATCATTTTACTGGCATGTAAAATGAGGGTGATTATTTAGTTTTACCATAAAACTTCTGATAGGTAAATTCTTTTTGACTTTTTATTTGAATATTATGATTTGAATCAAGCTCATTTCCTGTTCGTCTTAATTTCACTAAGTCATCTAAGAATTCTCAGTACTTAGCCTTTGCTCATCGTGGAAGGTGTACCAAGAATGTAAGGAGAAGTGGTTCATTATAAATTGCCCTGTGATACGATGGCACTCAGCTCTGACTTTGCTCCAAATTCATCCCTTCAGTTCAATTTCCTTGAAATCAGTGGAGTTAAACCAAGGTTAGCTGTTGCTCTCAGACATTTGAGAAAAGAGAAACTTCAGGAAATGCATCCTTACAATCTGTGTGTTATGTGTAATACTTAAGACCCAGTGCTTTGCCAAATCAGGGTCCAATTGGTAGCTTGCCAGGAGCACGAGAGCTATTCTTTAAGGAATTTAAGATGGAGCAGATTGCAGCAACTCTCTTCTGTGGCACAGAAAAAAGTCCTGCAAAGATTTCAACAATTATTACTAATTTTTCAAGCATTGACAGTGTGCTCAGTATGTTCAGAACATGTGTTGCTCCAGACTGAGCCAAGCACGAGGCCTCTAAGATCAGAAAGTAATATTCTTTCTGATCCTAAATAGCACTTTGCCCACAATTTAGTGCAGAGTCTCCTGGCCCTTGAGAGCAATATGTGACCAATATGTGAAGAATAATGTAAACTGGGATTACGGAAATTCAGACCTTCTCTCTTCTATCGTTGAAAGGATGCTTCTTAACTAACATTGGGCTTGTTGATATCTGTAACTGTTCAAACTTTTTAAAAGAGGGTTATCCAACTAACCAATCATACAGTGGTATCCAACTGCTTGTTATCTTTAATTACCTGGATATTGCTTTTCAGATGTAAATGGATATCTAGACACTAATTATTGTTGTTGTCTAAGACATAATTGTTGTGCTTTATTTTCAAGGGAGGTGGAGAAAGTTGGGCTGTCTTTATTCTTATGAACTCTGAGTCACCAAAGGTAGAGAGGACCTGGTAGAGGCCTTTGGTTTGGACCCACAATTTTAAGACCTGTTGAGGTATCTAAATCTGCTCTGGCTTAGACTTTTCTCCTTTAAAGATCTCCATTGTGCTCTCAGGAAAAGTAAATATATCATCTGTCAATGTCCTTTACAAGCACATAATTTAAGTCCATTAGAAAATTGTTCACAATTGTTATGTTAGTGTTTTTCACATTGTTATCCTAATTAAATTGGATTATTCCAATATTCAAACGATAGACCTTTTAGCTTGTAAACGGAATGAATTTTATTAAGGTAATAACAGTCTTATAATCATGGCACTAAAATTAATACTTTAAGGACAGTTGAATAGATTTTTAGTACTTAGTACAGTAAAGGATTTATTATAGCAGACACAACTACCTCCTGTGATAGTTAGAAGTAGGGAATATTTTGTGTCCTAACTTCCTGTTTGCTATCACACTCATAACTTTACCCTTTGAATTGAATTTTTCTAAGCTCTTAAAGAACAACCAAACCCCACAAAACCTTGCGCCTTGAACTCAATGCTCCCTGCCAATTATAGCTAGAAGGAATAGTAATTCAGTTTTAAGAAGCTTATGATGCAGTTTTACTGTTGTGAATTTAATCTCAGGAAATTGAGCAATGATTCCCTTAATGTTCATACTGGACAAAATTTTCAAGCATCCTGTATGATCACTCACTCCCTTTGAGAAGTCAATGATTTTTATTTGCGCAGAAATGCATGCATGCAAGGAAGTGTAGGCATAGATGCAAAACCTGAATCACTGTATGTGTTCTTTTGTGTACTATATGCCATTAGCTTCAGTATCTCACTGTGTCATCACTTGTAGCAGTCAAATGGTATAACTTTTGGGAAAGGAAGTGGAGAATGACTTTAGGTTTTTCCATTTTCTCATTGCTCTGAGGTTGGAGTAAATTGAAGGGACTCCATTGGCAGCACAGGCTTGCTGACACACAAGTGCAACTTTGCCATCCTGGCTACTGGAGAAAGGAAATGTAGTGTTTGTTTCAGGGTTTTACGTGTGATGGTTTTTTTGTTTTTTCCCTGATGATGTGGATGCATTGTATGCTTGCTACATGTTTGCAAGTAGCATTGGTGCCATGCAGTGAAACGCAGGGTTCAAGATAGGTGTGCAGAGGGAGCCCGACTCCTCCTGAGAGCTTAGGCTGGTGTAAAAGACAGGTTGCAGTTCGGTGTTGCGATGTATTGCCTTAACAGATTTCACTAAAAAAACCCCTCTGAAATACTTACGGAATTGACGTTTATAGGTTCTGCTAGGAAGGCTGCTAGGACCTTGTGAAAACAGTGCCCTGAGTTACTTAAAATGAAAAAGCTTTTAGAAAAAGACAAGTTTCTGATGGTGGGAGGTGAACGTCATATTATAGCGTGATTTCAAAGGATCTGTCTGTACCATCAGAGTCTTTTTGGATGAAGAATATATTTCATGTTAGAAAAGAAGCAGAATTTGGAATAATGTTCATTTCAGATGTCTTTTCCCACATATTTCCATGATATAAGTTTTCAGGAAATTGTTTGTGAATTTACATTGTTTATACTTCAGGAAAGAAAACCACTGTCTGTCTTTGGCCATGGACTTTGAAGAATCACAGAATCAAGAATGTTAAGGGTTGGAAGGGACCTCTAGAGATCATCTGGTCCAACCCCCCTGCCAGAGCAGGTCCACCTAGAGCACGTTGCACAGGATGGCGTCCAGGTGGGTTTGGAATGTCTCCGAGTCGGAGACTCCACCACCTGGGCAGCCTGTTCCAGTGCTCTGCCGCCCTCAAAGTAAAGCAGTTCCTCCTCATGTTGAGATGGAACCTCCTATGTTCAAGTTTGTACTTGTCCCTTGTCCTATCCCTGGGTACCACTGAAAAAAGACTGGCCCCCTCCTCCTGGCACCCTCTCTTTAAGTATTTGTAAATATTTATGAGATCCCCCCTCAGTCTTCTCTAGGCTAAAAAGATCCAACTCCTTCAGCTTTTCCTCATAAGAAAGATGCTCCAGCCCGCTAATCATCTTAGTGGCCTTTCACTGCACCCTCTCCAGCAGTTCCCTGTCCTTCTTAAACTGGGGAGCCCAGAACTGAACACAGTACTCCAGCTGTGGTCTCACCAGGGCAGAGGGGGAGGATGACCTCCCTCAACCTGCTTGCCACACTTCTCTTGATGCACCCCAGAATGCCACTGGCCATTGCCTTATTAGAAAATAATTATGTATTTTTTGCCATACACAGTGCTAGAAAATAGAACTGTTCCTTCTCTTGGTAGAACACTTAGGTAAGGATAGTCTGAAATAGCCTATTTAAATAGTTGCATGCTGGCTAAAGTAGAGGAACTTATTTAGGAGCAAATGTCTTGGGTTTTTCTCCTCTCCCATTTTGATAATTTATAACATTTTACTTTTTTTGTGCAATCATTGTTACTGAAAAATCTTAACTTTGGGCCATTCTATACAATGTATAGAATGTAACCTCTATGATGAGGTTACAGCATTGGTGGATAAGGGGAGAGCAACAGTTGTCATCTACCTGGACTTGTGCAAGGCATTGGACGCTGTCCTGCATGACATCCTGGCCTTTAAATTGGAGAGATGTGAATTTGACTGATGGATCCATTCAGTGGATAAGGAACTGGGTGGACAGTCACACTCAAAGAGTTGCGATCAATGGCTCGACATCCAAGTGGTGAGCAGTGACAAGCTGTGTTCCTAAGGGGTTGGTACTGGGACTGGTACTATATAACATCTTTAGTGGTGACATGGATGTTGGGACTGAGTGCACCCTCAGCTCGTTTGCCAATGCCACTAAGCTGTGTGGCACAGTCGACATGCTGGAGGGAAGGGATACCATCCAGAGGGACCTGGTCAGGCTTGAGAGGTGAGCCCATGCCAACCTCATGAAGTTCAACGAGGCCAAGTGCAAGGTCCTGCACGTGGGTTGCGGCAATTCCATGCACAAATACAGGCTGGGTGGAGAATGGATAGAGAGCAGCCCTGAGGAGAGGAACTTGGGGGTGTTGGTAGATGAGAAGTTGAACATGAGCCAGCCACATGTGCTTGCAGCCCAGAAGGCCAATGGCATCCTGGGCTGCATCCAAAGAAGTGTGGCCAGCAGGTCAAGGGAGGTGATTCTGCCCCTCCACTCCGCTCTCATGAGACTCCAGCTGGAATACTGTGTCCAGCTCTGGAGCCCCCAACATAAGAAGGACATGGATCTGTTGGAGCAGGTCCAGAGGAGGGCCGCAAGGATGATCCGAGGGCTGGAGCCCCTCTGCTATAAGGACAGGTTGGGACAGTTGGGGTTGTTCAGCCTGGAGAGGAGAAGACTCTGAGCCTTCCAGTATCTGGAAGGGGCCTACAAGAAAGCTGGAGGGGACTTTTTTACAAGGGCATGTAGCGATAGGATGAGGGGTAATGGCTTCAAACTGGGAGAGGGGAGATTTGGATTAGATAATAGGAAGAAATTTTTCACCATGAGGGTGGTGAGGCACTGGAACAGGTTGCCCAGGGCAGCTGTGGAGGCTGCATCCCTGTAGGTGTTCAAGGCCAAGTTGGATGAGGCTTTAAGCAATCTGGTCTAGTGGGAGGTGTCCTTGCCCATGGCAAGGGGGTTGGAACTAGATGATCTTTAAGGTCCCTTCCAACCTAAACCATTCGATGATTCTATGATATTTGTATAGTTCTTTAACTATGCAAATAGTATCTTTTCCAGAGGTATTCTCCCTGCTCCATCATCTTCAGGATAATTAATGAGGAGATTTTCTTACGAGAAGCATGTTTTTCCTGACTGAAATAAAGTAATTTTATCAATGCTTATCTATCTTTTTTCTTTTTAATCCTGACATGGCTTAAGGTATTAATAAGCTCTTATCTATTGTCTAGAGGAATCATATTTTAAAATTAATTTTATAAAGAGTGATGGATCAGAAGAAGGAGGAGGAAAGCAGGTCAATGAGTTGAACTGGCTTGTTTAGACAATCATGTATCTGATACAGAATTTGGCCTTGAGAATGCTGTTGTAACTTCGTGAGACGAGGCCAAATGCTTTCAGTGGTAGGAAAATAAAATCTCTTGTTGAATGTCTTTGCAAAAGTTAGAGTTAAATTGCAGTGTCACGATTTCATCAGTCAGGGCATTAGCATCCTGCCTGTTGCTTGCAAAAAGCCTGCTAGTGTTCTGTCTACCGTAAGTTCATGGTATCCAGGTTATTGGGAAATTCCTGGAAATGTTAGTGAATCCCCAAATTCTTAGTTATGTTACAATGGTTTTTGGCTTTAATTCTATGCCTGGGAATTTTGTTCATTTTTCAAACCGCTGCTGCATAGTACTGTATGTCATACTAGAGTTTTGCATACGGTATGATGAAATGCCAATAAAAGTATTATTTAACTGTGCTTTGATCTTTTTTGACTAAATTTGAGAGCACTGTCTATATGTCTTTGGATTGTTTGGTAGGTTATTGCTGAAGAGAAATATGCCTCTTAACTTAGAATCCAAATGAAGTGGGCCTAACTGATTTCTATTACTTTGCTCAGACCCCATTATCTCTATGTCAAATTCTGATGTCCCTATGGTCTTTTGTTCAAGTTTTCACTTAAAAGGATGGCTTGTCCAAAATACTGCACCAGTTGCCTGGTCTATAAGGATATTGTCTTTAAGATATGTTTCCCCCACCTCCTTTTTCCAATCAAATAAAAAACCCCAAAAAACAAATGACCAAACAAAACCCCAACCCAAAACAAATAAACATTTTAATGAACCCATGAAGTTTGCCAACAGCTTTCAGTGAGTGTTTGAAGTACCTTGCATTTTTGCTTAGACTTGCTGTTGAACTCTGAATTCTCGGTAATACTGAAAAAAGGTGATAAATTCATTTATTCTGATAACTCCAAACCCTTGAATTCAGCACTGTCTTAATCCATTGAGACTGGTATATAATGAAGCCTCTTGGGCAAAAGGGCAGGTGAGATGTCCCTTCTGCCCTTCACATTTGGAAGTGGAAGGTTTCATCTATTGTTCCTCAGTATTTGTCTACCTGAGTTAGCATTTTTTCAAAGCATGGTAGAAGAGCCTGTGCCCAGCCCCACGCTGCTCTGATTAGATAGTTTTTATTCATTTGTTAGAGCTCTACACTGCAGTCCAGCCACAGAAGTAGATGTACTGTAAATTTTACACCTCTGTTGCAGTGACCCAAGACAGATTCTTAAATATCTCATTTTTTCTCAGACATGTGAAGAATTTTCCATGTGCCTACTAGACATCTGTGACAGGCTATAGGAGCCTACATGGGGAAGAAAGGAGAGCGGGGACAGGCAGATGACAAGGCAATGCCATGAGAGGAAGGCAGCAGGACCCTCAGCCAGAAGCCCACTAGTTTGGCTCTTTTCCCCCTGCGTCCTCCTTGACTATTGATAGACTTAGAAATCTTAAGGACTTCGTGGAAGGGCTGAGGTTTTAGAGTTCATGCTTTAGGCACCGAAGATTGCACCAGCCAAGGTGTCTCGTGGAAGTCCATATCTGTGACAATATCCTTTGCACAAATAATGCTTCCAGGCCCCTCAAACAGGAATTAATTTCCCAACCTAGTTTGTGTTTGCCAAGAATCTCATCGTGCTTCTTGTCTGTGGGGAATGGTGCTATGACCGCAGCCTCACTACAGTCAACTTCTGTGTTTTGGNTTGGGATCTTTTTTTGGCGAGACCTTTTTGAAAATGGAATTTACATTTGTGTGTGATTAGTTTTAGACCAGCAAAACTTTCAATTTCTAAAGCTTCCTAGGGCCCCTTGTCTTCTATAGTGTGACCCAAAATGAAAACATCTTTCAAGTAGACTGTAATTTCTATTATTCATTAAAAGCATATTTTCTGATGAAATGTTGTAGATACAGAACATGACTTAAGATAGTGGTCTATAAAGAAAAGTGTCCCCTGAGGGAATACTGAATGTACAAAAATGGATCCATGCTTTTCCTGAGGCCACTTCTTAGAAACTTGTCAGGGCAGTTTTTTAGCGTACAAGCCCATGGCATCAGCCACATCAGCAGAATTCCTCCCCTTGTTGGTGGATGAAAGTAACTTTCCCTTTTACTCATGTACACACACATATGCTAACCAATATTTGAATTTCCTCTGGTGTAGGCAGAAATGAAGAGTTCTGTTTGGTCATGATGGGGTAAAAATAAGTGCATCTCTGCTGTTGGTCCTTCTCATCTTTCTGATTCCCAGAGCAATTTGCAGCTTCTGCTGGAGAAGAGGAACTTCCCCAGGGGTATAAATTACGCACCAGCAGTATTCATTATTCATAGCCTCATCTGAGCTAGTGGTATAGACTTAGTGTCCTAAGCCTATGTTTTGTTCAGTCAAATGGGTTGTTTTAAATGCTTGTCTACTGAACTAATCCATTGCCTCTAAAGTTTAGGCTTTGTCTCAGTTGTATTATCAGACCAGAGGCTGAGCTTTGTGCTTCTCTTGCTTGATTTGGAGTTACTTCTGTCTCTCATTGTGACACATGCCTTTTTTTCTGTTTGATTTCTTTCTTTTTTTCTGCTGGGACTGCAGTTATTTCTTTGGGTTTGGTAGTACCATTTCATAGCCATAGACTTTCCTATCTCACTGAAAATAATTAAAATTTTGTGCTTCAAAATTTGAGTTGAAAAGATGTTTTTTCCCTGAATATTTCCTTTCTTTTTATTAAGCACCACTGCTTGCAGCTACAGAATGTTCAGATTTTCTTCTGTAATCTTCACCATTTCTTGAAAATTTCATCTTTTGCAACTATTGCATTCTGCTGTGTTAGTGTGTGCATGTGTGTGCACATAGACATTTTTTAAGGCTTTTTTACTCTTGGTACCAGATGCTTTTCAGGATTCAGACTGAAATAAACAAACAAACCCCATGACAAAGATGCACGTCCTTTAGTGGCCCATTCAGACTGCTTCACTGGTATGTTACACAACATGAGATGCTCAGAATTGTTGGTGGGATTAAAATTAGAACTGAACCACAGTTCTTGATATCAGAGTAGAAAGAAGTTCTGTACCCATCTTCCATCTCAGTTATGCATTTGGTAATTTTATTCTTGGCTTCTTTTTTAATTTCTTTCACTTTCTTCATACCCTAATATTTTCTACAGATTCCACTGACCTTTTAAATATAACAATCTCATTTTTCTGTAATCTTGTGAGTTTTGTTTTTAATACCTAATAATTTTCTTCCAACTATTAATTCTTTTTGATAAACTCTATTTTTCCTAAAGTAATAATGTTGCACATCAGCGGATTAATTTTTCTTTATAACAGCTTAGTTAAAAAGAATATGAACTCAAACAGCTGTCTCGCTCTTGTGATATTTCCCTAACATTCTCCATGATTATAAAATGCTAAATTTTGTCTGCTGAACTTTAGAGATCACTGCAAAACACTGAAAGAAAAATTCTAAATCTTTTTTTTTTCATTTATTTATTTTTTAAAATCAACGGACTCATAATGGGAATGTGGCATTAACCTGAATAATGATTTATTCTTCAGTTCCATCTGCATATCTGATTCAATTATTCTCCTAAGAAGGGAAAGCAAAGGAGATATTATCTTAACAAGTGAAGTTTTAACTTGCACAAGAAACATTTTCCCCTCACTGCCCTTTAAATAGCTATTTCATATCCCCTGATGCACAGCAGGGGAATGGCATTTGCCATCCTGTGGCAAAATGAATCTGTACTCCTATGTATGTAAAACTGGTCTGCGTGTGAATTAGCTTTGAGTTGTATTGTGTTTCTTATACTAATATAATACTGTTCTAGTGCTTGCCCCTGATTAAAGAAATACATAAATAAATAATTTATAATTTAATTAATAAGGTATAATATGCAAAGCACAGTAATTTCAAACAGCTTGTAATGTCTCTAATGTACTTTCAATTTTTTATTTTACATAAGGGCTATATTCATTATGTGGTTATGATAAACATACTAATGAATTTTATTACAGGAACAAATTTAAACATGTAAATGAGATCAAATAGTATTAAAATGCAAACGATGGTGAAACTTATTACAAACTAACCTTGCCAACATACATGGAGGGATGTTACAGAAAGGACTCTAGGAAGTTGCATACTTGATAGAAAGTCAGAACAGTCATTTTACAAAGTCACCGAACACAAGAATTTGTGAACTCTTCATTTTTAGTGTTGTATAAACTCTCCTGGACAAAAAAAAGTTAACTAGAATCCTGGGTTTACACGTAACTTCGGGTGACAATTAAAATCCCTTTTCTTGTTCCAGTGAACAGTAATCTGTGCATAATTACATTCAAATGAGATATTAGCATTTTTTGTGCTTACTCTTTGTTAATTGCAGAGTTCACTCTCCATGGTGATGCTTTTGATAGAATCAAGCAACCTTATTGACCTGATGCTGCAAGGCATGTTTGGAAATTCTGCTGTATTCTTCTTTTTAATTTTTTTTCTTATTTTTTTTTTCTTATTTTGGCATTTTGAGGAGTCCTGCTGCTTTTATTACATTCCTGACACTTTTGTTAATAAATCATTGCAAAGTTAATGAAAATTGCATTCAGGCATATCCGAAATAATTGTGTCCTTTGTCATGCTAATAAATTGAAAGATGTTGATCCAATGGGTGAATGCGTGCCCATTATGGTGAAGTTTGTGATATGTGTGCCTGTTGCACTTGTACTTTCTGGCTTGGCATATCGTTCCATGTAGAAATGCGTATGGGGAAAACAAAAGTCAGTATGTTTTCTTTCAAAAGTTATGCAACCTGCCTCTTAATTATGTTGGAAAGTGGGGAAGGATTGAAATGTTTATATTAAGATGTACAGTTACGGTACTGTCTGCAGGAATCGGCAACTGCCTTGTGCTAGAAATTGTTTTCTGTGATGAAAACAATTAAGTATCTCTTTCTTCCTGCCTTCTGAACTTTCATGCTTATTAAACCCAGATGATAAAAGACAGAAAAAACCCCTAAGCCTCACTGTCATACCAAGCTGTGGTGCACGTAAAGGGAAATAACGTACCAGTTGTGCAGGGCTTTTTGGAAGGGAGGGAGGTGGCAATTTTTACTTTACTCTCCATTCCAGATATAAAGCTGAAATAGTAAAATGCAGGTGGGATTATATTCTGCATTTACTTTCATTATGTTTTTTTAATAGTGACTTAATATCAAGGAGAAGTACCACACATTAAAAGTTGGCTTAGATTTTTGGTGCAGGATCTATCTTTTATATCTTGTAGTATAACTAAAAAAATAGGATGGAGAGAAAATGTTAGGGAAATGTTTAGCTGGAGAATTGTATTTCATCATGCAATGTTAGAGTAAAAAAAAAGTTAATACTATAGAACTGTAGGTAATTTAGGCAAGAGTACTTAATTTATGCACTGGCCCATCATGCTGGTTTTAGGTGGGTATTTATTCTGCTACTCAATCAAAACGCGTAGTTTCCATAACAACTGCCACAGTAGATGTAACATGCAGTATGCTGTTTGAATTAGTGGATGTTTAAAAGATGTGTTTTGTTGTGTTGTCTGAAAGTATATTTTTCCTCTCCTGTTTAAAGGAATGGTTTATTGCCCTGAGAGAGGCAGCTGTCATTTCTTTTAATAAATAACAACAACTGAAAGCTAACTGAATCATAATAAGGACATTTAGTGTTTTAAAACAGTATCTGCAAAATTGCAAGACTTAAAATTTTCAACTCTTCACTTTAATTTAATGCTCTTCAAGTAGAGCAAACTCCTTTATACACAAGAAGCCCACTGACTTCAGTGGAGGTGTGCACATGTAATGAGGATGAGAAACAGCTAAGAAAAGGTTGTACATTTTGGAGACTTAAAAGACGCCTTTCCAAATGAGCTTGGAAAAAAGGATATGGAGCGAGGGGAAAAGAGGTATATGTAGCAGTATTGGCAGCACACTTGGAGAATTAGCGCTTAGTTAAAATCTATGACTTCTAAAAGCTGAAAAGAAACTTTCCCTGAGAGCCATAATCGCCCACTGTGTGATTTTTCTTCTGAAGCATTTGATAAGCATTTGGCCAGTGATGAAGACTGGGGGTGGAATTAAGTGAAGTGGTAGTCTGATCCAGTTTTGTAAGTGTGCTACATAGCTCTGTGTTTGAAGCAATGTAATTTACTCCATTTGCAGCACATTTATAAATCTTAGAAATATGATATTATTAGACAATCAAAACAGTAAGGTGAAGCAGCACAGTTTGAAAGCAGGATGAAGGAATGTCTCATCCCTCCCTTTTATTTTTGAACATTTTCTCTGTATGACAGAAATAGATGGGCTCTTTCCCTTCTAAATAGACTCTGCAAAGACGTATATTTACTAGAAACAGGTATCAAGTACCGTGTGCATGTTAGGGTATCGACCAGGTCAAACTATCTGCCCAATTTAGATTGAGGGATTTAGATCAGTGAAGGGCGATTGTATTACAAAGTTCAGCTTTCCCACTTGGACTCCTTGGAATTCAACTGGAGGGAAAACTGAGTCACTTCATAGAAATGTGTTTCTACCTGCTTCAGCATTTGCATCCAGGCAATTCTGCTTTGTTCTTCCAGCTACTGAGGAGTATCAGCCTGTCGTATCGCTGCTGAGCTCCATCCCTGTTTTGTGGACATTGGCATGGGATGTTGGACTAGCATTGCAAGACGCACCACTTTGACCTCCTCACAGCAATTCTGTGTCATCCTGACCTAACTACAGGATTCTGGTGATAGCACAAGGTAGAACGCTATGCCAGCCCTGCCTGCGTTAGCGTGATTCCTAGACAGAGTTTCACCATGGTGATACTTGCTGAAAAACAGCAAATCCCTGCCATTTATGCTTTTAAAGCAATGCTAACACTTCAGCAGATAGTGCTGTAATGTGTATCCTGAGAGTGTTCACTGAGTCTGAATGAAGTGACAATAAAATCCTCACCGAAGTATAAAAAGGTTACTGCAGTCCTCTTATAGCTGGAGTCTGCCGAGCTTTCCTGAGTTTCTTCTTGTTTCTTCCGCTCTTTTTTTCGTATCTACTCAATTCTTGTTATAAAGTTGCTAGTCGTTGTTTTATGGTGACCGAATTGTTAGCTGGGTTGTTTGTACTTCATTGCAGGTGTTCCAGTGAAGCATTTGTTTGTTGCCAGTTTTTTGTTTGTTTTTTCATGTGAGTTGCTTCACCCTTACTTGCAACTCTGCAACTCTGATACGATAGACTGCAAGAACTGAAGAGGCTGGCTGGTCCATAAGCATGTTTAATTATCTGGGGGTGGAACGTGTTTCTGTGGGTCAGGTCATTCTACATACACTGCTCTTATCCCACAGAAGATTTTTGAAAAGGGCTTGTTTTTATAAAAAGCGTCATTTTATACAAGAAAATGTGGCTTTGTAGAAGCAAGATAGATCATAGTCAAGCTGTCCCCAGAACCGCAAAGGTATCTTTTTTGCAAGTGTGTTGCATATATCATCACATGTATAATGTTTGTATCACATATTTATGAAGTTTACAGGTTTTTTTACAAAGTGTTTACATCATAACTCCCAGTTTTCTCATGCAGAACTTGTTACAACTTTTCTCCGAGGAGCTGAATTCCTCTGTTAAATGCTTGGACAAACTGTAATAGAAAAGCAAGCAATGTAGAAACCTTTCTTCTTCTGTGGGAGAGAATTAAAGAGGGTGAAGAAAATTTTGCTCTGTGTTTTTTAAATAGTGCAACATGAAACATAGTTGAATTTGGTATTCAAAGCATAGTAAGGATGTTATTTCCATTAAACCCTGTTGCTCAGTTCGGTTGGAGAGAGAAAAGAAATGTTGAGGTAATACAATTAGTATCTCTTTGACTGCTTTAAGTGTGAGGTAAGTTTACAAGAGGTTTATCTTAAGTTAAGCTAATTTAGACAGTCAAAAAGCTCTGCTCACTTTTCCTGGTAGAGAATCTTTTGTTAAAGATGGAAAAATGAACAAGAATAATCCTGGAAAAATCTGTCCTCAGAACAGTTGCTAATGAGCCTTTCGGGGCTGATAATGACTTACTCCGACCTAGTACTGAAATCCCAGTTTCTGTAATGCACATTCCAACATGTACAGGTATCAGTTTGCTTTGAATTTAACAACCCAAGGGTTGACTCAGCCAGTCTTGACCAAGTGAATGCCTTTCTGGGCTCAGAGCAAGCCATGTCAGTAGTCTAAAGGGAGTCCTCGTGCAGTGTTAGGGAAGGGGCAGACAAGAAGAAACTCCTTTCTGAGACATTTGGGGACACTTTATGGGACAGGCACTGAAGCTCTGGCCTCTCTAGTCAAGGTCGCTGTGTCTTGTTGCTAAGCATAAAGCTTGTCAGATGGCATCAGCACATCCTGCTGAGAGCTTCCACAGCAGGGGTGGCTTGGGTCAGGAGAAAGGAGACCTGACGAACAAGGAACTTCCGAGCAAGAGATGGTAGCAGGTTTTTTTCCTCAATGGGTAGAAGAAAACAAGAAGCCAGCATATGCTGAAAGTGGAGAGTTTGAGACCCCAGAATACTTTTAATGTTTGAGAAAACATCACCGATAAAATTTAAATGGTTGCCAACTTATATGGGTGAGTCATGTGCTCTCAGTTCTGACTGTGAACAAAGTAAAAAATAAAATTCTTTTTGTAGTCATAGAAAGCAAGAGACAATTCATCATAATTTATAAGAACTGTAGCATACAATGCACGTTGCTTTTGTTATTCCTTCCTTAATGCCTCCTATATACGAGTTGCCCACAAACAAATTGGTTTTAGGAGGTTCTCCCCCCGCATTTGTTGTAAGTACAGGGTCTCTCTTTACCCCTCATTTAAGAGTGTCTTATAATTCCCTGCAAATCTTTCTACTAAAAAAAAAAGCCATGTCACACTTGGAGGAAGTCCAAGACTATCATAAAAATAATAAAAATAATTATCAGTTATTTTAAAATTAAATGGATAGCATCAATAAATAACCCCAGCAGATCTTTGGCATTCTATATTTAGAAGAGTTAAGTAGCTGAGTTGTAATAGTCCTTCACAGATAAGTATTTCTATTCCCCATGCTGGTGCACCTTCTGTGTAGTCGGTTTGCACAAGGCAGTGTCTATTTAAAATCTTGTGCTGGCATGCCTCCATAACACAAATTTCTATTGATTTTAGTGGATGTTTTATGAATGGGTATGCTCCAAAGAACTGTACTGTTTCACACTTTGGAGGAATTTTTTGTTTTGTATGAGGAATTCTAAAATTTAAGAGAAAAGAAAATTGAATTCTTCAGATTAGAAAATCATATTCTTATTCTATGTAAAATGAATTATTTTGTATGTCTAAAAAAAGATATTACCTCACCCTACAGACCTTATCTTCCTAGAAGACTTACATACACATAGATTCACACCAGTGAACATCCATCTTTTCTAATAAACTCCTGTCCTTATTCCATGTACACACACAGCAGTTTAATATTCTTTCTAAACTGTAATTGCATATTTTCATGAGATGTCTTGCTGCAGTAGCTTCTTTTTGTGAAACTATAGATCCTAGCTCATATGACTGTAGTCAAAGTAAATTCTTCCTAAAGGTTTTGGCACCTTATTATCCAGTTCTTATCAGAGGAAGTACCAATGAAAAGCAGAAATGTAGAGTGGTACTATTTATTAGAGGCAATGCTTTCAAATTAACGTGTGTGTAAGTCTCTAATATGTGATCCTTTGCTAGGTTGACTTGTTGGAACAAGACATTTATATTTCTACTTTGATCTTTATTCTTCGCAGTCACGTGAATATGGGAGGGAAGATGTTTCATTTTCCTTCAGTTCCTTTCCCACACTCTTGGACTTCTTTGAGCATGGGGAGGAAGTTTGAAGTTTGCCCTTTTAGCCCAAAAGAACAAAGTTGCTGCAGCCCAAGTAAGCACAGACCTGCTATCTGCTTGGCGGTAGCTGAGATTTCTCTGTGGATCTCGGTATATATGCAAAGGTGATGGATTGCTGGTCCTGGCTGCTCTGAGTTGGGAAGCAAAGCGACAGTGGAGCGATACCTCAGGGCACTGCCGATTTCTTGTTTTATAATTAGCCATGGCACCAGTTTTTCCCACCGGAGGGCATGGTACAGGCCTCCTGATCGGTTGCAAACTAGCAACAACGCTAAACTGTAATTTCTGTGTAATTTCATGCTGTTACACAATAACTTGAAACCCTGCTTTCTGTTGAAAGTTCTGTAATTGCACAGTTGTTTCAGTGAGGTTCTAAAAATGTTATGAACGTGCTGCCGCTTTATGGGTCACCTACAATAACCCTGATGCTATTCTACATATCCTGGTACATGCAAATTACAGCAGTTGCATGTTATTTTATTGATTGTCATGTAGTTTGTGCCATGTGCTATAAAGCTTTAAAAGTATACTTTGGAAGCTACATAAAAGAGAAAAAACCCAAACAAACAGTGGTTCTGGTTTAGGCATCTTTTCTGGTTTTCTTTCAGTTTTTATTTGTCTCCAATCAGCATATAAATATCTGCAATTAAAACATGAAAGATCATAAACTGTATTCCAAAGGTTAGTTACATAAATTTTAACATTTCTTTATATTCTCTTGATATTACTGTAGTTCATGCAGTTATATTATGCACTCTGACATCCATGTCATGTCATGTTTGCTCAACTGTTTTACTACTAGTCAAAACCAAAAGTTTTTTTTCCAGTTCTCTCTCTGTAGGGTCAGCCCAGCTTAAAGAAAATGAAGCTGTCTGCTATCGGCTAATACATCATAACCAACAATAAACATGCCAAGTTCAGAACCTGTATTTTGTTATCTGACTATTGTTGATAGCAGAAAAAAAGACAGCTTGATTTTCATTAGCAGGGTTGACCCCACAGGGCTAGGAGCAAGGGAAAAAATATATTTTGACTTGAAGTAAACTGAGGAAACATGACATGGAAGTCGGAGAGGGATTATATATGCATCCCTAAGGTGTCATTTTTAACAAACCGTCTTCTTTCACTTGAGGAAATTCTGAATAAGCCACTGGAGAGATTCCTGTAGCTGTCCAGTTGGCAAGGGCTAATACTTCTGACTCTGAATTATGCATTACCCTTTGCTGCTTTTTTTTTCCTTATGGTAACTGTTTCTTTTGCACTTCTTGGGATAGCGATGAAGATATACAGTTGTTGAAATATGGAAATTCAGACTTCTTAGACCTGCTGCTCATGTAACTCATTCTAAAAAAGCATTTTATAAGCTTGTCTAGACTTGCCTTTTAAAAAATTGTTTAATTTTCTTCATCCAACATAGATGAAATAAAAAGACTGTCTTTATGCTTGTTCTAAGGCCAAGCAGTAGGCTGAGAGGACTATTTCCTTCTGTCCCAGTTACACTGTGTCCTTTTTTTAATTCTTCTATCACTATGTATATTGTTTGTTATTTCTTGCCCTGCTGTCTGTGTGTGTGTGTGTGTGTGTGTTAAAGATTGGGGAGATATTATAGAAATGTTGATTTGGGCAGAGAGTTTCAATTCAGAGCTGTGGGTAGGGAAATGTATATAAAGTTATGTTTCTTCTCCACCCTTCCACTTTGTGAAGCCTACTGCTAGGCAAGCCTGGAAGCTGCTGCCATCATTCTACTTTTGGACACTGCTGGAGTTCCTTTCTGAGAGTGTTTGGGGATATGAGGAATAGTTTTATAAGAACAAAATTTGGCCCTAAATCTAAAGCACTGTAACCCTGTTTGGTAAGTTATACCAACTGTTCTATAAATCAGCCAGCAATGTGCTGTCAGTGCTGAATTTTACTTTTAAAGCACAAGTCCAAAATAGAGGCAGAATTCAAGGGAGTAGAAGTTTGCCAGAGCTTTCCGATACAATTTAGGAGAATGGTCTGTGCTACGTGCCACCAGAAGATGCAGCAGTTGCCCCTTCTGTGCTCTACCTTTGCCTCCTTGATATGTCTACCCATCTAATTTGTGGTGCTTTCTGCCCTGAGCAGAAAAATGGGTTTTCCTATGCTTACAGCATGCTGAGGTGAATCTGTTCAAATTTCCTCAAGAAGAAAAGCCAGTTCAGGCACTTCTCACAGCAGTAACAAGACCATAGGTAAGGCAGAGGTCTCCAAACAGCAGAGCCAGGTCACAGGCTTTCCATCCCACCCCATTCCCAAATGAGCTCTGGCACCAGGAGAGAGCTTGCCCGTTATTCCGATGCCTGCTACAGTTGGCGCTTGTTTTCGGGAGCCAAACAGGGTGTTGAAATGCTGTCGTTCGTTGCAGTAGGTGGCTTCCCGGTCCTTGGCAGTCCTCAGGCACCGAGTTAGCAGACTTTCCGATCCAGGGGTTTATATCAGGTGAAGCTGAACTCTCTGGAATGCTATTCAGCAAACTTGCTATTAAAATGACACTGCCAGCTGTAATCTTCTTGGTTTTCATTTAATTTTAGTGCCAAAAAGTTGACAAAGTCCAGATTGTAGCTTTAAAACTGCCAGGCAAGCTATTCCTGTATAATTTTGTGTAAGCATGGGAGTGCTTGGTAGTTAAGAGATGATACTTGACATCTCTTAGCTTTATTCTGTTTTATTAAAGGCAACACTTCAAATTTACTTGAAGGCAAACAGAGATCTTGATTGTCATGTAGAAGCATTTACGTGATAAGATACTGCTTGTTATTGAGGTGATAAGAAGAATTTCAGTGCAATTATGGTTGAGATAGCAGTAGAGAATGATGATATATATTTTATTTAACCTTCTCGTATATTAAAA
This sequence comes from Chionis minor, assembly GCA_013398295.1. Lineage (NCBI taxonomy): Eukaryota > Metazoa > Chordata > Aves > Charadriiformes > Chionidae > Chionis > Chionis minor. The sequence goes on along the minus strand of VZSF01006641.1, from coordinate 835,876 downwards.
ATATTGTCCTTGCACATTTTTGTAGAAATTTTGAAACTTCAGACTTCTAGACTGTAAGTCTTCATTTGCTGAGCTAGCCTAATACTATGTATCTACGCCAACAAATGCTAACAAAAAAAATCAGGAAGCCAAAGTGGTGTTCTTATTTTAGTGCCAATGTTTCCCTGAATGGTGTACTTTTGATGTTTGAATGGTGGAGAAAAAAATATAAATACTTAATACTGCAAAAACTTATAAATACTTAATTCTCTAGGTGTAAGATAGTGTCAGCCTTTTCAGGACATTGATGAGAATATTTTCTTTTACTTCCTTCTTCTTTCCAACAATCTAGAAACCTTGCAGAAATGCCCCTTTTCTACCATTAACATAATGTGAAGTACTTTACTTTTGTCTTCAGCTGTTTATTTTGCTAAATAGCAATTGTTTGCTGATATAAACCAAACCAAAATCATGCAACAAAATAGCTGCTATCTTTGGAAATAGTCATCAACATTTTCCCATTTTTTGGTGAGAAGAATATTCTCCATCAAAAGCATGAAGGAACAACTAATTATTTTAGGATTATTGAGTTTGTTTTGGTAGAGACATACTTTCGCTCAAAGTTATCACTTGAACTGCAAACCGCATGAGTTTCTGCACAGATCCATAACAGGAGGCCATTTATAAGAATACCTGATAAATTAAGTAATGCCATTTGTTCGTATTGGCAAAAGCTGGAGACAAAGATTTTTGTTTTTACAATGTTTTATCTTGAATTTGTGACAGATTGTGGTGGCCTTACAGGCTAAGCTGTTTGAAAGATACAGTGCTGATTCAGAAGACAATTACTGTGATTTTCCAGAACACATGTAGAAAAGGCAGTGAGTTGGCTGTGGCTGGGAGAGTAACTGGCAATTAGCAGCACCCACGGGTAGCCTAATTCCACCACTTCTGTTTTTCTTTACCCTAGGAGGAGAGTTGTGCATTAGAAGATGCACAGCACCTTTCTTTTTCACGTCTGCACTGTAATCTTAGCCTATGCAAGGCACGTGGGAGAGGAAGGTGCATCTTTTATTGCAGTGAAGTTTGTGAACAGATTCATTGTATTCGGAGATTATATAGCATGACTGGAGTGAGTAGGATTTAAAGCCATGTGCCAGCTTCTTGGCTGCAGCTCCAGCTGCCATGCGTTGTCTCAACACTGTGCTCAAGGTAGAACTTGGTCCTTTTTTTCTGACAGAAAAAGAGACCTTGGGAATTTTGGAGTGAAGACACTACTTGCTATCTAACAGAAGGTGTGGAAAGATAGAAAATATGACAGAAGCAAGAAGCTGGCACAACCTGAAATGTATTTATGCAGAGAGGTCACTACATTTTTCGTGAGCAGTGCTACCTGATAATATTTCTTTCCCCTCAAGAATTTCCTGGCTGCTGTAAAAGATGCCATATAGTTTTACTTTTCCATTCACAGCATTCATCTGCCTTGGCCCTTGTTTTAGGGTGAGGACACACTAATACTAAACACCTGCTCAAATCAGAAACTTGTATTGGTGCTGGAAAAGATGACTGTTCTTTTTTCCTAGTGTGTGGTTTTAGTGTCTAGAACAGTTTTTGCCTCTTCTAAATGCAAATCGCTGAGGCTACTGGTTTCTTTCCAAACTGACGTGACCTAAAGTATAAAGCACCTAGACAGATATGCATAAGCATATGTAAAAATCTGGAAAAAATTTAACTTTTGCTGCATCAAACAAATTCTAGTAGAGTTTATTATTTTATGTGACTTCTCTCTGCTACGGGACAAGCATAATTTTTTTATTTTCCTGAAATGACTATAGTTGAATCTGGTGAAAAAGATTATGTCATTTTTATATGTCATATTTGTGATATATATGATTATGTAGCATATGTGGTGATACATGATGACAAAGTATGATGACATATGGTGAAAATATATGAGATAAGTAATTTATATTTCACGTGCAGATCAAGAAGTATATCCAAACTGTACGCTGTGGTTGTGGTGGCATTGCAGTTTTTGATGAGCAATCATTGTCCGTTTAAGCTTGCACGTTTTCAGCCATAGAAAATCAGCTAGACAAATCCCTGGGTCAAGCAAGGAAATAGCTTCTAAAAAGGAGAGAATTCATCTCAAGAAAAAGGATTTATAACCACTGCAAAAGACGATCCCTGCTTCAGTGGAGAAGCAAGACTTCTTAAGCATCAGCCATGGCACTGAAGGAATTACTGATTTTAGGACAGGCTATATTGTACTGTGAGACCAGCCAGTCTGTACTGCATGGTGATGGGAGGCCAACTCTTTGTCTTAAAATGGTGCATGAAACAGTGGATGTTAGGGGTTGCAAACGCCTTTAAATGTTCATAATCTTGACAGTGAAATCTGTTAATACGCATATGGTTGATTAAGCTGCCACCTGCATTCTGGCACTAGAATATATGTATTTTTGTTTTTTGTGCTACTAAATTTTAAGTAGTTAATGTTACTGTCCCAATTTCTAAGATTTTCTCACAGGTAAAAATAGTTTTGTGGGGAGGGTTTGGTTTTGTTTTGTTTTCTAGTGGTCTTTAATCATCTTCTAAGTCTTTGCTGTTTACATGCTATTAACTTGTAGGAATATCCGAGTGTTTTTCCACATTGCCCTATATGACCTTGATTATCTCATCAGTTCAAAAGCTAAAAATATCAGGAACTCCTATATTCATCAGAATAAGATTGTTTTGACTCAAGCTTGTCAATCTTGGCTTTTATTTTGATGTTTTTTGCACTGTTTCCCACTAAGTTCCAGCTACAAAATGGCAAAAGGCCATTGTGAATTACTGTGTGATATTTCTATTGTTGGTGTTGCATCTTGTGTGAAATATGTAGATGCTGCTACTGAGAGACTTTCCATGACCATTAATTATTTATTACGTTGTGATAACAAAGTTGCTTTCTTAAGTCTTAAAAGAAATGTGCATTTTTGGAGAGTTTGGAAATTACTGGAGAAAATTCCTGCACAATATGGCTTGTTCACACCATCTCATTTTAAGCAACTAACTTAAAGTCAGGATCTGAGCTCTTTATAAAAGCCAATAGAGCATCCACAGGAGTCTTTAGAGTGCCCATCTGGGACCCTACTTATTTTTATTGATTACACAGGAGACCTACTCCTGCTAAGGTAGATGATGTGAATATATATCTCTATGGTAATTCATCAAATTAAAGGTAAATAAAGCCCTTTGAAATTTGACAAGGGCCACAAGGTTATTGGTGTTAAATCTGGTTTCTCTGTCATTGAAAATAGTGGAGGCTGGCCCGAAACTTAAGATGCGATACTTGTTTGACATACACACTAGGTGGCTATAGATCCACTGAAATCAGTCTTACTCTGTTTGATAGAACTTAACACAAACTAGGTAGTTGCAGAAGGTAAATATCATACATAGGTGACAACACAAGGTAAACTTTTTTCCTTCTAGGAAGGAAAGTCTTATTTTTAATATTGTTTTCTCTGTAGCGGTGCCACTTACAACATATGATTAATGTACATCCGAATCAGTGCTGATAAATAATGCAAGTCACTTTAGCTAATTTTTCTTGCTGAACATATCTTCAGCATGAGCAACTCTTAATGAAAGATGAGCATAACATAGAGAAATCAAAGTTGTGAGTTCATTTTAAAATGGAGTTTGAATAGTGATGTGATGACAGTTTCAGCGCTCAAAGGAATATTTAGGTTTTAAAGATACAGTTTATTCTGGAGTACATCTAGGCCATGGGAAGAGCTTAAAGGTGACAGGATAACATTAGAGAGTGAACTAAGATGATGGCCTTGCTATTTGTCCTTTCCACCAGAAATAAATATACATTGTGTCGCTTGTGTAGTATTTACATAGTCCCACTACTTACCATATGCAAGGTCCCACTGCACAATCCCTCTTGCTTCAGGAGGCTACCCAACTGTATGGCAGAGCAGACATGAGACTGTCATATGTTGTCCTTCCTGTTTAAAGATTCAATTTTTTTTTTTTTTTTGCCGTAAATACTTCTGTTGTTATTTGGAAACACTGTGGGAAGTGGATGGAAACTGGTGGTACGTTCCCAGAGGTCTGCTAGAAACACTGATGTGGAGTTAATTTTCATACCTGACTAGGACTCTAGGACTTCAGACTCAGGACTGAGTCTGAAGAGGAGGGGGGAATAGAAATAAGAGGAAACGAGGAGTTCACATTTTAATTCTCTGTAGGAGTAAAAATATTTCATTTTTATTTTTTCTTTAATGCCTATTAAACTTATAACTGTGACTACTTGGATTAAAAATTATATGTAATGACTATTTTAGACAATGTCCTTAGGGTGTCTTTATAACTCTGTGATTGCCTGATCTCTCAAGAGGCACTGGTACATCTTAAAATGGAAGCCAAAGTGTCTGGATAGTTGCTTGATAAATGTTATTAAAAGCATGGAATCCCTGAACTGGAGTCTTCATTACTTGATGATATTTCTGTATTAAGTATGGGGCTATGGTAAAATGCCTTTTCAAAACACATGGTAGATGATAAGAATTAATTGATCTTAAAATATACATTTCATCTACAGCCTGGTTTATGCATACATGGTAATGCTCACAGGAGAAAGACAGGGGCCCAAAGGAAAGAGAGAGGTTTGTTTGACGAGCTGTGGAGGAGGCATGGCATGTTCCCTTAAGCTGGCTTAACCCTAGAACTTGTACGGAAATTCGCGTCCCCCTCCTTGTTAAGATACCTTCTGCACTCTGCTTCCCAGCATATGAGCTATAGCTTCCTGAGAAGACATTCTTTATTTCCATGTCATGCTGCAAAAAGGGACAACATGGAGCCCAGAGGTAATAAGTCGCTGAAAGAATTTCATCCAGCTGAGAAGAGAGTTAAGTTGCTACCTCCTGCTTTTGTCTTCACCCCTGTTATTAATCAGATACCAAAAGAGTCTTGGAAGAAATTCAAGGGAAAAAGAAGGCAAGCTACAGCATTGCTGTGCCCTCCTTGTGACTCCCAGTGGGATTTTCTTTGCACTTTTGTCTGTCCTAAATGTTCTGTTGAATGTTACCTCCTACTTCTCATAATTTCTTCAAAATGGGTATTTTTTGGAGCAACTAACTGCAAGCTAACAGAAACGTACTTCTGTATTGTAAAATGGTGGGTGCTTTATAAAAACCAAGAGAGTGGACGCTGTTTCCTCTGTAGAGTTTAGTACTTCAAAAACAGAAGAAAACCTATTTCATATGTTCGCTTTGCAGAATCACTCTTACTCATAGCTTGGCAGAAACACCAGGACAAGTTATTTACTTATTTATTTATTTTGTTACCAGTGAAGCCAGTGGGAGTTCTAGTATTGACTTTTTTTGAGTCAAATGTAGAATAGTGCTTGGATTTCAGTACAGGCCTGATTCCAAGCTAAGTAGCTCACTGCAATACACTAATGTATGTGTGACTTCTTCAGTTTCCTCTGCTTTTCCTACATCTAATGGTAAAGCTTTGCAGCACACTATATCAATACTGACAGTGGTCAGGCATGAAGTGTTGTAGTTATCAGCACAGCATGTAAAATGTCTCAATACAGGCATATTCTTTGCTCGTGGCATTTAATGTGTTCTGTAGTACAGCGAGCATTTAATAGTTACTTTATTTTGTTTCCTGTTTCTTAACTTTTTTTTAACCAATAAAGAATCTATTTTTTTAAAAAGAAAAAAGGTTCCTTAAGCCTGTCTTCATATACAGATACAGATGTGTGTATATATACATATGTATTTATATAGCTATATTTGTATGCATACGTGTATATTCTGTAACAAGAAATGCAGACCTTTTGCCTTTTCTGTTTTCTCTCTGCATTTCTTGACATGAGTTTTTCTCTTCTGAAGCACTAGTAAATTGGATTCATTGGTGAACATTCTTGGTTTAGACAAGAGGGGTCATGGCTGGATTTTTCAAAAAGAAACCTAAATTTGAGATGTATATAGTTACCTGCAACTTCAGTGGGGGTGGTGTACATTCAACACCTTGGAAATCAGGTCACTGTTTAAGGGTTTAAATATGAATAAGGTGCCTAAAGCTGAAGATTTTGGCTTTAGTGAGTTGCCTCAGGTCACAAAGCAAATCAATGGTAGAGTCAGCATTAGCAGCCAAGTCTTCTCACAGTCAGGCACAGTTTACTACGCTGTAGCCAACCCATAAATATGTCTGTATATGCCTTAATGTACATAATTAATTCAGTCCATGGTGTCTTAGCGCTTACGTCTTCTATACTGTGTCATGGCTGAAGGCAACATTGCATTTTCATTAAAACCTCTGCAGCCCTGCTGCTTACTTCAGTCAGGTCACAACGTTATAGCTGAGAGTCAAATTTGAACCGAAGTACGCTTACAAAATGATATCTGCCATTTTCTGCCGCTCTTTCCTCCATTTGTTAAGTACTCAACTTTATAAAGAAACTAAGGTATTTATGTTAACAAAACAAAACAAAAAAAGTTTTAGCACTGGAGCAAAAGGTATCAGTGAAGTGCATTACACTACATGCTTTTCAAAGAACAGAAACCATAGCATTCGTTTTACAGAGGAGTGTTTGTTTAACTACTGGAGGTTATCCCAGTGTCAAGTTCATCCTTATTTGATAATAATGAAACATAAGTTTGATGTATTTGCTTGAGTAGGATTGCCATCTGGTAAATAATATGTTTTGTGAGTGTTTATAACAATCATGGTTTAAGCCAAAATTGACTTATCATGATTGCTGCAAATAATACTGTAATGTCCTGACTTAGCTTGATATTTTTTCTTCATTGAGTGGAGAAAATGTATTTTGAGGGCTTCTTGTATTTATTTTTTTAAGTATTTTGTGCAGTGTAAATCTTGAATTTTCAAAAGCAATGATTATAGCTGATTATTCTCTGTACTGTAGCTCTAAAGAAGAAAAAGGTTGTTTACGTACTTGTTAAGTATTGTTACATGTATTTAGGCTTTTGATTTTAGGTTGACTGTAGATTATTCCTTTTGAATTTTGGATGAGAAAGGGTTTGTATTTTCTGATTTTGGATTTTTTCTAAACATTTTAGTTCTGATGAACGAAGTAAGTTCAGTACTTTTCTGTCTTGGGAAAGAGCAGTTCCATGAGGCGTGCCAGATCTGTATGGTTCCAAGACTGCCCAGGAATGTCATCTTAATTTCTTGAATGTGGTATAATCTGGAGGAAAAAAAAGTTTAACAAATGCTGAAACTTTTTCGAGTTTCCGTTTATTTTCTTTTCTTTAACATAGTACAAATCAAAGATATCACATTGACTTGAAAAAAGGACATGAGTTCTTTTACTAGCTCAAGAAAATGTATTTACCAATAGCACAAACTTTCTCACACAGTCTTAATGGTTGGATTCAATGCAGAAAACAGTGGTAAAAGATTGGCTCTTTCCGTTCATTCTCTCTTCTCAGACTGTTTTCCAGCTACTGCCAACTATAGTGTTGTAAGATTTTTGTACAGTTTTTATTTTTGCAATGTGGACATCTGTCCAGTGGGAACAGAAGTGAGAATTTCAGAGTTTAATGGAAACCTGATAACTCAGTTATGAAAATGCTAATTAAGGCATATTTAAATGAGGCCTTTACAAATGGTAGTTTTTATGACTAAAATCCCTTCCCACTTATCATCTGCTCAAATGAGTGATGTAAAAAATTAACTGTTAAATTTGAAAACAAAAAACCTATGAGATTGAGGAATGGTACTCCTGTTTCAATGTCACTGATTTCTTTACATTTGCATGTGGTATTCTGTGTTTTGAAAAAAATTATATTAAGTAAAATTATGTGTTTCAAGGTTCTGTCCTGTTCGCTAGTATGTGTTATCTCTCAGTCACTTAGGACTTTCAGATATTCAAATTTCCATCGATTTCTTCATGTGGAGTATTTATGGTACTGGGAATTATATCCTTAAATGGTGTGGATCCATGGATCCAGAAGTGTGGGAGAGAGCCCACTGTAGGGAAAAAAATGTTCTCTCTTAAGCAGAAGCTGTTGGATCTTTGTAGATGAATAAATACAAGCACTTTTCTACATCTTTTCCACACTAACAACCCACTAGTGCAGTGTGATTTTTCTGAATTAGACACCATTTCACACTCCCCTTTCTGCCTGTCAAAGAGGTGTCAACTTCCAATAGAGACTGATGCTACAAAAGTTGCTCTAGAGTTTTGAATCCTCAAACTGGTTCTTACAGAAAGGTTTAAAGTGTGCTCCCCGATCTAGGGCATTCACTAATTCCTTCTGCATGGAGGACATTTTAGTCTGGAAAGGGTGACCTGTATGTGCCAGTTTTACCAAACAAGGATAAAGTTCTTTCTCTTTGTCTGTCTCTCCTCTTTCATCAAATACTTATGAAAAAAAGCCCTCTGCTTAGGACAATGGCTTTAATAGACATGTTTTCTAACAAATAATTTTTTAAAAGCTCTTAATTGCGTATTTTCCTACATATTGAGTAGTTCTGCAAACCAAGTGGGATGCAACCATTTATAGAATATAGGTTGCAGCTTTTGGAGCAGCTCTCTGTTTTGCCTTTCCTATATAAAAAAATTATCTGTACTGGATATTCATTCTGTACAGAATATACTAAAACAGGGGTGAGTCCCGGGATATGGAAATCTTTTTGTTTCTCATCAACCTTGTTCCCCTTGCAGATTTTTTTTCCCCTTTCTTTCTTGAAAACTCATGATGAGCCCAAGGAACCTCAATGTGTACAGCATTATCTGCATGTGATAACATTTTGATACAGCTCTGATGGCATTCTGATACAGAATCATTATATTGAATTTTAGTGCTTTAATTAACGTGGTGAATCCATACTGCCACAAGGGATGCAATATAGAAGACAAAGGTGTAAGGAGAGTCAAAAGAATGGAAGCTGAAACTAGATAAACTCCAGCCAGAAATAAATAGCAGGTTTTCAAGAGAATTCCTAAAACCATTTACCAGTGAATGAATTATTATTAAGAAGAAATAGCTTCCTAAAACGACTTGCTCTGCCTCAAATAAAGGCAATACGTGCAAAAGAGTGAGGTTTTGTGGCTCATGACTTAGAGATGTCATAGACAGAAGCTGATGCTGCTTCTGCTCTTAAGAGTTTCTGAATGTTCAACAATGTGCAGTTTATGTACATGCACAACTTTGGTAGAGGGAGACATCCAGGACCAAAACAAGCATTAAAGTCTTCAAAGAACATTTTCAGACCTTTTCATGGCGTTCTCCTTCGTCTAGAAACAGAAGCATACATTGTGTGAATGCATATGCATAGGGTAGACAACCCTCATATTTGTTTGTTTAACACTTCAGTGCAATAGCAGTACTAAACCGTGATCATTGTTAGTAATTAATGGGATTAGATATTTAAGTCATTGTTGTCACTGGTTTGGAAAACCAACACTTTATATTTTAATCTCTTTTTAATGTCAGAAGTGGGATTTTTGTATTACCCTGAACCAAAATGTATGACGAGATTAAATAAGTAAAAGGCATTAGCAAACAGCAATTAGTTTATGTATTATTGTCAGTAACAGCAGGAAGGTCTGTGATGTGCACATGTGTGTATATTCACCCATTAACAGTCTAGGAAAAATAAACGTGTACAAGAACTGTTAATGTTTTCAAACTAGAGCTGTGTGACTGTGTGAAGTATTTTTTCTGTAAATGTCTTTACAGCAGTGAATTTGTTCGTTTTTGACCCAAAGAGCATCAGGTTTTCAGTTCATCTCATGTATTTTTATATCTGGAGCGGGAGCAGAGCCTGGCGTGAATCTATATGAAGTCCCTATCACTGTTCTCCTAACTTGCATCAAGACCAAAAGACTAATGCTCAGAAAGGCTGAAGTTGAAAGTGTAACCGCAGAGAAGTGCTCAGAGGGTTGGAAAATTGTGGCTAGTGATCAAGAGGATTTTGATTAAAAAGCACTTTATGTAACATCTTCCATACACTGATAAATGTTCAGCTGTAAAAGCCCTCCAGGAATGAATTCCGTCTAATAATGTTTGTTTATTTTTGCCTTATTTTAAGAGCAAACCTCAATTACACATCTGCCAAAGGAAGGGAGAGCATTTAGTCCACTTGTTAGTGGCTTTAGGATTTGATGAAGGGCTTTAAAGGGAACTTGAAAGCTAAGTTGCTCTTGACATTTTGGTTTTCTCTGAATTTAATATATCTGTATTTTTGGAAAGGGTTGATGATAGGAGACACTTTTTTCCATCTTCCAATATCTGGCAGACTTCTTAGGGTGTTTTGAAGAACCTTTAACGCGCAAGTGACAGCTGTAGATGGCGAGTATGGTTATTTGGAGTAGTAAATTAGAGATTGTTTCACCAGACAAAGCCTCTGAATACTATAGAATCTTCAGAAAACAGTTGATCATCTATGTTTTATATTTGGCCTTCCATCAACATGCATGGAAACATCTCACATCTCATACACCTGGGGCTCTGCGGAACTGGATCTGTGAAATCATGCCAGAAAAGCAGGCTTCCTACACGTTCCTGTTGCTGACTAGTGTAAACCAGTGAGAGGAATGATACTGCTGTTGCGGGTGATAAGTGAAAAGAAAGGAAAAATGTGCAGTTCTGAAGGCTTGTGGGAATGTCACAGCTGTTCCCAGGGTAGCTGTCCCCTTTCTGTCACTCATGTTTCTGTGCCGTGCTTAAAGTGAGTCTGGTCACCGGGGCCTCCCAGCTGGATTGAGAACACAGTAGCACAAGTTCTCGCTCCTTCCAGTTCCTCCTGACCTTTGTATTGAACTTAGATTGCAGGCTCTGGTTTGTTAGCTTGATCTCAGGTCACATAGCTGTAGCTACTCTCAGTAACGTAAGGTAAAGAAGAAGGCTAATTGTCAGCTTGAATCTCATGGTGTGTCTGACCAGCTTTCTGTGCACTGGCCTGGGACCAGGCTCTGACTAGCTTCTAGGTGGCTAAATGTGTTGGATTTGTGTTTTAAACACCTGTCTGAATTATGGTATGCCTACCCTGAGACAAAAGCTCTTTGCTAGCTAACACTGTTGCTGTTGTGATTCATTGAATGGTAAAATGGCCAAGCTCGAGACAACATTAATAGAAAGTGTGGTGGCATCTCAGGTTTTGAATTCACTTACCCACTAGGTCTAAAGCAGACATCTACTAACTGTCTGGGATAAAAGGTAATTGTTCAAGAAAAGGCTGACTTTGAGGAAGATTAAGTTGTCTAGAAATCGTAAGAGATGAGAATGAGTCAAATGGTTGCTTTTTTTTATTTTTTTAGTGAGAATCTGTCATTATTCCTTTTTTCTTGTTTGCTGTGGGTTTTGTTCTTAATGATAGAGCCAGGTGCCAACAGCAAATGATTTGCATAGCTTGTTATGGCGCTTGATCAGCATCGCAGCTGTTACTGCAGTTCTGGATCACTCTAGCTTATGCCAGACTTGCTGGTTTGAAATGAGCACAGCGTGCAGATCATATTGCTGATATCTCTGAGGAAGCTATCCCAACAAATCTTAGGAAATAGCTTCTTCCTTTTCTCTCCTGGTGGTGGCTGTTCCTTGCCTTACACTTGCATTATTTCAGGAATCATCCATAGTAGAGAATGGACCGTGCTCCAGCGCAAACAGTGCTGGGAATTTTGCTTATGTGATAGAAGCCTCTTCCATCAATGTCTGCCTCAACAGCTTGACTCAGGTTTCTTATTGTGTATAGTCGCTAATGCAAGCTTGCCATAGTCTAACCTGATTAATCTGGTGTAAATCAGGCTGTAAATTCTATTCTGGTGTGGTATAAAAAACTCAAGTCAAGTTCAGATTATCAAATTAATCGTTCTCGTGTGGTTATGGCCTATGTGATTTTTTTTGTTCCCTCAAAATGCTGCTTAGTATTTTGTGGTCGCCATACACAAACTCCAGTGGGAAAAAAAAGGTGCCCTAGCTACTTAGAATTTTTTTGTGTCTCTAAATAAATGCTGTCTCCTTAGTAAACTTGATTACTTCACATGCTTTTACATAAGGAACTAGTAAAAATTGTGTCAACACTGTCTGTTTAAAGAGAAATGTTACACTGTAACCTTTTGAATACTGGGAAATTTCATGTAAAGCAAGAACATCTTGACAGGGTATAACTGCACATTTATTCAAAATAAAATGATCATTTATTAAGAAAACAATGTCTGCTGGTGGTAACCCTGTTCTGATTTTCTAAATTAGCCCTTCTCCAAAACAGCCTCATTATCTAGGAAATGACTGCTGCTAGTAGAGTATCTGAAGAAAATAGGCACAAGTAGCAGTAAGAATATTATTATTATAGCAGCTCCCAGTAGTGCTGCTACCATTAAGGTTCTGTCAGAATTGTCATGGGAAGCCTCCTCTTTTCCAATCTTTTTTATTTTTATTTTTACATGACTATAAAAATTGGGGCTGTATAGGAAACTTGCATATAAAGTCTGAGGCTGGCAGTGTGTGTTTGCTTTGAACGGGTCTTGAAAAATAACTTGATACCACAAAAGTAGATGTTCTTTGATTCCGATGATCATGTTAAAGCATGGATTTTGAGCTACCTGGTTTTTCTTTTATGAAACAGAAGGTGCTTATAGTACACTAAATTGACCCATTTTATAATTTTCATCACTGTTTGAGCTCTGCCTGTCTTTCTCATCTTCCTCTCACAAGCTGGGATTCTGTTAGTGTATATGTTGAAGGCAGTGGCATAGGCAGGTTGGTAAAAATGGGACCCTGCTGACATCAACTGGAGTTTACTGTTGACATCACCAGACATGAGGGTTTTACTCTGCTAAGGAATGTTAGCGTTGATTAATATGATTTTGAATGACTAAAGTTTTCAAGCTCACAACCCGCTCATAAAGCAAAAGAAATACACAGCAAAAGTGTCACCGGTTATTTATTTATGCAGTTCAGCTGGAATTAGTTACAGTGTTTCTTACTACGCTGATTGAAATATTTACCCTATTTGGTAAAAGGAGTGAAATGTTAGCTGTATTCTTAGAAACTGGCAAAGACCTCTTGGGAGTCCAGAGTTGCAACAGAGGGAGATGAGCAAAACACGCACCCTCAGTCTTGTTGTACGGACGTACGAAATGCTGTTTGTGAAAGGAGAGTGTTTACTCTCTGCTGGCTCCTCCCTGGCTGATGTGAAATAATTTGGAGGCCTTGGTATGCAATACCCACTCGCTGAATGTCAGTTTTGTTGGGTGAAAAAAGTCCTTGTAATTGATACTCTAATTAAAGTTTTTGTAAAAAGAACTAAGGATTGAATGGACCTGAAAACTGATCTACCCCTACAGCTATAAAAGTGACCCCTCCAAGGAGCGGGAGCATTGGCAGGAGAGGAAGGAGGGTGGGAAGCCACGCTGCCGGCTCACATGCCTGCTCTGTGGCCAGGCAGCAAGCACGCCGTCAGTGCGCCTGTTAGCTCCGTATCTTTATGAAATCTGAATTTGTGATGGGTCACTTTCTGAGCCTCTTGTTTTATTTAGCTGAAAATCTCTCCTTCCAACTACTACCCAAGTAAGCGAATGTATTTCTAGTAAAACAGTCCTCTTCCAAATATTTCCTGACTTGAATTTTTCACAGGGGCTGAGCAGGGAGCTGCAGCGCTGCCTGGCATTTTGGGGGAGCAGTGCTCAGGAGCAATGCACCGAACCACACGCCTGTGCCTGGGCGCACGCTTGAGGAGAGGTTTGGGTTCACAGGAAGAAAATTTCCTAATTCATCGCCTTCATGCTTAGTGCTGCCTGCCCAGGTAGTGGGTATTGGCATGGAGGGGGGAAGAGCCTGTCCTGCCCTCCTGCACAGGCAGTGCAGAGCGTGTGTAGCCGTGTCTCTGTTGGCCAGCACGGCCATGTGGCATGGCGAGGAGGAGCAAGTCAGTCTCCCTGAGAGGGATGTCTTCCTTACTGGAGTTCAGAGTTGGGAATGGGATGGCGGTGGTGACCCTAGGCTTGACTGTCATAGACAGAGATGTGCCAGGCGAAGCCTCTCTGGAAGTGCGGCCAAGCTCACGCCCTTTCTCCTGGAGGAGAGGAATTTTGTAGCTATGTTAATTCTTAGCAGAGACTCACGCTGTACAGGCCTTCAGTTGTCTGGATGGCGTTTGGTTTGTTCTTATTATGCAACAGCACAGTGATGCAAGTACCAGCAAAATGCAAGTTTGTATTTTGTCTAATTATGACCTCCTTAAGTTAATTTTTATGCATCAAAGCTATTTGACATTTGTCAAAACAAATTCAAGTCCCTAGGAGAGATTTTATGACAAAACCACCATTGATCTGACAGCTTGCTCTCTAGGGAAGAAGTAGTGTGGCTGGCATTAAAGACTTAATGCTTCCAAAGTTGTTCTTTACTACTAGTCCCAAGGCAGAGTGTCTGGGCCTGGGCGAAGCCGGCTGCCACGGTGGCAGCTGGGAGTTTGACAGTGTTAGGAAGAATTGCAACTGTTGATCAGTGGATTGTTACACTGTCGATGACAGCGTTGCAAATTAATTCTGAAATTAACTGAGGGGACATGTAGAGGTCCCACTGTTCCTCTGAAAGGAAGAGGGCAGTGTCGAAATTACCAGCGAAGCAGAGTAAAAATTGCTCGCCGAGTTCTGCCTGGCAGCTGGATGCGAGCGCGTAAAACGCGGTTGTCTGGCACCCGCGCTCACCTAGAGAAAGCTGAGCCTTGGAGGAGATGACTAATACGAGTTGCCGGGTGGGGGCAGGGATGTTTTGGGTTCGCTATTGCTTTTATAAGTGATTTATTGCACCTAGTGTATCTTAGAGATGAGAAATTAGTAGGCTGATATTTCACTTCTATTCTTAAAATAACCTGTTATTTTGCAAAATGAAATAATTTCTCATATAGCAGCCTTCTCCTACCCTTTGTCAGATATTATTCAGCCTAGAGTACTTCCAAATACTCAATATTATTTCACCTACGTGTGCAGAATGCGGTCTACTTCAAACCTGAGGTATCATTCACTGGTTTGTAGTAGCCATTAACATATGCTTTTCCCATGGTTTGTGTACTTATTCTAAGCATGTGCCTTTTACAATGCAGAACACAAGAGACTTGTTTTGTAAGATTAATGAAGGTCACCAAAATTCTCAAAAGTATTCTGATAATTAAGGCTTTGTTTATCAAAAACAAGTTATATTAAGAGCAAAAAGATTCATGGTAATTATTCATAATCTTAACAATTCAAGTGTAGCCACCTCATTTGTGCATTTAATTCTTCTTGTTAATGTTTTGCATAAATCTGCATAATTACTTGAGTTGCCTGTTGTAATTTTGACAGCTACTCAGTTCATGTGCACTAAAGTATATCAAAAGCTTGATGTGCTGAATATTTATAATTTTACGTATGTTCTTGGGATAATATTTTTTCAACAATATTTTTAGTTTTTGTAAAATTGACATGGTATACTTGGAAAGATTGCCAAACATAGATCTCCATATTAGCACATGATGGAACTAGAGCAACACTTAAAGGTATAGTACCGGGTTTTCAATTGTTTTACAGAAAATACATATGAATTGTGCACATGAAACGTTTTGATAATTTTTTAGTAGGTGTGCTAGCGTCTTTAATGTAAACACGTACTTTTTTTTAAAAAAAAAAGTTTTGCAGCATGTTCTCTGCACGTGTAAGTACAAGTTGGTGCCTAGATTTTATTCATAGTCACATACAAAAGAATAATAGTGAAAACCAGAAGCACAACGTTCGTGTTGAATAGCATTAGCATGGGAAGCTAGCCTGACTGCTACACACGCTGCAGCGCTGTATGGCTCCCAGAGGGCTTGGAGAGCTCTGAGAACTATCTTCCTGCAATTTAGCAAAACAAAACAGCGGCAACAGCAACCAAATCTTAACTTTTGGCTTCCCGAGTGCTCCTGCACATTAAAATTTTGTGGGTGTTGGAATGAGAGACGCATTCTTCAGAGAAATGTAAGACATACAAAAAGAATAATAGTGTAGATCAATCAAGTTGTTTCATCCTTTGACCGCAGTTTTGGGGAGGAAAGGAATTTGCAGAGTGAAAAGGTGCTAATGACCTCTCCTCACACAGAATAAATACACCTTTTCATAAGGACAGCAAATACTGAGGTTATTTATAAATATCATTGTGCTTGTTAATTATAAAAGCAGTTGCGAACTAATTACAGCAGTAAGTTTTCAGTGCATCTGATGACTGTCTGGCACAGTGCGGTGTGAATCTTCAGTCGGCTGAAATCACACAAATTATTCAGTCTTTTTACAAATGTTGACAAAATGCTGGTTTGAAAACCTAGTTTGGATCCTTTAAAAATACTGTCTCAAGACAGTTTATTTTTGCAAAGCTGTGTTGTGCATACTGAAGTTATCAAGTTTTGCACTTACTTAGGAATAACATTCAAGCATATACACCCTGGTGTAGAAGCGTGTACTCACTATTTGGTCACATTTTGACCTCACTAAAAAATAGAACCGTGTTATAAAAATGTGTGCTTATGTTTATTAGCTCTTTCATGCAAAAATTCATGGTTTTATATGAAAACAGCTTTCTCTAAGACACATAAAAGGAGGGGAATCCTACTTTAGACATCATAACATTATTTCCCAGGAAAGAGGTTTGATATGAATGAAATGCTGTTCCCCAACAGAAGAAAATGAATGTGTTCAAGTGGTATCAGAAAGCAGACACGAAATTCTCCTCTGGATGCTGGTGTTGCAGCTGTACAGATTCCTCTGCTGTCACACAGTTGATGCTATAGATTAATTTTGAACACTGAAGACATTAGAAATGTGGGTTATCCTTCAGTCACAGATCCACTTCAGGGGTGTAACACCATGGGAGGAGGGAGGAAGGTTTAACCTGTTTCTATTATGCTCAAAATATATTGGGGTTTGATTTAAGAGTAAAAGGAGTAAAAGTGCAGTTGTCATGCACTGCTATCTTTCACTTTAATGAGCACTTAAATGTAAGTGAAAAATTAAAAGGTTGTTATATTTAGAAATAGCTGGAGCCATACACTCAATGTATGTTGCACACAGTGGGGAATGAGCATTAAAAATGAGGGGGAAAAACCCATCTACTTTGCAGTTATATTCATTAATTAAAAGAAGTTTGTTAAACTAAATTTGGAAAGAAAAAAAAAAAAAAAGAAAAAAAAACCCAACGAAAAAACCCCCCCTTCTTTAATTGTGTTTACCCAAAAGCCTTTTCTTCCTAATTTAAATAGCATAAACATCTGGACTAAAGCAATATTAGAATCATGGCAGTAGTCAAGCAAATCTTGTGGAAAATAATGAAATTAGATCCCTGGTGTTGTGACAGAGTAAGGGCAGGATACATCAGTTCGATGTTAATAAAATTTCCATGAATGACTGAATACAATTAAGAAATTGTCAGTTGCGGCAATGAACTTTTGTAGCTCATAGATGTTTGCATCATTTGATTATGCTGGCAATTTAAAATTGTTTGTTAGTGTCTGTGTTGGGATATTAATTATGACCTTTATTACAGCCCACAATTAAACTAGTCATATAGCAACAAGCAGCCTGTGTTGTGGTAGTAAAGGATCTGAACTGTTTAGAATAGGGTCTTGGTATGTTCAGACCATTCACTGATCATCCAAATTGGAAATTATTTGAAATGATCCAATACTTTAAAAACCAATTCCACTGGGTTGAGTAATCCCTTTAAGAAAGAAATTTTGCTTTAATAGTGTTTTAACAGTTTTAATTGCTAACAACATCTGTAAAACTGTTTTTAAAAAGGGAAAGAGAAAGCATTTTTAACTGTGACTCCAAGATAAGCTTTCTCCTGTTTCAGGAAGAGAAAACAATTATTCATTGGTTAATTAGCTGTAAACAACTTTTTAAAGGCACATCCATTATATATGTAATTATTTGAAAAAAGCTTTAATGTTATTTATGCTAATGCATAATTATTAGTGCTTGCTAAAAGGATTAACAGTATTTAGATGACCACTATTGTTGGGAAATATCAGAGTGGAGAGATGAGATTAGCATCAGGAAGGAATGTGTAGTGATGAATCAAGTGTGCGCCTGCACCCCTTTAGCAGTGACAATGAACAAATCACACATTCAGAAACAAAGCATTGCAAACTGAAACCACGCACTTTTTCATCTTTAATATTTCTGTGATACGTGAAGAAAATATATCACCACCAAAGTATTTCTATACTCAGTGGAATACATAGTTCCTGTGATTTTTTTTCCAACTCCCATGGCACATTTGTCTTTTTTTTTTTTTTTTAAATTATTTTTAGAACTGTGTAGTCCCTTTATTATTGCATAGCTGAGTGGCAACTTTACAATGCCCTCACTACATCCATTTACTAACTGTTATACCTAATTTACTAAGAAGATGTAAAGTCTTAGTGAAATCTATTTAGGCTTTTGTAATGTGTTGACTGGAACACTGTTTATAGTCATTAGCATATGAATGAAATGAATAGTATTTTTAGCACTTAAATATTTTTAATATGGGTCAAGGGAAACTGTAACGTTTGTCCTAATGTGTTGCAAATTCCAACTAAGACATCACAGAAACATGCCTGAAATGTGTGTTGATTTACATCTGTGTTTATCAAAAAAAGGTTTGACTGTATATGCTCAAATTACAGAGGAAGAGGCAAATTCAGGGCCACATCAATAAGAACTTAAGCATCTGAGTGACCTAATTCTGGCACAACCATAGTTGTGTTGTGCTTAAATCGTTAGCCTGGACATATCTAACAAAATACCTTATGTTAAACAGAGACCTGATATTTAACGTGCAGAGTCCCCGTATTTTCATGGAGTTGTAATTTTTCAGAGCCATTTGTGTAAGTGGGTGGCCACAGAAGCATGATAAATGGTGTCACAGGAGCGCTGCAGATTCCCTTGAAAGGTCCACGAATGTGCTTTAGCCCTGACCTGGAAGGATCGACCTGAGCAGTGGGAGATTTGTTCAGACTCCATGAATTTGGCTGCTTTTCAGATGCTGCCAGTAATGATGCTAATTGCTGGCATTTGTGGCGGTCGGTTTTGTGATACAGACACCTGTACCGTGTCAGGATTTCTGATCTTTTAAACAAGAAAACAGCTCAGTTCTCTTTTATGAAACAGGAGGAACAGTGTTTGACAGCCCTGAAGGAATACCATGGGTGATTTTAGCATTTCAATTCATTGGATATTTTTAACTCTCTGGAGTATATTAAGGAGAAATTGTGCACATTTATTTGTATTTTTTCTTTAAAGCAATCATTATGTGGAAGCATTTGGGGGATGGAATTTTTGTAACTGTTTTAGTTGACAAAGAAATTATTACATTTTAAGGGATTTGTGTATTTAAGCATAGATGATTATTTAGAAGGTTTGGTTGCTGCAAATTGGAAGCCTTGTAGCTCAATTTACTAATTTATTTTGTGATCTGTGACTAAACTGAGTAAAAATGCAAATAGCACAAGCCCTTTACATTTTATCACCGGATCAGTTTACTGATGGGAGGATCAGAGTCACTAAACAGTTCAACACTCTTGTGATTTCTAAGTAGTCAGACACTAAAAGCATCTATAGCGAAGACTACAGGAAATCTCACTTGGACAGAGGTTTTAATGGAATTCAGTATTTATTTGTTTCTGACTTGGAATGCAGAAGCAAAAGTTTATTGTCCATTGTAAGGACAATATTTTTCTCTCCCATCACATGTGGCAATGAGCCATCATGTTGTGTTGTAGCATGCTCGTGTGTTAGGGAGAAACAACTGGTAAAGCTAGAAAGGGACACCGAAAGCTTAAATGGATGTTGTCATTTCCTTGTGATTACACCTCTTTTCAGAGAGCATTAAAAAAAATTATAATATTTTACTTCTGTCACTTTTTAACTGCTGTTCCCCCATGTTTTTAGGGGGTTTTGTTTGTTTGTTTAGAAGTATTACAGCTGTTTATTTGCTACTTATGTGCAAGTCAATCTGAGCAGTGATGTCAACACCATTTTGGAGCCAGTGCTGGGGTACAATCTTTCTCCTGGTGAAGCCAGATGAAGTTGTGCTTTGCCTCCTAAGGAAACAGGTTTTGGGTCTATTAATACCTATTTTTGCAGATCCAGTAGAGGGAGCAGAAGTCCACCGATGGGGTTGCTTTGGACGAAACATTTGGGGTGGCAGATGGGTTGGCAAAAATTGCTTGTGGAGGTGGGGAACTGCATGAATCATTCCCCCCATATTCTGAGAAAACCGCTCAATTAAAACACTAAAGATTGCTCTGTAATTCAGTAATTTTTCACCTCCTGGAATTTCGTTTTTTCTTTAAATTCTCCATGAGTTTGTACCGTATTATAACAGTTGATTAAAACTATTTCCAGTGCTAACACAAGTGTAGTGATCCCAATTAGCCAGCAGATAATTGTTTTAGTAGGGAATAACACCCAGGCATGTCTTTGTATATCAACTCCCCTGCCATTTTGCTACATTTGTGAATATACATCAGAAGAATTGGCTAAACTGGTTTTGAATGTGCCATATGTAAACATCAGGCTTTACTTGGTGTTCATACTATCAGTAATTATCCTGGCTTGTGCAACTAGAATTTGTAGTCATTTGGTCAGTCTTCAACAGAATGCAATTTAAGGGAGTCAACTTTAGAGCTGGATTATGAGATACTGCCCCCTTTAAAAACAAAACAAAATAAAAAACAACAACCAACCAAACAAAAAGAGATATTTGCTGTAGTGCTCCAGTGTTATTTTGGGGTATGTGCAATTGGTATAAATCTTGTTTTAGTGTTGTTACGTCTGCCTTAAAAGCTGTAACTGTATTATAGCAGAAACTGGTGATCTGGGGCTTCCTGCTAAAGATAGCAGCAGGTGAATTTTGATTTGCATATGATAGAGGCGGGAGCCACAGCATTTTAGAAGATACACAAAGGAGAATCTTCTGCTGATTTCTGAAATCAATGAGACCAAGCAGCCAACCAGCAATGGGTTTTATCTCCTTAAGGAATGTTTCCTGCTACTTCGAGAACTCTATTGGCAAGTTTAGTCTAGTTTGGTAAAGTTAAAATAAATTTTATCTATATGAGTATGTATGAACACATGGCATGTGACCCTTCAGAATTTGCTGACATCAGCATGAGCTGGGCAGAATAAATACACATAAATTGTGTAGCTGAGCAGAATATCATATATGGCTGGGCAGAATCACAGCCACAAAAGAACTCATCCCAAGATAACCAGCAAAAAAGCAAAAATTATTCACAATTGGTTTGCTGCAGTGTGAGGATTCACCTAACCTCCCCCAAACCTCCCAGCAAGTATTTGCTGGCTTGGGTCCTATGTTTTCTCATTCACTTTCTCTTGAATTGCTTTGAGGGATAGGCACAATGTTCCTGTGGCGAATTGAGGCTCAGTTGCAACTGAGGTTACATGCAAGAAAAGCCACTAGTGTTTCTTGAAAAAGATCTGTCCAAAGTTCAGAGACAACTGGCAAGAAATATGCATGCAAACGCAATACTACAGTTTGAGCTGCTTTAGGTAGCTGAGTGTGTGGACTTATTTATGTCTACATTCACGGAATTAAAAATATCAAATGGTAAATCTATATTAATGGCTTTCTGATTTGCTGACCAAGGCTGCTTTATGTGAGTACTTGTAGGATATGTATCTTTCAGGGAACCGGAGTAATGACTCCAAATCTCATGAACTAAAATTCATAGGACACTCACGTGGATCTCATGGACTAAACCTGTCATGAACATTTAATAAACTATCTTCAGGGTTCTCATTTGCTTTCTGTTGGCCAAACCTTAAGATTGTGTAGAGATCACATTTCCAAATCTCTCTCTGGAACTGTGAAGGCTAAAAACTTAGTTCTTACATGAAAATCTAGATTTTTATTTTTATTTTTGAAGCAAAGATTTTGAAAAAAACCAGGGCGTTAATATCTATCCAGATATTGTGAGACAGATAGTTGTAAGAGTTGCAATTTGGCTGCTGCTCAGCCTAGAAGACAGACCTGTGAAAGGAGAGTTGTGTGCAGCCAGGACTTCATCTAGCACAGAGGACAGAACAATGTTGTACAGGTTTAGAAAAAGGAGTTTGTGCAAAAACATCAAAGGTACAGTAACCAGCTCATTGGAAGCCAGTTTTCTTCAATTAGTATTATTGCATTATAAACAGTTCCAGTATTTTTAGAAACTTAATTTTAATAAGTATTTTAGATTTTAACCCATTTAGTATCTTTAACAAAAATGAAAATAACTGCTTGGTTTTATTATTTTCTTATCTGTCTTTCCTTTTTTCCCCCCTCTCACATTAGACAAGTGTGATAGTGAAGAAAAAGAAAAGGGCAATTGGGGGATAGGAAGTTGTAGATCCAATATATCTTAGTTGATGAGGACAGCTTTTTCACATGAACTCATTCAAAGATAATATCTACCCCTCCCAAGGGGAAAAAAACCAACAAACCAACCAAAAACCTATTCCTGTGCGTATGAAAACATTCAAACTTTCCCCAAGGTAACTTTTTTGTTTGGAAGATAATTGCCCTTGCTTGGCCACCTTTGTTGACAAGTAGATGTGGGATTTAGCTTTGATTCAGCAGTAAACATTATAGCTGGATATAAACCTGTCTCCTTACAAGGGAACGAGTATCCTAGAGATACTCTTATTTTATTTCCCTCCTTACAACAGGTAGAATTTTCTGAAGATACTTGAGTTTCCTGACTCTATGGAGTAAAACCTCGTGTGAACCAGATCTGTATCTTCCTCCCCCGTCTGTATCTTCCTCCCCCATCCAATTATCCTAACAAGAAAATCCTGTGCACCATTTGTTCCTGCACATCACCTCCCTGCAGTGCTTCTTGCCTCCTAAACCCTCTCTCCCTCACTTGCTGGGAGGGAGGAGGGTGTGGAGGTGCAAATCTGGAAGAAACTAACCGTGTTTTCAGTAGATAGCAACATTTTTACTGTGTGCAAAGCTTGCAAGATGTTCAGACTGGTGGTTAATTTAATTCGAGGTGGTGAAGTTTGGTCTTCCTTGGGACTATATAGTCTTTGTAAAGAGAGAGGCGCAAATGCTCGTAGGAAGGTCAAGGAGACTGGAGGCTTCCTATGAGTTTTAGTATCTTTGGAGTGGATTTTATTTTACTACCTAGCTAAAGCGAGAGCTTGATGCAATGGCCGTAGAGACTATTGGGAAGGTGGATGGATGACTGTTACAACATGAGGTTTCATAACATGATCTTCTGTTACTCAGTGTTGATGGCTTTTTGCTGATTAAAGGAACAAAGGCGATCCCATCATAACAACAACAAACTGAAATAGAACAAAAACCTCCAAGTCTACACATTAGTGGAAAGAATCAGAGAATGGAAAATGAAACAAAAGCTAGGATATTCAGAATGCAATTTACAACATTTCTGGCACAAGATGCTGTGGCTTTTTTAACTCCATTCTCAAAGCTAGAAATGGAGTTGTCAGCCTTAACTTTGAATTTTCTTGCTTTTAGCAGTTTGTGTTTAAACATTAATGTTATTGAAAATAGCTTTTTATCCATGTGTATTAAGGGTTTGTTTGCCAAAGTCTCTGCTCCCAAATGCATGATTTTCAGCAGCTAGCGAACATCAAAGCACGGAGATTTTTCAGCTCAAAAAGTTATCTTTAAAATTCAAGATTAGTCTTTCACTCTATACTTTTTGTGAATAATTATTAGAATCTATAATAAACAGTCTCTATTGTTCTATTATATTGAAAGAGATATGCCTTGATTATATCATTTTAATTAACTCTTGCTGTGTTTTCCTGAAGTTCAAAGCATTAAGCATTGTTTATGTAAGCACCATGACATTCAGGTTGCCTGAGAGAAGTAAATAAAACTGTAGGTCAAACTGTATTAATGTGTCTTGCCAGCTATTATTACATCCGCTTTTGAATAGCATTTATTCTGTAATTGATGGTTGTCAGCCTGTAATTTCCATAGTTACGTTCTGAACACTTCAAGTTTTCCCTAATTTTTGTAGTGTTTACACCATATATGGTCAAAGATTAAAGTAAAGTGGTAAAATGAGTTACCAATTTTTATTTGATCAGCTTAATATTTCTTTCTTCAGGGGAATCACTCCAGTTATTTGCCAAGTTCATATATCTATAATATTCTTTTAGATTAAACTTTACTTTTCTCCATTTTGTATTTACTTTATTCTTTGTGGTCATCCCATCTAATCTGTATGTCTGTGTGTACCTAATTGGTGTAATATATCCATGTATCATTTCCTTAATGATTTTATTATTGAAATGACACTTAGCATTTGATACTTAGGCATACATTACAAAAGCTTAATTCTCCCATTAGTGGATCAAACTTCCATACTGCTCCCGCATTCAGACCGCTTCATGAGTTGAACAAGCCTTGTTGAATGTTGCCCAAGAGCTGTAATGCAGATCTAATTTTTTTTTTTTTTTTTTAAATATCTGTATTAGTAAGTGGAAGCGACTGTGCAGATCTGGGTCACTTATTGTACTGGAGCATTGACTAGAGGCTGTAGCTGGTGAAGATGCAAGATTTCCTTTCACTGTGCAACTTGAATTTTATCTTTAAAGCCTTGTTTCTGCAAAGAAAACTTAGAAATTTAACTTTTTGGCCACTTCTGTTATCCATAATGAACTGCAGATGTTTTAGAAGCTTCTATGGTTGTTCTCTATCCATTTTTATGTCCAACTTCACCAAATTAACTTCTCTTTGTTTCAGCTTCCTTCAACAAAATAGTTGACTTCTGAGAAGTGTATAACTAATAAGAACATCTTGCAAATTACATCCCTTCTTACCTTCCCCTTTCTTGAGCTTTTCCAGGTATTTAACATCCCTGTGACAGTGTGCCCACCCTTTGACTTTGACCTCTTCTTCTCATATATAGCCTCTGTCTCTCTAGACATCAGTAGTGGCAGCGTTTTCCAGAACTTGGCTACTTCGTTCCTATTCCTCCAGTCTCACTTGTTTCCCTACGATCCAGCAAAGATTTTCCAACTTGTTTTCTAGAACTTCTATTAAAATTCCTGTAAGATAGCATGGATTTGCTCCATTTCTTTTCCTCTTCCTCCTGAATAGATGAATACATCTTCATGTCACCATATAGCCATGTGTCTGACATGATATGACTGTTCTTTACTGTAGTGCTTGCAGCTTCTGTTGAGACAAGTCGTGATGTGATGCTATGTTTCTGTATCAGGCTACCTCAACATTTTCTCATATGATTTCTTATTTCTCTATCATACCTCTCTGTGTATTTATTCTATATGTTTTCAAATTATTTCAGTTTTAACTTTTTTTTTTTTTTGCTATGAGTCTTCTGAGTCTGGGAAGTGCCTGACAAATCTCCTGTTACAAAATATTCTGGATAAAAAGGCTGGTTTTGTGTAGTTGAATGGTTTGTATGTAGAAATATTTTTTTACTTTGTAAATACTTTTTTTAGATCAAGCTTGTGGTTTGCTTAAAAGAGGTTGTTAAAGAGAATTCCATTGTGTTTCTCTAGTGAAGCATAGCTATCCAGTCAAATACGTTGTACAGGCACTAACTAGTATAACACTTAAGGGATGTTGAATTTTATTTTGGACGTGTTTTTGTATTTCTTTATTGTGGCAGAGACTTTATGGTGGTAGGGAACTAAAGTGTCCAGTTACATGCTATGCTTAACAGAGTGGCCTGCAGTTAAGTTCCTTGGTATTAGACTATTTTTTTCCTTTTTTTCTTTTTTCCCTCTCCCCCAATCCCTCTTATAAGCCTGATAGGCTGCAGTTGAAGTTCATTGACTTGTCTTTGTTGTGGGCAGAATTCAAGTACCAGGTGAAATTAAAAACTGAC
The DNA here is from genome assembly GCA_013398295.1 of Chionis minor. Lineage (NCBI taxonomy): Eukaryota > Metazoa > Chordata > Aves > Charadriiformes > Chionidae > Chionis > Chionis minor. Next base: position 810,034 of record VZSF01006641.1, on the reverse strand, counting down.
ATTACCATTATATCTGTACTTCTACAGTGCATTCCTCTTCTACATAAAACCAAATACCTGTTTGCATATTTTGGATTACTGAAACCAAAGAAACAAAGCAAAGGAGACATTTTTTGCTAGTTCATAAAAGAATTGATGCTGAATAGCAAACCGCGTTATTCCTGAACAAATCTGTTAAACAAATGAAAATAGGTTAGCCTTCCTCTCTTTGTCTCTTATTTAAGAAAATGGCATGATCTCAGGAGAACATCTTTAACTTAGAGAGCATAAGAGCACAGAATGACAGTTACAAATAGCTTTATACAGCAGACAGACAAATAGTGCTGATTGTCTGTATTTAAAAAAAAAATAATAAAAAAAGAAAGAAAAAAAGCCTGGCCTAAAAGACTACAGTAAATCACGAAAGTGATCTCAAGTGAACAGAGATAGATTTCTGGAATACGGTGTGCAATGAAACCACTGACCTCTTATACAAGGGTTCATGTCTTTTTCTACAGAAACAGATGGGTAATAGCATAATGCTGAAATCATGCTCTACATAATATGGACCTAGTGATTGCAGACCTGATTGCTTGCCATATGGTTGCTGAAGGGTTGAAGAGAAAATGGGATGATATGCAAACCCTTAAAAGCAACATTTTTATTGAATGGCCATTACATTAAAACCCAAACTCTGCAAATGAAGGGAAGAACTGTGGTGAATAATGATGAAATAACAAAACAATAAAAGAAGAAGCACAATAGCATGTATTTGTTTTCAATATGCAAAATAATACTCATTTTTTTTTGTCATTTCGCCTTGTGTTATGAACATTCGGTGGAAAGTTGGTGGGACATTACTGCCTGCAGGGCACAAATACAGTATAGTGGAGCATTGCAGTATTCACTAGGTCAGACAGAAAAAGAAAATAATCACTTGTCTCAAAGGAAAAGCTTCTGAGTTAAATGCTAACTAAAATATGCAACTTGCATACAGGAACCACATTACTAAGAGGCTGGTGGAAAGCCTTCATGAGAATTGGTTTTTCAAGACAGACTTCTACAGCCTATTTACTCTCTCTCCTGAAAAAAAGTTGCTTTTCTCACTGATTTTTTTTTTTTGTTGGAACATCCTAGTTACTACTAAATAGCCCATTTATTTATTTTTTTTTTATTGACACCTGTCAGTAAGTTCCTCAGCATAGTTAGAGGAAATGCAAAAAACTAGCGTGTAAGTAGTCACTAATGCACACTTATCTAGAAGAGGCTTCTTCCTAGGGAGAAGATTATACACAGTACTCAGCAATGTGACCACAGCTTCATGGCCACGTGTACTTGCATGCTGGGGATAAATGTATATGAAAGCGTGATATAGTGAGAATGATGGCAAGTCTCTGAAAGTGATGAGAGACAGAAATGGGATCAGAAATCCTGATTGCCTGGGCTTTTATTGTACAATGTTTGAATGGCAGGCCCAATAGAGTCCCTTTTGAGGCATTAATGGCTTGCTGTCTGTTTTGCCATCATGGATTGATATAAGGAGGATACCCAGTGGATGAAAGCTCTAAATTCAACTCAGTCTCAAGATTATAAAATATTGGTGTTAGGTAACATGAGCCACTAGAAACTGGCTGGACTTTGCTTCCTCTAGAGGCTCAGTTGTGCATGGACGTGCAAGTGGCTGATTGCTTCGTGCAGAGTGGACCTTACCGGCTTTTAAGTCAAAAGATGCCAAAAGGATGCTTTTGTTCATAATGTGAGATTACAACCTCCCACCATGACGTATCCTTCCTGTCAGGAGACACTCCTCATTCTGCAAGGCAGGTCCAGTTGCTGCTCTCTAGGGCATGGGCACGTTCAGAAAGGGATGGGTAAGTGGTTACCAGTTGGTTTTAGCAAGTACGATGTTCTCCCTGTCGTGCTGTGTGGCCACACTGCCTCACACGTGGGTACTGTCACGGATAAATCTCTACACTTGCTCTCTCTGCGCCGTGCTGCTTAAGAGCTTCCAAGATCAAAATGGGGTAATATAGCTATCTCTGATTAATCACGACTAAATACAGACTTGCTTAGCTTGACAGGCTTGTCTGATGCATCCCATAAATCACAGTTTGTTTGACTGCAAGAATGGAAAATATTTATTTGAACAATTATTGTCAAAGAGAAATCATCCATGTATGTGAACCTCAGGATCATCCTCAGGATTGTTAGCCTTTTTATCGGCTGCGCACCTCACTTTTATTTCATTTGGAGGCCTAAAGACATATGACAAGCAGCATATTCCAGTATTTAAGACATTTTAAGTATGGCGAAACAAATTTTCATATGATGAGAAGAGATTTCCTCCAGCCTATAAAATTGATTCTCATACTTCTCGACTAGTGACATGCCGGCTGTGTGGCAGCAATAAGTTTTGCATAAGTTTTAAGAGCCCACGCTGACCTACTTAACAAGCATCCACTGCTACATAATGTATTTAGGTCAAGTATTGTGTTTGAGCTTATCATCAATCTTGTAATAGTCCGGCTCACTGTGAAAGCCACAGGTATGTGACTGATGCAAACATTCTATAGGATAGAAAATATTCTTGTCATTTTCTTAAAGGGAGGCCTATCATTTTGGTGTTATTATTTGTTATTTTTATTGGAGAAGCATCAGGGATTGCCAATCACAACCCCTCCAACCCATGCTGTTGCCCAACTGGTTTGTCTCCCTATGTTACCTGGTTAAAAAGGATGTCCAAAACCATCTGTAAAGTGATTTTTATTTTTTTAAATGCTTCATTTGGGCTAGACAGTACACATGGCAGTTTAAAATATGTATTTTTACTGTGACAGGTTACTGACTGTTTCTTACTTTCAAAATAATAAAACTGGCAATTGTGCACCCTTGTATGCTGTATGCAAATACAGAAGAGGTCCCTTGCAAATAGTAAATAGCTGGGAATCATCCTTTTGTTCACTGATGCTAGTGTTTAAAATAACTGTGTTTTGCAACATTTATAGCGCATGCATTTAGGGAGAACCTGTAGCTTTGTCTGGTCTGGTTGTGGTGCACTACAAAGTGGAAACCAGATCACTGTACACGGATGCACACATCCTGCCTCCTGCACTTCAGTTTTGGGATGGCGGGAGAGGCGAATTTTTGCATTGAAGAGACTGGGCTAAGCAATCATTTTTCAAAAGCAATATGCTTCCTTTCTTTTGTTCTTGCTGTAGTTTTAGTTGGTGTGTTAGCCCACACTTTGGGCAGGCTGTTAAAGCACATATTTTAATAAAGTGATGCCAGCATACTTAGTCATCCATATGATATTAGTAAAGTGCACATTGGTTGGGGCAGTAAATTGTTGCAAAGTTATATGACATCTTAATGCTCTGACACGATACGAAAGACAGTAACACCACTAAAAAGACCAGAAAATGCCCTTTATAACTACTGAATAATATATTAGCTTTTAACACTATATATACAAGCAAAATGGGATAAGGTATAAAATCAACAAAACAATTATTTATACCAGATGTTATATATTTTGTCAGAATCAGAACTATACAACCTCACAACATGGTGTGAACTGGTTTTGATATGGTATTCATTACCTCCAAGAGCTGTAAATACCTGCCGTCCAAGTTCAAATCTGCCCTTGGGGCTACTGAAACGCTATCTTATTTGTGTGTAATTTGAAAAAAAGTTACTCTGGAAGGAACTTGTTGATCTGTTGTGTGAATGGACTTGCAGGGATCATTCTTAGTGACATGTGAGGACCTGTGATCAGCTTCTGAAATGTGCAAGTGGGTACCTGCATAAAAGTGCTTCTAAGATTGACATGTTATAGTGCTGTGGATCTGAAAATCTATACTGCACTTTTTAGCAGTATATTATAATGTATGAACTGGTAAGGAAGAATTGCATGGCAATCAAACGTGCATGATAAAAAGTCCAATTTATACATAGATCCCAAGAGTTTGTCAACTTGTACCCTTTGCTTCCTTTTTAAATGCTGTGCAAACAATATCAGTTCATATGACAAATTATTTTGTGCTATCTGCTTCTATATTCCAAACAGAACTTGCATGAAGTTATTTGCTTCTTTATTTTAGTACTTTTGGAGAAAAAAATAATTAATTGTAATATAGTACAAGCCTTTGTCACAAGGCAGGAGTACTGAGCCTTCACTCTGAGCTCTCTCACTTTGAGGGTCTTAAATGATACCTTGCTGTTTCTTCACGGTGAATTAATTTGTGATGCAGCTGGATTTTTTCAACAGACCTTATTTCCAGAGTTTTGGCTTATTGTACTGAAAGATTGCTTTAAAATAATGGGCTTTAATTCTGGCTAAATAATAAATTAATCATCTTTAATACTGGATTTTGATGATACTCAGAAATATCTGGTTTGCATTTTTCTGCAATAAATGATAAGATCTTCCAAATTCAGGAAGAATTTCTGTAGTATGATTTCATTTCAATAAGAAGTTGTGAGTTCTTTGCCTTGAGTTCACTCATACCAGAATGAGAATGAGTGGGCAGAGGTGAAATTCCTTCTGTCAAACACAAAGTCGATGGCAGCAGCGGGGATGGGGGGAAAATAGGGAGGTGGTTGTATGCAAAATAGAGACACTTTAACGTCTGCTTATACACTAATTTATTTATACATATGACAAGAGGAATACTTCTTACTCAGGATAATACAACCATAGCACAAAATGTTTTAGGAAGTATACTTGAAATTATAGGTAAATTCAGGAATTATGCAACATGAGCAGTCATACTTTTCAGTTCTCTAAATGTAAGCAAATAGGCTATTTGTTTTAGGACATAGTTGTATTTCCCAAGCTGTTGCTGCAGCCAAATGTCAGGTACATATATTACCTTTTCTTGCTCTTTTAAAGGTATCTGTACAATTCAAAGGAAGGGAGGGAAGAGAACAAAGATGGAAGAATTTAATGTCAATATTATTCTTTGAAGATTGCTGAGTTTTTTATGTTTTGAGCAGGTACACAGAGGCTAAACATAGCATTGGAAGAGTTGCAAGAGTTGATTGTTTCCTTCATTGTGAAAGTTAATATTTGCGTGGTGTATTAATATTTGGCTTGGTGTAAGTCCACTGAGCCAGCTGATGTAAAATGAGAAGTGTTCTGATGTGAACAGTCAGCTTCAGAATCTGGTCCTGAATGTTCAGATTCCTGTTGCAGGTGCCTTTGATTCCAAAATTCGAAGAAAAATAGTGGCGAGCACATTCTCTAATGTAGGATGGGGTGGGTGTATTCGAAGGGTTTTCTAGATTTTTATTACAGCTTTTATCTTTAAATTTCTTAGAAAGTAGGAATTACCTTCTAATCTTTTAGCTGTCTTTTTCTTTTATATTTAACGATTCAGCAGCATATCTATTGATCCCTTCTCCAAACATTTTGAAGCACTTGAAACCGTTTCTTGCCACATTGTTATTTATAGCGATCCACTAAATTAAAAAAATGCTACTTTTTCCTTGCAGGTATATGCATCATTTATAGTCTGGCTTCATTATATTCTGTACTGTATAAACTCCTGTAGGAGAGTGGTTATGTCATGTGCTTCTGTCATTACATTTACATGCATTAAATTCCTGGCAGAATCATATTCACTGTAACAAAAGGTTCATTAGCAGGACAAAAATGCTTAACTTGGGAAACTGCTAGAAGAAGTGAGACACATTTTCAGGCTGATATTGTTGATATGCAATTATATATTATGTACAGAGTTGATCTGGGATTAGCTAATCCCAAATGACAAGTATAAATGTGATAGAAGTTGTTCATTCAAATCTCTTTCTGTAGTCATAACTTTGAATAGAAGTTATCACCATTAAATCTGAAGTGCATATAAGGCCGACTCACTGAAGTTAATAGAGCAGTGGCATTTACACCACATTGGGAGCTTTATATAATACTAGCACTTACTTTGCAAACTGCAAATGTAGAAAAAAAAGTTCCTCAGTACACCTTATTTACATGTGCAACTAGTGTGAAACGAATTTATAGCCTCAATTCTGTTATGCATTTAAATATGTTGTTTATTCTTCCACCTCCTCTCCCCCATTGTTGAAGCATAATGGTGGATGCTTTCAGAGAGAACACCTAGGCACATTCTTTTGCAGAATGTCATGGCTCTGCCTGAACCAACTTTGGAAATTGATCATTTTAGTTTTGTTGAAATGGCAGTTAAATCGAAGGAATATATCAAGAGTTAAAACTTCATTACTGGAGAGCAATAAAAATGCATCAAGCCTGGAATATTGTCTAGAAGATCAGATTTCTTGGTTATGTTGACACTTTAAAGAAATATGTTTATTTAAGGAACAGAAATTCTATATACTGGAATACTATGGTGATAAATTACATTCTAGTTAGGCTATCTCTGATGTTCTAATTTTATCGCCCAACAGTGGACTGCCGCTACCCATATGGAAGTCAATGGAAGATGGAAAAAAAACACTAAGGGGAAAATCTGCCTTGACCTTTCTTTTGTGCTTCAGTGGGACTAATGCTGAACATTGTCTGAAGCCTGAAAACATTTAATTGTATTTATAAGCACCTTTTCACTGGATTCTAGCAAGGAATGATTGGGTGTAGACATGCTAGAGACAGCACAAGGAAACTTATCTGACTGGAGTTTCTGCATAGATGGGAAGCAGGAGACACTTCAAGTTTACAAAAAACTGGAAATAGGCACACTTAACATGTCTGACAACGTACCTAAACTTAGATGTTACAGTTTTCATAACCTGAAAAGTCTTCTGTACAATGTATGTTCTTAGAAAGGGCTATCTGGGAAACACTGTGATAAATGTCTGCTTACAACCAAAGTTGCAAGGAAGTGATTTTTAACATATTTCACAAAAAAATTTCTACTTGTTCTCAGTTTTGCAGATGGTTTCCCAGGTTGACTTGTTAAAACGATAAGGAAGGACAAAAGCTCACTTGGCAGAAGAGGAACTCTGTCATTACTCATTCTGAGAGCGTCTGTCTTGCTTTTGCTCGTCTACTGTGTTTGAGCACTGAATAGTCCAATAGTTTCTTCTGGTTTCAGTTATGGGGGACATACTTGTGGGATGATGAGGTGTCTACAGCTTGAGTTGTTGGTGCTGAATAATACATACATGCTCGCTGCCCTTGCAATTGCTGCAAGAGAAACAGAAAAGAGACGTCTTGAAGGATGAAGTGTGAAGTCCCCAGTTAATTTCCATTCTGACCAATGTGACCACAAGGGCATTCTATGAAGAACGAGAAAGCAAAAAGCCTGGCTCTGTAGGAAACCCCGATATTATTTATTTATAGAGGTATATTGTAACTTGTGTTTTGACCCAAAGTTATTTGTTACAATTTAATAAACCAGTGCGGAAGTCTACAGGAAAGAAAAAAAGGTCTCTCTAATAGAGGCCATACTGTGCTTTTTAAATGGTCTCAACTAGATGAAAGCTGTGTCTTGCATTTGCTTTCACTCTCAAGCATCTTTGAGAATGCTTTGTGGAAGGAGGGTGTTCGTAGAAGTTTGATCTGCAGCTATCGATATCTCTTTGAAATAGGTACCAAGGATGCTGGAAGTTTTGAGACATCTGCTATCAATTGTCACTTTTGAAAAATAAGGAAAGGGGTTAAAAAAAATGTACTTGGCACACCTCACTGCTTTAGTTCTGTTGAGTTGATTAAAAAGGCTATCTTTGATGTAAATCAAATGAAGCAATATTTGCAGTCTGCATAACATAACTGAAACAGGTCTGCAAAGCTTAGGCACCATATATGTTTACTCTTCCTCCTGTTCCAAAATTCTTTTTTCTCTTGGTGTAGTGAAATGTCAGGATTTCTGGGTTAATGATGTATTTCTGTAGAGTAGAAGGAAGCAATAAAATGTAGTTTGCAAACATGTGTACCTTGAGAAATATGACTACTAAAATATAGAAAAAATTGGGTGAGGAGGTACAGTGTTCAGAGTTTGGTATTCAAATTCTGCATTTCTGCTCAAACAGATGTATTTTCTTTTTCTGGTTTCAAGGACCTACTTGATTTTCTAGATTCAGTATTTGTGCACATTACCGAGGTTCAGGCTTGAAAATTATGACTCCCATTTTTTACGACTCCCATTTTGAGGAAAAAAATGGCCTATTGCATTGTGGGAAAGCAGAGCGCTCTCTTCAAAGGTAGATAAATTAATTCTTTTCATTAGAGGAACAGAGGGAGAAAATGTGAAAATCAAATAAATTCAAATATGTTTTAAAAGACTGATAAAAGGCTAAAGGGATTACATGAAAGAGGCAGGAGAAACTTCAGAAGTACATAAGATACTATTAGCTTTTTACTTTTAGCTTTCAGTCTCTGTATTGATGTCGCAGACTGTGTTGCAGTAGTGTGTTCAATCTACAGGAGCCAAAAGGTCTGAAAGAGTAACAGAAGCAACTAACTGTGCTTACACATACTGCCAGACAAACCGGCAGGTTCATCCTCAGGTCTGGCATCAGGCACAAAGCATTAAATCTGTGTGGTCGTGGTCCGTATTGCCACCAGTGTTAAAGAAAATATCCATACATCTCGGGTGTGATTAGTGACTTGCTGCAGAGGTTGTGTAGTGGCAAATGCTCCCTCGTGATTCCAGCTGGGCTGTTCGCAGAGGAGTAGGAGCTCTTTTCCCTGCATAGGAGAGCTTTCAGACTGCATATAGACATCTGCTTTCATGGCATCACCATCTTCTAGACCGCAAGGGGAGTGTGACGGGCTGAAAGATGAGTGGAGTTGGAGATGTGGTCGTGAAGATCTGTCTGTGCCATCCTTTTTCTTGACAAGTTTATGGATCCTAAAAGACGGTGGAAGCTGTACCCATCAAGGAGGGATTTTATTTTCATTCACAGCATGGGCAGAGAAGGGCTATATTTGTAGATTTCCTCTGCAGATGTACGGGCTAAGTCCTGGGCTTGATTTCATCCATATTTAGCCTTAAACTGAGAAAAGCTTAATGTGCAAGGTGGCTGAAGTTCAGCATATTAAGTGCGTTCAGTGAAAAAATTTTCTTGTAGTCAAATTTATTGCTGAATACCACCTCAAGTAGGTTTGCTGTTTCCTTCCACCCCTTTTTTTTCCCTATCAAGAATAGAACCAGAAATTGAAAGAGAGAAGGGTGTTAGGAGAAAAATAGAAGACAAAAGAAAAACAGAAAAGAGGTGTTGATTTTAGGAACTTTGATTTACTTGATTTTGCTTTAAAAAATTAAGTTTTTGCATTAGAATATCTTTTTGAAAAAAAGATGTCTTTCAAAATCTTGAAAGGGAAAAAAATCAGGTTTATGTCAGGCAGAGCTTACAGATATTTTTAGATGCAAGTTTAAAGTGCTCTGCTTAAAAACAGATGCCTTTTTTAAAAGAGATTTTGGGGTTTCTTTCTCTGTAACTTGACAAGATGGTTTGCTCATGTCAATAGTCTTTTGATCACTCAAAAGACATTGGAGTAAAAAATGTCAGTCCTTCCAGTCTTTTGATCCAGCTCCCTTAAGTGTTGTTACAGCAGGAATATATGGGATTACTACAACTTTTTAACTTGCTAAATTTGTGGGTGTAATCCAGAGCGCTTTGGAGACTGGAGCCACTTTTGGCATGGTGCGGGCAGGACCTGGAGGTGGTCTGAAACACTCCCTCGCCGGGCTGCCCCCAGTCTGCAAAGTGCCACTCGCTGACCTGCTCTTTCCAACTTGGGGCAAACTCTTTGAATAGGCATTTTCAGAGTGGGGAGTCTGTCTGCTTTTCCACTCGGGAAGCCCTTCCAGAGCGGGCTTACGGATACTTCTCTGATGGAAGTCCAGCCCTTGTGTCAGTGGAGTGTGGTGATCGAGCGCTGCTAAATCAGGGCCTGGTGTGACACACCTGTGCCACTCCTGCAAATCAAAGATCTCTGCGTTTTGTGTTTGGGTTCTCAAGGTGCATTGCGTCTTTGTAAGGCGAGTTATCGCTGTCAGTTATTGACTTTCACATTACTGAAGTGGAGAGGGTTTTATACTAAACCTCCTACTTTCTCGTCTTACTGAATTAGTGGGGTTTTTTTGAGTGCATATCTGCATGTTAACGGTGTAATGTTTTTTCACGGCAGGAGAGTAATTTCCTAATTCATTTCTACTGCCAAACATTCTTCACTCTAGTTATACAAGAAATACAATGGGGTTTAGATTTTTGTTTTTAAATGCCCTGTAAACCTTGAATTAAAAAAATAAAGCGGTGAATATATAGGGTTATCCTCTCCTGAATATCTCTGTAAACCCTGATCACAAAACCCGTAGGGAATATTTTCTGTAGAATTGAAATTTAGCAGAAGAAAAAAGTACATCATTAAAAACAAATCCCGGTATTCATACGGAGTCTGGTTTTGTATATATGTGTATCTATATTAAAGAATTAGTGATTCTAAATTTGTTTAAATGGATTACTTGTTTTACATGAATTATAACGTACACTTCAGAGCAACCACTTTCTGTATGATTTGCTTTGTATAGAAATGTAATGGTTAGAAGCAGCTTAAGCATCCAATCAAGATGAATCAGGTGTAGGACTTCACGATGGAAGATTTCTGTAAGGAGTGGCATATCTAGATTTGTGATTTTCCCCATGCATATTTCAAGAGGAAAAAAATATCTTAAAACTCTAAAAGAAGTTGACTAGGAATAAGAGAGCGTCTGGAAACACAAGTTGAAATCCCCGTTGAAGCTGGTGGGAGTTTTGTTACCGGTTTCAGTGGATTTAGAATTTCACTGTAAGGATTTGTAGATGCTTTTTAAAAGAAAAAAGTGACCTGTTTAATACTAACCCAAAACACTCACTGCATAGCTTCTGTCCTGCTCAAATTCAGATTCGCAAGTCTATAAACTGAAAGAACTGTAGGAAAGTAAAACTATGTATTTCAAGTAAGAAAGGAACTTGAGATCTTTACACATCTTGCTCTTGGTAGTTATTCCTGGTAGCAGAAGTGACTGAGCTGAAGTTGTTATGATCCATAGCACTTTGTAAGGAGAGGGGAATCAAAGAGAGAAACTAGTGCACTTAGAAAATGCCTTGAAGAAGGTATGTGACACAAACGACTGAAACTCCCCAAATGAATTTGCAACACAGCATACTCATCGCTGCGGGTTCTTTTTGAAGGGAGTTTAAAAAAAATCCACTGTTGGATGGATTTAAGGCACTAATTCTTGCCAGTGAGAAAGTAAACCCGGGATTTAATCAAATTTCTACCCCAGTCACACCCGAACAGATGACACTGAATATCTTCTTTTTGTTTTGCACTGTTTATTTCTGGAAAACAAGAAAACATAAAGAAATACATTACGATCTAGAATTGCAGAACAGGGAAATGAAATCAGTTGGTCACAGAAGATTTTTTTTTATTGACATCTTTAGTTTGTTTTGATGTCTGTAATTAAATTGCTAATTATGTGTTTCTGTTGCAGTGGTCATGCTTTTATTACATAATTGCTACAAGTTTTTCTCTCACCACTAACAATATTTGTTTAACCTTAGTGCATGCTAGTTACGTACTTCATAATGTAAAAGCTTAGAAACAGAGTTATTGACTGTTATGATTAACTAAATCAGAGGGGTTCAAAGTTCTTTGCCATAAATCAAATATGTTTTGTGGCAAAGTATCAAAGATAATTAAAGGATGAAGCGATTGCAGTCATTAAACAATAAATATTATTTCACCACTGACTGAAGAAAATAAAACCAAAAAAATACAGGAAAACTGATGGCTTTTTAAAGGAGGGGAAGAAGGTTTAGCCTAGGGTAATAAAATAATTTAAAAAAATAATTTGTACTCTGATCCTTCAAGCTTTCTTCTGTGTTTTCTCAAAAAGCATTTGATTAGGTGAGATGCAATTCAGTCACCTTCTCTTTTATTTTTTCCCTTTTGAGTTTAGGCATAATTTTTGTCAGTATATTTCAATGTATTCATTAATTTTTCTCATTTGTTTATTTTATGCAAACCATAAGAGACATTTTTTCCTCAGTTAAGATTGCCTCTTTATTTTATTTTGAAATATTTGTATATTTATTTCATTAAATGAGATAATGCTTTTTCTTATTAACATAATTTCCAGTACATTAAACATATTTCTCCACAGACAGAAGAGAGGAATCAGATTAAATGACAGTTAAATCACTTGCAGCAATTTCAACTGTTAAAAGAAATAAGTGTCTCTGTTTTCTTTGTGATCACGAGATGTGCTGTAAAGGGAAATGAAATACTAAAGAAAGGAGGGAAAACATAAAGAAATAATGACTGACTTATTGCAGTAATACCACTGAGAGAAGAAAAACTCACTACAAATAAAAGAAAAAATAATATAGTGGTTTTGAAAGTTACCAAAATTCATTTCTTATTGATGAGATCAGTGTAACTCTAATACTAAGTAAACTGCAGGAGGAAAAAAAAAAAAAAAAGGCACACCAAAACCCAAACAGTCCCATAAACTGTGGATGATAAAAGAAGAAATAAATACTATGCATTTAGAGGGCTATTACTCTAAATGCCTTTAATTTTTAAATAGTTTATTTTTTATCATATTTAGGGAAGGGCAGGGAGAAGCAATTATCTCTTGGTAAAGTAACTGTGTGCCTCTGCTAATGTATTTGCTAAACTAGTTAAGGTTCTCCAAATGCCCATGTGTCCCTACTGCAGATCTGTCGTGTTTCTTATTAGATGTTTCAGAATTATTATAATAATAAATATATTTGTCTTAATTATATTTTCATTATTATTTTGATTTCTAGAGTCTGAACCATCTGCTTTGAAGAGATCTTTCAAATGAATGACTAGGCTGTGAATTTCTAAGGTAATGATCATGTTATTGTTTTGCTCTCAGCCCAGGTTTCCTCTCTTTGTGCTTTTAGCTGTAAACCAATTATTTTTCACCAGTTTTATGTGCCCGATCTTGTAGTCCTGACTAGTCCAATATTTGCCATTTTCCTTGTCTTTCTCACTTTCTTGCCAATGTGTTCTGTGATTTGAAAAGCTCTTTATGCACCCTGTGTCAAATACTGTGATGAAGTCAGAGGAGGGATTCTTGGGATGGGGGATGCATTTTTAGCTCCCTGCTCTATCTCAGTTAACTAAAAATATCCTTTCTAAAGGATTTTAATTGTAGTCATTTTACTTTTAAATGCCTAATGAGAAAAAATGATGTCACTGTGGTCCAGTGTTCTCCCTTATGTGAAATGGTGCAGGAAAAGTGAGGTGGAAAATGGCATGGTTGTAAGGCTTTTATGGAATTGTTTTCTGGGGCTGGAGAGCAGACTCTGCCTTCCAGCTTGGCGCACTCGTCTGCTGAAGCTGAGCAGGGTACACTATGGGGTTGTTACAGAAGGTTTTTTCACACTGGGGTTAGTGTCCCTCGTGTCATCTCTTAAAGCTGTATTTGTTGTGCCAAGAGGAGCTGTCAGGGAATGGAGGTGGTAATGGAATTTAGCAGTTGAGGAGACTCTAAGAAATTACAGTGCGTGTGAAACGTAATTAAAGAAATAAAACCAGAAGCATCTGTCATCATCCTCTGTGGATGTCAACCAAGTGGGGATTGCTCCCACCAAGCAGAATCACATCTGTGTTACTATGAAGGTGCATCAGCTGAGCCCTTTCTCACAAATGCTCTAAAGCTTCTGGTGGGCATGGGTCTAGGGTCACACCAAATTCTGCCACAAGATCACTGTGTAAGGAAGCTCTGCAAAACAGAGCGAGCTGTTAAGTGAAAATAAATGCACAGAAACATTTCTAATGATGGTGCTTATACTTACAACCTTCATTACCATATTTTCAGAGGGCATAATAATCATTAATGTGTTTATTGTGCCCTTGTGGGTTGGGGCAGTAATGCTATCCTTTTTTCACACACACGAAATTGAAACACAGACAATCCAAGTATTTTACTCCAGCTCATGTGGGAAGGCTGCCAAAGACCTGTTCCTATTCGCTAGGTTCACTTGCCGGGTCTTGACCCATCTTCTTGGCTTTAGGTCCTTGACCCATCTTCTCGGCTTTAGGTCCTTGTTCAAGGTGCCTAAGATAGGAGATTAGTTGCCCTGGGCTTCCTCTGCAGTCAGTAAAGAGAGATAGGAATCTCAAGAGGAAAATTGTGTTCTCTGGGCATTTTCAGTCTTTCACAATGGATTTTGGAGATGTCTACAAAACCATGCTCCTCTCAAAGTACCTTAAGAGATATTTTCACATCTCTCCGCTCTGGACCCTCACTAATGATGTGATTCAATACCACCATGAAATAGAACATTTACATTTTCACCTCTGATGCCCAGCCCAGTGCAGCTGTAATTAATTTTTGAAGATGCTTCATCATACTTGTAAAATAACATGTGTGACCATAACTTAGATCAATGGGCACCTGACAGTCGTAGCAGAAACAAGCAAATAAAAAAGTTCCTTGATGAGGTGTGAGGTTAAGTGGACAGTTGTCCTTCAACGGAGTTTATTGTGATTGAGTGAATGAAGTTCTTACCACTATAAAAAATTCTCCTCTTTGGTCTCCGAGATGTACTGGCAGGACAACCCAAACCTTAACTGGGTCCTTTTCTCTAAGACTTGTTTAACATGGGTTGTAACTCTGCAGAATAATTGGACACATGTTTAGCTTTATGCATACTGATTATCCTTCTCAAATAGAAAGAACTAACGCATAACATGTAGTTGCACTAAAAGTGATAGCAGGTTTGAGACTTCAGTTTATAAAAGTGTGTGTAAAAGGCTTAGTTAACTGGTTTTGAATAAACTGTTTTTAAATGAAGTAGGTGATGAGAAAAATCTGTTTCAGAATTTGAGAAGTTTATATTTTGCATATTCCATACCAAGGCCATTTTTATTCTTGTGACAGCACGAGAAACTAAATCAGTCTTTGACCAAGAGGGTATGGTGCTAAAGGTATTCTCAGAATAACATGATTTAGCTTTTTGGAAAACATTAAGGCATGACTACATTGGACTTTATGTTATATAACAGACGTTTTTCCATTCCGCACTAAATATTATTTTCAGATTTCTCATCTTGCATGATATTGCCTATTTCATGCCTCTGACAAACTGGCTGAAACAAGCTCTTTTCCCGAAACTTGAGATATTTGTGGATAAAGGATTATTATCTGTGATTTATTTTAAAGGATAAATAAATTACAGCATTGTTTAGGCAGGCTTGCAGATGCAGACAAGGTGTTTGGTTTCTTGTCCGATGCCACAGCAAAGGTTTGTGCCAGAGTTCAGAAGGGGACTTAAGAGCATTGAGTTCCCCCTTTTTGTGCTTTGATTGGTAGATTTAAGATCTAGAGTGGTCTGGAATATATACTGGAATATTTTCTTGTTCCGTTTTTCAGTTAGGATTATGTCTGTGTGACCAATTCTACCTGTCATATGGCAATATTTTAAAATTAGCAAATTTGCTTATTGATCGAGGTACTAAAATTCACAAATACTTGCTGATGTTACTAAGCTCTGATGTGGGGATGCATGTGGTGGCAGTATGTCATTCCATACTTACATTTTGGCTATAGCATACCTCCCTTTTCTGGAGAAAAGAGCATACACTAAGTTCATGGGAACACTTGAGTGCAGAAGAGTGGCTTGGGAATCGGTGCTTCTCTTGGCATTATTTGAGGAAACCAGGTGAGACTTCATTCTTGGGTTTGGTGGTTGGCTTTTTGTTTTCATTTGACACAATAGCAATCGCAAAATGAGGGGAAAAAAAATCATCTTGATTCCTCTCCTGTTCAGAGAAGATCTTAAGTAACAGAATCTGTCACTCCAGTCACTCTGGTGTATGTCTGACTTTATTATTCCTCTTTATTCATTTTTAATATTCCATATTAAAATATGATGCAGCTGGACAATACCTTCACTGAAATACACTGGAGAAGTTAGGAAAATGCAAACTAAAGTGTGTGAAAGTCAGAATCTATAGTCATTTTATTTTTCTATATCTACATTTCTTGGTTCCTGTAACAGCGATGCAATTGCTTATCTCCAAAAACGATTCCATGTGCTATACATTTGTGGTGTGGGGCTGGTACCGTGCTTTTCCCTATCTGATGAGCAGAGCTGTTGATTCATCTCAGACTTGAGTCATATCAAGGACAGGATTTTTAACTTTTTCTTTTGTTTTGTTTGGTGGTGTTTTTTTCCTGTGACTGTCAGCTCACTGTAATTTTTCCCTCATTTCTGAAATAAAATTCAAGGGGAATGTTATAGCTGCTCTGAAGGCATTCAGCTTACTCCTTTCCTGATTGCAGTTCACATCTAGTCTAGTTTTCTAAGGATGTGAGGTTCAGCCCGTTGGCATGTATGCCTTCTCCCTGCAGTGACTTTAGCATTTGCAAACCTGTTGGCAAAGGAGATCAAAGTTTCAAAGTAATTATGTTTTATGAGTTGCATAATTACCGGTGTCTGGATACAGGACAGATATCTCATACGTACCTCACTGAGAAAAAGTTGGGCAGGACTCATTTGGTACCTTTTCTCTCTGTTGGCAGCAGCCTGCTGCCCAGTCAACGTGCGGAAAACTCAGGACAAACCACAGCACTCGTTGCTGTCCTTTACATGATAAAGGTTATGAGGTTGCATGGGAGGACAAAAAGTTATCATAGAAAACCAAGCTTCAATAGTTCTATTGCTTTGTGGAACAGATTATTGTTTCTTTATACGGAAATTCAAGTGGAAAAAGTGGCTTGGATGGAAACAAAAAAAATCTAGTTAATGTTTCTATTGATATTTCCAGCAAGTAAATGTGAACATAATAAAATGGATGTGTTTCTTGAAAAATATTTGTTTCAATTCAGCTGTGTTGTCTGCTTGAAAAGGAGGGAGAGTGATAATAAATGTCACTTGAAAATAGAAGTGTTCTTGGTTTCCTGTTTTCAGTAGGCTTAAGATAATTCATATGTTCTACTTGTAGTTTTTCTATTGATGCATCATCCCTTCCAAAACTGTCTGTGGGCCATCTTAGCCAGAGTTTCCTACAGTTATTTTTGCACTATTGTTAAACAGTACCATACAGCATGTTACTTTTTCAATTTATTGCGTGGGATCAGCACATAGTTTTCCATTGTGGCATATTTGTGTGTTTGTCGCTTTTATGCTTTATATGCTAGCATATGGCCAGAAAGTCAAACTTTTTCCTTCAATTTTTTTCTTTTGTATTGTGTAGTCCACAGTGCTTTAAATCAGCAATTTGTAGAAATCAAATTCCTGGATTATAATCAGTTTGCTTAAAAAAAGAAGGATACAGTTCTTGTTGGGGCATACAGTTCATGAGGACTAGTGAGTGTTCTGTGAATGGCTTTATTTTACTACTCAGGGCTGTACAAAGGGAAAAAAGCAAATGCCTATTTTTAATTAAACTTCAGCATGCCACTTGCACAGAGACTAGTGCCTGCATCAAGAGCTTTTCTGCAGCAAGCAGAGCTCTTCACATAGGCAAAAATATGCCTGCATGAATATCATTGCACGACAAGGACCATATGTTTGCATTTGTTGTATATGTAACCCCAAACCAGGCAGTACCAGGACCACATGTTGTCCAACTACTATTTTATGGCAGTTGATTGAAAATTGACAAGAGATTTTTTTTTTACAGTGCTGACAGTGTAGTTATTGTATTGTTTAATTTTGAGCTTGTAGAAAAGACCATTTTTTCTTAATTTAATTTCTCTATGGTGTCAATTCTTACACGACACTCAGATAAAGAAATTCCTTGTTTTATCTATTAAAATAATCAATACAGACTAGGCCACAACCACCAGAAAGTTATCAGCTCTGTCATTCTGTAGTTAGATTGTCACCATACATTGGAGGATGATTTGGGCTGTAATTTGAGGAAAAAATGTTGTTGTTAGTATGGCTTCTGTAAAAGGAGTTAAATTTTTAAGCAAAAGAATCAATTACTTGCATAGTTGTTATTTGCATAACTCTGCTTTATTATCTGTGTAGTTCCAATGTACCAAATATTTTTAGCTCACCCAGTACGCAGTAACCAAAGACCAGTAACCAGTTTGAAATTCTGTATAATAGATGTATTGCGATAAATCCACTGTGTTAGCTGCTTCTGCATTTTCCATTTGTTAGAAGTTGTTGCACACCGTGTGACCCATGATGTAAAGCCTGCTGGAAACGAAATACTAATTTTCTTTAGTTTCTTTGGTTAGTTAAGTACTTTCAAGAATACCAACTGTGATTTGAGGTAAAGAATCCCTACAGCAATTAGGATTCACTTACTACTGGAGCATTTTATTAATTACGCATTTGTAACCACATGGATAGTCACAAAACCAATCGCACATGTCTGTATTTAGAGATTTGTAGACAGAAGATTTAACGTAAACATAGAAATGTTAAACTACTCATCTGTAGCCTGCAAAGAAGATAACGAGGAGGATTCTGTTCTCTGTATGATTTGTGAACAATGCTAAGTAAATATTCATCATTAATATATAATAACTGTTGCTTTTGGCAGTTCACTTTTCATTTAATTTGATAATGTGTCCAGTAAATGAAGTGGTACAGGCTGCAGTGTTTTACCATCACAATTGCATATTTTCAATCATTGTTAAATGAAGGCAGCTCAAGGCAAAGCTTTAACCCCCACTAGTTTTGTATGTGATAAAAAGAGAAGGCGCTATCAATCTTTATTGTCTGTCTCGCTTACTGTAATTGCATTCAATAGTCCACTGATTCTGTTGTCTGTGCTAATGTCAGGAACAGTGAAGAGCCAGATGCTCAGACTAGATCATATGCATCCAGTGGCCACTTTGATAAGTTGGCAGCAAGTCTCTGGGTTTGATGATAAATTGTTAACGCTATAGATTATGAGCAGCTGAACACTGGGAGTGTATATGGAGAAACTTCTTACCTTGTTTTAAAGCTGGCATTACGATGCTAGCTAAAGGGCATACCATGTATTATTCAAATGCATCTTGCGCTGGAAATGTGCCAGTGAGTCACTGTATCCCCATGAACGGTAAAACAACAACAACAAAACCCCAAAACAGCCTCAGAGTGATTTGATCATGACATTAATAGTCCTAAGACTGTAAAAAGTATTTCAAAATAGTCTCTAGTAGTTATAATTATCTGATTCAACAAGAGAGCTTTTGAATTATGGTATTCCATCCTCGAATCCATCTTAAAATGTGTTTTTTCTTGGCAGCTTTTTTCTTTAATTTGAAGTAGTAGCTGGAATGTTTTAGAGAAGCAAACAGTAATTCTTTAGTGAAGTATGAACAGTGATACACCTTTGTGGGGGGAAATATAAATAAGAGGACTATGAAATAAGTTATTTGCTTCCTACATGTTACTTATACCTTTACTATATGTCCCATACCTAAGGGTCTTCACAGGTTAATTTTTTAAGCTGTTTAGTGAGTCTCTTCCCTTGGACAAGTAGCTGTTAAAAGAAATGTGAAAAGAATCAGAAGCCTTGCCTTCACCCAGTTCATATCATTTGGCCAGAAAATGATCCTATTTTTTTCTCGGGATAGATTTAAACGGTATAGTCCCAGTTGTGGATGGTAGTTTTATCAGGGCAAGTATGCCTTGCACCATGTCACTTGTGGAGTATGAGGTCCATTGTGGTATTTGTTTGTGTGTATTTTGGTGGATCATTAGCTCTAAGGTAATAGCCACCTTGAATGTAGGAATGTCAGTGAATAAAATTCGGATGTTAGACCTTTTTTCACGTGGTGATTGTTCCGAGAGCAGCAGTTACTAACTCTACAAATATGAGAGGTGGGGACTTCCAAAGCCATGACTTAGAGCTGCTAGAGTAAAGTCATTGGTTCTTAGAAACTACATCTTGAGCAAAGGCTGTCATCAAGTGGCTAACAGAAAGTGTTGAGTACAGTGATGTCTGAAAGACAGAACAAAAATGCTTGATTCATGGACATCTATTGCATATTTGCAATATATACCTGCCTGCTTGGTACCCTGTGCCTGGGGTCCTCTTCTCATATAGGGCATCTACATCAACGGGGCTCAGTCTTTTTTGAAAATGCCCATGTTGTGCACTTTTGTGCCCATGTTGTGTACGGTTCCCATGCCCAAAGCATTCCTCCAGGTAGGTTGTGCAGGGTGTTTCTCATTCCTGCTGTAAAAGCTGGTTCAAGGGTTCTCAAGGTGAGAGTGAATGCTTTCCTACCGAGGTGAACGTCTTTGTGGAGATGTCATGGTTTAACCCCAGTCAGCAACTAGGATGGATCATGCAGCTGCTCCCTCACTCCCCCCATGGTGGGATGGGGAAGGGAATCAGAAAAGTGAGAAAACTCGTGGGTGGAGATAGAGACAGCTTAAAAAGTAAAAAAAAAAAAAAAAGCTGCACACGCAAGCAAAGCAAAACAAGGAATTCATTCACTACTTCTCCTTGGCAGGGAGGTATTCAGCCATCTCCAGGAAAGCAGGGCTCCATCACGCATAACCGTTACTTGGGAAGACAAATGCCGTTAACTTTGAATGTCCCTCCCCTTCCTTCTTCTTCCCCCAGCTTTTTATGTACTGAGCATGATGTCATATGGCAATGGAATATCCCATTGATCTGCTGTCCTGGCTGTGTCTCCTCCCAGCTTTTTGTGCACTCCCAGCCTACTTGCTGGTGGGATAGTGTGAGGAGTGGAAAAGGCCTTGAGAGCTTAGCAGCAACCAAAGACGTTAGTACGCTATCAACAATGTTCCTATCCCAAACCCATAACGTAGCACTATGCAGCTGCTAGTAAGAAAGTCAACCCCATTCCAGCAAAAAACCACGACAAGAGAGTTCTTGGCACTTGAGCTTTTGGGGAAAAAGCAACACCACTGTCTTAGACTTTAAAAAAAGATTTGTATTCAGCTTTCAACAGGCTGACTGAGATCCTGTAGCTAGGAATTGGGTTCTGAATAACTTCTGGTCCAGGGTGGAGGCCTTCCTACAGCCTTGAACTGGGCGCTTCATCTCCTGATGGGCACATGAGTAAAGGCAATCCTTTCTTCATCACTTCTCTTGGATACTTTAGGCAGCTTACCTGACTGCTGCAAGAGTGGTCTGGGTACATCAGCTTCCCCCTGTGCAGTGCAGCCCTATGACAAATAACCTCTGGTAAAGCTGGCCTTGGCTGAGCAGAGGAACAGAACACTGTAGAATCTATGTGCAAATATTGGTTTTCATACATTGTATCTATCTTATGAAATCAAATTGCATCGTATTTGGAAATGCATAGTGAACTTGTGCTACTTAATGCTGCTATTTGCAACTTGATGTGTATGTAGAACAGTCATTATTTGAGGGAGTTGGGAAAACTAAAATTAGTTTGTTAAATTCATGGCACCTACTGTTGCTTTTATTTTTTTCCTTTGCATTTTGTTCAAATTAATTAAAGTGCACAGATGTTCAATTAAAGCTTAAAAAATCCATGGCTACAGCTGTTTTGAAGCAACATTGTTGAGATTTAACATATCTAATAATGCTTCTCTTTCAGAAGAAATTCGATTAATGACTCTCTGCTAAATTATTTTGCATTGATAAATTAAAAGAAATGTGAAGTAAACTATAAGGAGATGGAGGCTGTCTGCTCCATTTATTAATTAGCATAACGGAGTAGCCCATAAGATAACAAAATAGATGATCTGCTTTCAATTTTCGTATTCGAACTTGTGGAAGAACTCTGCTTCCCAGGCAAAATATATTGGTTTAGCTGGAAATTATTGATAGCTGTCTTGCTGTTCATGAAGAGGTGACTTGAAATAGCTGCTATGGAAAAGCCATCTACTAAGACTAACTATACTGAGATTTTGAATTCCTTCAGTACTGCTTTGTAATGTGGAATAATAGTACCATGCATATGAGCCAAGGTAACTGTTAATAGCGTTGGGGCTTTTAACATAGGTTGTTACATTGGAATATAAAGAGAGTGTAAGATAATATGGAAGAGATGTGATGATAACAGCTACAGCAGAAATGCTGCTGGACCAGGTATCGTTTGGGTGGTGGTTGTGCTGCTTAGGGAAGAATCTCAGATGCAGAACAGTGAAGGCAAGTTACGTGTGAGGGCCAAAAAATATTTTCTATCGTGTTTACAGTATATGTGTGTTCTGTTGGGTGTTCACCTGTTTCCAAGCAGAATTTATTGAACCACATTAGTTTATCTGGTGTGAAGAGTAAAATATGGAAGAGGAGTTTAATACTTACTGGAATTATCACATTGTTTCTCCGGTAGGCCAGCTGGTATAATCCTGTGGGTCTGACTGAGGCCAAGATTTCACCCCCACGATGAAGTCAGCAGTAATCCTCCTTTTCACTTCAGCACAGAGGATTTTGCCCTTAAGTTATTTTGTTGTTAGTATTGTTACTACTAAGCATTAGTTAATAGCATAGAAGTGATTGAAACATACCATGACCTAGGTACTGTCCCTCGGGGATGTCCCATCCCATGCTTCAAGTACCTTGGCAGTGTGTCTAGTTTATATGTGCCGCACACAAATCAAGACATTTTATGGTGAAGAAAGTTACTAGTAAGAAGGCCAAGCTGGATGTGGCCTTGGGCAACCTGTTCTGGTCGGAGGTGTCCCTGCCTATGGCAGGGGGGATGGAACTCGATGATCTGCAAGGTCCCTTCCAACCTAAACCATTCCATGATTCTATGAAAGTGAAATTGGACTTCATGCCGACGTTTCCTGTGTTAGGCCGGAGCTTCAGCTACTAAACCAGAGCATCTGCACTGGAACTAGTGAAAGTGGACTCATTCACGTCTTGTCTGTGCAGGTTAAAAAACTCCTGTCTCCTTGATTTTTTTGGCTCTAAATGTCTAGTGAATTGCTTAGTGATACTGCACAGAATGTGAGTCTACATTTATAAATTTACTCGAAGATTAGTATTCTATGTAGTACATGTAAATATGCGTATGCACCAAGATACATGCACTAAGGACAGTAGTGCATGTTAATATTTCATTGGAGCTGTTGAATATTTGGACTGGATGCTTTGAACACTGATCAAATCTGCCTTTGTTTGGAGGCAAATCTGGGGGACTTAAGATCTGAAAACATTCAGAGGTTTTAGCACAATCTTAGTGATCACTACCCCATGCTTACCTGTATTTTTCTCCTTTTGGACTAACGAGGGGGGCACCTTTGCTGAGGGCAGCGCAGTGTGACCCCTGGACCTGCACCCCCGGCTCTCTAATGCCATCAGGAGGCCCGAGGAGAGGTTGAGAGCTCCTTCCTGGAAGGATCAGGGGTGGTAGAAGGGATTTTACAACTCTCACCAGACCATACAAAATGCTGCATTTGGCCCCAAAGGAATGCCTTGCTGCTTAAGAACAGGTCTTTCCGTAGAAATAGAGTAAGAGTTTGGTGTGGATACCTGACAATTAAAAACATGCAGCACACAAAAAAGGAACTACAACAGAAGATTATTTTGGGGCCATTGTTTTTATTCTTAACTACTTGCCGTTAAATCAAAACTAAATAATTTTTACAGAATAGTTCATTGAAGGAATACCCTTTTAAAATTCACTCAAAAGTTTTCTACCAGTTTGACATCTTGTTGTGTACTTGTGGTAGAGCTGTGTTGTTTGTAGTATATTAGTATAAGCATCCCGTTACTTGTACATGCAAGAGTAATTTTTAAATTTATTTTCAGTTTTCAGGTAACACTGGAAGCGGTAATCTATCTCTTTAAAGTGACGTGGCTTTACTGAATAATTTTGGAAATAATTTTATTTGCAGATGGTCTGCTAGACATTAGTTCAGTCAGAAGATTTCTGGTGTAATACATGGTTTCTGAAAGCTCTACCAGAACAGTAGATAAGATATAGGAACTGATTTTTGTCTGGGGCCAAAAATGGAATTTTGTATGCGAAAAATATTGTCTGTATGTTTTTGCAGCTGCAAATAATTGGGAGTAAACGTAATGGCAAGAACTATTGCTTCATTTGTATTTGCAGATGATTACATTCTCGTCTCACTGCTTTTAAACTGATACTTAGTTCAGCTCTCAAGTGAAGTTACTCATTTATAGCTGAGCAGATCAGGATCTATACATCCATCTCCCTGTATTGGTCTCTCAGTTCGGACACAGAGGAACCTGAGATCAAAAACTTTTTAACAAAACTGCAGCCATGTTTTTAGATTATGTATGATAAACAGTACGACATTTTGCTGCTTGTTGAAAAGAAATTATATGGAAATCAAAAATAATGCATCCAATATCTTGTTTAGAGGGAGGTGGAAGAATCAGGTTTAGAAATATTCTCATGCTCTTCTACAGTGGTACAATATTCAGAATTACTGCACCTAGATCTGAAATGATTGACTGTAAAGAAGAAAATTCTTTCCTTTGATTTGGAAACATTAATTTCAGAATCAAGCATTTAAAATCAAAATTTCTTTGAGGTCAATTCTGAAGGAAATTGTTTCAAATTAAGAAACCAAACCAACTTTCTTGAAAAGATAAAGAAAAGCCACTTAACTTAGAAATCAGTTAGTATGTGAGATAAAATTTCATAGTTAGGAGCAGTTTGAGGAGCAGAGAAGAATTTCTGAAACATTTCAGAAGCATTAAATTTGAATTTCTTCCTGAAAAAGTGTTGGCATAAAATTTCCCACAGTTTGTTGTGTACTGTGCTAGTCAAACTTCTCTTAATTCCGAGGCAGGAGCCTGAGTCCATAACCTGTTGAAGTCAATATCAGCTTTGCAGTTGAATCGGCAGACGTAAGATCATATCTAATGAAATTGTAGTATTTTAAAAAAATAAAAAGTGTCTTTTTTTCTTTTTTGCTTTTAAAGCAACATAATAGCTGGGGGGATGAAGTTCTGTCATGGGAACTCAATCCTCTGATTTCTTGCTTATGTAGTAATTTCCACTTGTGCTAAGTTGAACATGGTCAGAAGTTATGTTCTTCTGATTAGATGAAAATCTTCACTTTTGAAAGGAGACAAATAACTGTGCAAAACAAAAGTTATTAGAGAGACTTTAAACTTTTCCCTTTTTACTTCTTACATGGTTATATTAGTAGTGATCTGGGCAGATTTAAAAAAAACCCAAACACCTGCTGATGCTTTTCATGCATTTTTCTGTGTTTGTAGAATTGGTTTGAGTTATGTGTATAGATTATGGAGTGTAAAGTTCCTTGGCTTTTGTGGATTTCTGTGTTATATTTTAAAATATCTGCATGCTGAGAAGTTGGTCAGATTACTCTGGTAATATAATCTTTCAATAGGTGTTTTGGGAGAAAGCTCAGTGTTTTTAACATGTGTTGTAAATCCTTAATTTGGGTTGCCCCAGAATTTGAAAGGAGTATTTGTGTGTTTCTACATGTCTTGTCAGCCTGTTGTTTAGTGAAGGGATTCAATACGTATGTAACACCTGTAAAGAGGTGTATGAAAAGCAGCAGCAGATACTTCCATGAGCATTTGTGAGGTGAAGTCTAACATTATTGCTAGGCATCTGCACAGATGTTAAATGGCTGTCATAAAAAAAATTAGAAACGTTCACGTGTAGAAAATTATTCAAATTATGTAAATATTCAGATGTTTTATATAAAAATAAGAAGATGCCACCTTGTGGTAAGAAAGATATTTTAATGTATCCAGAAAACCTTTGGGTGAATAGGGTACACATCTGAAAGCTGGCAATGATTTTTTTAATTTTTTTTTTTTTTAAGCAAGGGTTTAATAAGTAAAATTAAATTTTAGTTAGAGAATTATGTGACCAAACTTTCCCTTTCCCATGTGTTTTCCTCCTCCTTATGAATGTACTCTTGTACTGAGGGTATTTACAGGACTGTTGAAGCAAAAGCTGAATATTTTCAAAGCTTCTTATTCCTGTGTATTTTCAAAGCTACTTTCTCTTATCCCAGAAAACTGGGGCTGGGAGGAGGGACACACCTTTAGCAGCCTGGGTAGCAGTCTTATAGCTGAGACTTCATTTTGTAGTTTTTGCTTTGTGGTTAATACTGCACATAGAGGCTGAGATAGCAGAGTAAAACATTGTCTCTATTTTATACTCAGCACTTAGGGTGACTATCATTTGATATGTAGCCAGAACTTATTTATGGAAAAAGAAAGGTTTTAAAAGATTGATAGCATCTTTAAATGTATGTATAACATGTATGCATGTATAACAGGCATGTCTAATACCTGTTATATTATGCCATTCGTTATAATGGATTATACAAAGTTTGTTTTTGCCTATGCAGCTATTCAAACTTAATTTGCAATTATGAGGTGAATTGTGTATCCTGACAACATCCTCTTTCTCCCCACGATGTTGTTCTTTAAATGTTTGTTTAAATTAAAAAAGAAAGGCTAAAACCCCCCCCACCTTATATTTTCTCTTTTTATTCTATATTCTATTTTCTGTGATTTAAATAATCTACTGTATCTGCAACACACTTAGTGAGACCACAGTATAATTGCTGTCATGTACATGATAATGAACTACTGTTGTCTTACTATTTAGGTTTCTTTATTTTACACATTGATGGTCAGAAAAAAAATCAGGAAAAATAATAATTGGAAAATCTTACAGTCCTAAATTTTGTGTGCGCACACACACACACGCTCCTTAACAGCAGGGGATGTCTACCCTGTGCAGGCACTTCTGTGCATATTGATGCTAAATTTATATAAAAATAATAAAAAAGGGGTTAGCAATTTTTCCCCAATTTGAAGAAGTATTGTGCTTGTAATTAAAACATACTTTCTCTTAACATAATTTATTTCCTTGCATAATGTAATTTGACAGAGTATTATAAATGTATATCTCTATGCTTCATGACCCCATTATGAGGACAATTTTTCCATAGTAATTCATTTGTGTTCTGTTTCTACTTGCTTTCTGATTACACAATCAGTATTGAATTGTGCAACCAACATCCTGATTAAAATGAGACAAAAACCTATACAGCTTAGCTCACTGAAAATCTCTTCTCGTTCCCCTAAAGACAATGGCAAAATTCTTTTTTGTTGGAGAAGATGAAGTTATTAAAATGGATTGCAAATGGAAGAGTAGAAGGTGGAGCTCCAGTTCCCCATGGGAAGAAGACAGGGTAGGAAATATCAGCCACAAACACAATTTGGAGAAGTATTGCAGGAAAAAAGGAAAACCATTATAAAGTTGGGATTGACAAAAGAAATTTGGGAGAATGTTTCTCATTTTTCTCCTGATTTTAGGATCACAGTAATTTAATTTTAATTAATTTATTTAGTTACCAGAAAAAACTTAAAAAAAAAAAAAAAAAAAAAGAAGTGATGCAGGAGTCATAATGCTACTGAACGCACAAATAATTTTATTTTGAATTTTATCTCACCATCAGGCATAAGAATCTGAATAGCCCTGATGCTAGGTG
This sequence comes from Chionis minor, assembly GCA_013398295.1. Taxonomy (NCBI): domain Eukaryota; kingdom Metazoa; phylum Chordata; class Aves; order Charadriiformes; family Chionidae; genus Chionis; species Chionis minor. The sequence continues at coordinate 782,689 of VZSF01006641.1, read as the reverse complement.
GCTTCTGTGGACTTTTTCTGCCCCAAACAGTTTACAGCTGCTGTGGTTTTTAGACTAACCCCAAAGGTGCTTGACAAATATTCCAAGGAAAACTAGTCATTCACTTGAGAAGGGTTTCTATATCATCAGTTTGGAATAGTTTTTGTTGTTAGAATTAAACCCACCTTCTGGTAAATGGTAGGATTAAATAGTCTAAATTGTACATATTTTTGTTTGTGTTTCAATTTCCTTTGTTTCTTTTTTATTAATTTTTTAAACTTTTTCTGAATAATGTAGTATTTGATTATTGATTTGCTACTAGTCAGAAAAGCAAAATGTTGATTCATTTCTTGAGAATATTAACAAAATGAATGCTGAATGTATAAATACATATTTACAATACTGAATTGATCTTGGTAATAATCAGCTAAAGAATTAGATCTTAATGCTTGAGACTTGAACATATCCAGAAAAATTCAGAAACTGAGTTACGGCTTTGCCTGTTGCGCTCTGGTACCTTTACTTTATTGTTTTGTTTTGTGATTAGAGAATGTGTTTAGATGGGTCATGGCCTGCTTACAAGCAACAACAGTAAATTAATCAAACATATTAGAAAATGGTGTGCCACAAATCTTAGCACAGGGCCAAGTTCAGTAAAATGCTGATTAATATAAGTTATTAATTAAAAAAAAATAAATTCATTAGAGCAGAAGTTTGGCCTCATGGTCCATACTTAGGTTTGGAAGCTGTAAGTTCCTAATTGTAATACCCTGGTTTTTTTACTAGCTTTTGATCCTTTCACATATAGTTTTATATTATCCCCCCTTACTTCCTATAGAAATAACCCTACTTACTACTGTGGTACTTCTCAAGATGTTAAAACTCCAAGTAGTTATAGATAGAACTGGTTGGAAAATGGGAAACACGCCTTGTAGAACATTTCTGACCAATTCTAATTATTGCCATTAATGTATCATTGAAAAATTTTAAAAAGAATTTCTTTGGAAGGTATGACCTACTCTTTGAAAGTGGGGGAAAATACTTATTTTTAATCACCTTCATCTCAAGAGCTGTAATTGAGGTTATGAAGTTATAGTGGATTAACAGGTTAGTGGGTTGGGGTTTTTTTTTCAATATGGGGAAAAAAATTCTGCAAGTTTTTTATAAAAACTTTACTAAGTGCTCAACCTTTGAACACAAATGCAAAATCAAATGTTTTAAGTTAGGGCCATAAGCTTCACATTAGAAATTAATCATGAGGTGTTTTGGTGATAAAATCTCTCTCATTTGAAAATGTAATTTATTAACCAGCACAATATCTATTTCAGGGCATTATTCAAGCTCCAATAAAGATTTTCATAATATTATTATAATGTGCCAATATTAAGCCTTGTGTGAAAGGAAAGCACACTTTTCTCTTGGCTCACAATCTCCTTTTTTTCTGTCCCCTCTGGGACGCAAAAACAGAAAACCCAGGGTCACGACCTGATATTTGCTGGCATAACAGAGCCCTCGCAACTGACCTTGAAGTAGACAGGGTTGTTGGTGGGGCAGCGAGGCTCCAGTCCCTCGTAGCTGGTATTTGTTGGTCACGGCCACTTCTGCCGGTGCCATGGGTGTGCAAGAGAGGTGGGACGCTGATGGGGAGTAGCCATTCCCCAGAGACTTCTCTGCTCTCCCATGGATGCAGCATAGGTCTGGACTTCAAGTTATGGACCTGCATGGGTAGTAAAGGGTCTAAGGAAGGCTTCAAGGTAAAGGGTATCCCATCTCTTGCATGGTCGTCTTATTCCTGCCTCTCATCCTTCCTGTCCAGCTTTGCACTAGTGTTGGCTCTCGCTCACACATACGGCAGTGGAAAAGAATACAGGTGTCATTTCTCATCAAACTGGACGGAAACAAATGGAAGTCTCTGGATTGTACTGTTTTTCTGTGCTTGATAAAGTAATAGTCAGTAAAATGCTAGTAAAGCATTAGTTCTGGGGGGGAAAAAAAATACTTGCAGTTCCCCTTGCATTTGCATCGTTTTCTTTATGTTGTAAAAATAATTTACTGTGACTCGAACATGTTGATTCTGGGAGACCTCGTAGAAAGGCAAGAAGTACAAGACAGCACTTGAACCGTGCTATTTTGCCTGTGCTGTAATTATTTTCATTTATGAAATTCTAAATTCTAAATTCTGTTTTAAATATTGAATATTTCTGGTGAAATGACAGCTTGTGCTAGCTTTAGGATATGCCTGCTTTGTAATTATTCATGAGAAGCACAGCTGAAAACAAACTAGTTGTACACCTTGGCAAGTCACTGTGATTTTAATTCTGTGAAATTTCCCTATGGCCATGTGACTTTATTCTAAAGTACTCTAACAGTGCAGATGTCCAGAATGCCGTAGCTGTTACAAATGTTATTCTTGTATTCAAAGTTTTGAATCATCAGTGCTTCAGGAAAAAAAAAGGGGGGTGGGGTGGGGAGAGGGGGGGAGCCAAAAAGAGAAGAAGAAAAAAAGACTGATGATACAGTGTGTTTTGAGTGTTTGTCACATACTTCATTATGTGCAGCTATCATACATTACTGGAACACAGATATATCATAAGTAATGTATCTCAATGCATGTTCAGGGCATATAATGGAATTTAAAGTATGTGGAAGGAATGCATCACTGAAATGCACTAAGTATTTTAAAATATCTTGTTTAAGCTATGATACAATAGGCAGCATCAGCTCTGACATTTTTGGAAGTTTAAAAGTAAGATATTTTCTATGTAACGTTGGATGAAGAATTGAAATGCTTCAGATTTAGCTAAAAATAAAACATTTCTCTACTTTTGCCTTTTCTTTTTCTTCTCCATATGGCTCCTGAAACATTCCTTCATTTAAATAGGTTTTAGAGCTCTTTCCTTATAGTTCCTAAAGCATTCATTGCTTTTGAGAAAAAACATTTTAGCATGTGCTATTTTTGTTATTCTAATTAGAAAAAAACAGCTGGTCCTGCGCAGCTCTGACTGTAGTCTTTTTCAACACATTGTTCAGATTTTTTTCTCTTTCTCTGTCAAGCTACAGGCTACCACCTCTTCTCATCCCAAATGAGCCAGCCCCCAAAACACCTGCATGTGCAGCCTTAAGTATCACATCTGCCAGGGAACAAAAAGAAAATACTTTATTGGTCACAGGACACATAAATCAAATTATTCGCGTTAGGAATACATATATTCACAAGTAACTGGAAGTGACACCAGGCTAATGGCCAGTAGCTTCGTTTTCCATTCAGAGGTATTTTTTAGTGTCTTTAGCATGCATTCTTTCTCATACATATAAACCAACTTAACTGCTTTCATTTTTTTTTTTTAAAAGGTAATCAGCCTTCACTTAGGATTTTGATATCTGTAAATGTGTGTGTCTACAAATAATCATTGAAGCTGATCAAAGTCACACTCTCTGTTGCTATGGTAATGAATCCCCATTTTGTTTACGGATGGGTATGCGCCACATGACAAGAAATGATGTCAGGTGGAAAGCTGAGATAAATTAAATTTGCAGTCTGAAGTTATTAACATATGTTTTGTGTGAGTGTGTGCATGTGTGCTAACTAAGAAAGGGAAGATCCAGAAAATTCTGTTCTTTTAAAATGACATGGAAACACAGTGCTTACAACATAGTTTATTCCAGTTATATGAGAGAGACATAGACCAGTTGGGGCAATGACGTTTCTGTGGCACGTCCAAATCAATGGAGCTGTTCTTTAGTAGTCCTACCTGTTATTTAATTTCCTTGTCCATTCTTTCCTTCTGTTTCCACTTCCATTTCTTGACTGGATTGCTTTTGCAACTGACCCTAAGTTTACATATGTGTGTTTTGTTCTCATGGAAAGTCAGAATTTATTTCTAGCTTAAAGTAACAAAGTCATTACATTTATTTACAAATTATTACACAACTATTATTATTTTGGAAAGCAGAAGAATTCATGCAATAAATATTAATTGCATTTCAAAAAAATTCTATAATACACTGATAGTTTTGAAACACATTTTGAAGGCCTAAAAGCATGCAATTAAGATGAAAATCTGTGTATCTGTCAATTAGAGTTTACTTCAGTTTATGCAGTATTTCCCCTAACTCCAGCATTCTCTACTGGCTGCTGTAGGGGACTGGCCCTTATAGGTCAGAATCAAATGCAGGTAGATGTTGGAGAAAATCAAAAGCTTGTAGTCAAAGTAATCATTAAAGGAAATTTGTTTCTATACAAATTTGGGATATGACAGCCTTCTCCTTTTAAGCTGTATACATATGTGTATGCATGTACATATGTCTTTGGAGAAAGTGATTGAATACATTTTCCTAAAAGAGACTGTACTGGCTATTTCACAAAGTGTGGATGAGAAGCTGTTTTTATCAACAGTAATTTTCTCTTCTTGGTCATGTGTTTACATAAAAAGGATAACAGAAATGCCTCTAGTCAGCTGAGACTTCAATTTTGCTGATTTTCAGTTGCACTTCTCCTTATAGCACCTGTCAGGGTACCTGAATGAAAACCCAGTAAAGTCAGCGGAGAAACTCAACAAGTTCAGCAAGGTTAGGATTATAGAACAGTGACCGTGTAACAAAAAGCAGTAGCCAGCAATTGAAATCTGTAGTGTTTCTGATTCCTGAGGGTAAGGGGCACTTTGTCCTGAATTAAATAACTTGTGTGTCTGATAAATTTTCCTGAGGAATAAATTGCATTAATTCTTTTTTTAGAATGTGTAGGCATTAGTTAAGAGAGGCAACAGAAATGAGCATTTGCGGAAACTCTTGTACCATAACATGGGAGGGGCAGGGCTGTCAGATACAGCAGAGATGGGGCACTACTGACAAACTTAGCCAATGCTTCGGTGTTCAAGCAGACTAAAACAATGCTGATTTTTTCTTTTCGAAAGTTTGGCTTGTGGAGCATATTCCTATGTAGAACATTAGACTAGAAACATATTAGAAACATAGAATATTAGACCAGAAACAGAGGCTGCAGCAGTTCTATTGCTCCAACTGTATCTGTAGAAGAAAAAGCGTGCTGAAGATGCATTGATATTTTCGTACATTTATATGTTATTATTTAATATAGGATCAACACTGAATTTGTTACTTTGAACACTGCAGACCATTCTTCTGTTTCTTTAGAAATATAATAATCTCTCTAATTCACGTGCCATGTGATGGTGTACCACCTAGCAATAGGTGCGTAACTGAGGGCAGAATTTGACCCTTTGATTCTGTAAATCACATATGATCATTACAGAAGAGCTCAGATCTTTAGACGTTGTATGATTGCCAGCTCACCAGCCACCCTTCCTTTGTCACATTATTTTTTTTTTAGTGTCTGACACTCTAATGAAAGCAATACAAAAGACTGCCAGAGCCCAGCTCAGAATGCCCAATTTGCTTTGACTGCCATTTTAAAGAGCAAAAGTGTGTTCCATTATTTGTATTGATATTAGGATGAACTTAGAACGGCAGATCTGCTGGACAGGGGCTACACCTTTAGTTTCCTTTAAGGGTTTGTGCACATTTGTGCACAACTGTGGTCTCACGTAAATAATAATTTATTAGTAGGAAAATTAATGCGTCGCTGAAGGTGGACTAATAGACTTCTGTTGGCTCTGTGGAGCACTAGGATTTAAGCATTACTCAATTTTCAGCCCATACACCTAAGCGATAAGATTTCAGAAGATTTTGTGTATGTCTTTGTGTATAAGAGGTGAGAAAAACTCATTTTCTTTAGCCCAAGCTTCTAGAATAATCCACAGTACATGCAGTCATACTCATTACCTGATGTCTGCTGCAAGGACAGAAAGTGTGCTTTTTGGCTCCGTGTTTTGAAAATCTTGAATTTCTTTTCCTTCTGTCTTTCTCTGCCGCAAACTTTTTCTGTCCTCCTCATCTGAGATACTTGGGGAGAATGACAGCAGTAAAGCAAGCTTGTCAAATGTTAACCTGATAAAGAAAAGGCTTGGAAATTCATTTTGTTCCCTGGAGAGAGGCTGTATTATTCTGAGGTGCCCTCTGCTATGTCAAGAGCTAAAGATGCTTCATGAACCACACCTTGGCAAAGATGAGTAAGACCCTCCCTTCGAAAGGCTTAGACCTGTTGAGCGTCCTTTTCATCATTACAACATACAGTACATTGGAGCGTCTCAGATTAATCATCTCTTCCCACAAGTAGAATTTCCTTTTGTTAAGACCTTAGGAAAGCTAAATTTTTCAAAATACACGCTGGATGGGACTGAAGGGGTTTTTTTATTTCCTTTGGAACCCCATTCACAGAAGCAAACCTCCAAGTTTAAACATAAAAAACAGAGGCAGCAAGGGTTTCAATTCAGAGAAAGAAAGATGCATTGGTCCTGAGATTCTGTGAAGATCCTGCATTCTCCTGAGTGCCAGAGAAATTTGTGAAACTCATTATCTTCCAGTCCAGCATTTTAAAGAAATCCCTGACTATATCAAATTTAGCTTTGGCATAAATGTGTGTAACTAATATTAGAACTCTAAAAATGATCTCGTTAATCATCATTTCAAAACAATGCTTAGATATTCTTAGAGGTGGGGTTTGGTTTCCTTCAACGAAGTCAATTGAGGCTTAATTTTCTATGCGGGTATTACCAATGACATGCACAGATCTTGAGCCCCAAGGGATTTCTTCTGAGACATGACAGTGAGAACATACTGCTGCATGTGAAAAATATCATTGTTGTTCTACATAGAGAGAATTTTCTGACTTCAGAAATGTCAAAAAACACCCACCAAAACCAACCCCCTCCCCCAAAACCCCAAACTTTTAATTTTCATTCTGAGAATTAGCATGTTAATGACAGAATCTGAACTTTATTTTTGAAAATTAATTAATGTTTAGAAAACCAGGTATGTAGAGCTTATAAAGAAGTTGGATGTACAGAGTAAATCCTTATATGCAATACAAAGTTAGGCTTCTGTATGATTTATTGGGTTCATTTGTTTCCCTTTTCTACTTTTATTCTGGATCTTTCTATTGTTATTCTTCCAAAAGGAATACAGTAGAGCAGATTCATCAGAGGCCATTATTTACTGATTCTGTATATTGTTTTCATAATGGTTGAACTCAGCAATTCATGAACTGATTATCGAGTTTTAGCAAGTGGCTAATGAATCATTGATGCTGGCTCAGGGAGAAACAGATTCCTCATGTTTCTGCAATTCTGCAGGTTTCCTCCAGATTTCACAACTAGTTTCATTCATTTCATTTATTTCTTTCCTATCTTCCTTTCTTGGAATATTACCTTCAAAAAACCCAAAGCCAGTGACCACTCGCATCACGTCAAGTGTTTTTCACGAGTAGGTTAGTGACTGTGTATTGACTAAAAGTAGGTATAAGAAAGAACCAACAGGATTTGCAAGTTTCATGAGGTCTCCTGTGAATGAGAAACTATCAATAAACTTTAAGTCATTGTAAATCAGCTACAGGATAGTACTAAAATAATATGTAATTTCAAATGAATGATTTTAAAAGTTAGAGAAACAGAATTGTTGATTAATATAGCATAACACATTCCTTGCTTATTATGGAATAGTAATGAATTATTATTGAAGATACTATATTATAGTTGTAATGTAGCAGTATGAAAATATTAATAGTGGCCTGCACAAAAGGCTCTTTCCATTCTCATTTTTATTTTTCAGCTTTTTGAAATGCATGTCCCTACAGGATTGTTACAAGATAATAGAGCTCAAAGATTTATTTCTGATAAAAGGTTTAAATTGCAACAGCAAAATATAATAGCCCAATAACATGACTGAATAGATATTAAAATAAAGAAGAAAGAAAGAAAAAGGCATAGACTTATTGCTTACCAGTCTGTTCATGAAAATGGACCCATCATATTGCAACTTGTTACTAGCTCTCTATAGCCTGCATGTTGGAATTCAGAAGGGAGTTAGACTCATGGGGTTTATTCACTGGTTGCATTGCAAAGTGTGTGTTCGAATGCTATAGTAACAGCAGATTTTCCTGAAAGTCATTTCAGTGTGCATTAAGCCTTACTTGTCACCTTCACCTTTGCTGTAGAAGAAAACTGGATTTGTCATAATCTGCCAAATTTGGTTTGTTTTCATTTGTACTGAACTGTTATTGAGAATGGTAGATATTTTTTTCCTGTGGTGAAGTTGAAGAACATTTGTGAAATAAGAAATTCCAGAAGTATACACTAAAGATCGCTCACAGGTTTTGAGGACTTATTTGTAATGATAACTGATATGAAATCAGATTTTTATTGTACCATTCTTACAGTAGTGGAATAACTGTTTAGATATTTGGTTAGGGCAGAATCCTATATTTTACTTTGTGTGTAGATGTACTTATGAGGTTTGGATATTTCTTTTAGTAGGTTGTGAGAATTTTTTTTAAGAGAAAATATAAATATTTCACAAGAAAATAAAAATGGTTCAGCTAATGTAATTCATTATAATGCTGTGAGGGCTACTTGGAATTGCAGATAATGTCTGATGGTCTCATGTAGGCTCACTTTCCTCAGGTGTTATATCTCTCAAGTGTTTGTGTGTGCACTCTTGTGCGCTTGTTCTATGTCTTTTTTTTCCTTTTTTTCCCCCCCTCCTCTCTTTTCTAAGCCGAGAGGGGCACTCTCATCATGGGAGATTAAATCTTATTGGAGGACTCAGCCTGTAGAAAAGATTAGGAATGAGGGGAATGAACCAGAACTACTATTATATTCAACAGAAAAATTGGCAGGCTAGAATATTTATGTTTTTGATAATACTTTTCTTCCAATCTTGCTCATAAAACCAGTTCATCATCGAAACCAACTTGAGTGAGTTTAAAAAGTGAATTTTCTATAGTTTCTGTTGAAACTTTCAAAACAGCTCTTCTTACAGTTCCTTAGTAAACACATGGTTTTGTGGTTCTTCTCATGATTCAACACCAATCACCATTTTGATCGTTATGAAATGTGAAGGTTGCCAGGGGCTGATGTAAAGAAATTTTCTGCCTCTTGCAACCCTCTTCGAAAAGAGACCATTGGTACCATTTTAAACCCCAAATAACAAAAAGCCTGATTTTCTGAAGAGTGAAATTATCCTACTTTCAGAGTATAGGCAGTAGCAGGTACCCATAGGTAGGCTGAAACATTTCCTCTCATCTTTTTTTTTTTTTTTTCCTTCGTATGTTTATTCACAGAGACTGTCTGCCATGTATGGAATTTAGCTGCAGTTAATAAGGTCTGATTGGAATTTTCATGAGCAGCATCTTTGTCAGATTTGTTCAAAATAAGTGAGAGAAGACGTTTTATATATTCTCTTTCAATAGGTTAAAAAATTAATGAGAAAATCCTCTTTAAAATTAGGAAGTAAATAAATATTTTGCAGTGTTAAAGTCATTGTCTTTTTGGTATGATCATTAAAATAAGTTACATTTGTGATGTACATACATTTTTCAGGACAAAGTCTGTGAAAACTTATAGGAACTTTATTTCAAGAGCTGACGCAGATGAAATACCTGGGTATTTTTTCAGGTGTACTTAATCCTGCTGAGGAGTTAAGTTGAAGTGTTTGAACAATTATATTTAAGAGAAGATACTTTTTTCCTTTTTAGAAAAATGAGATGAAAAAAAAAATCTGTGAAATAGTATCCCACTGCATTGTACTGCAGACTTGGAGAGAGCATTGTATTCCAACTTCTCGCGAACCACAGGAGCAGCCCACATATCAGGCATAGAACAAAACAACAAAAAAGAAATCCCCCAAAGTCTGACCAAAGACTGTTAGATTGAAGCTGAATAGAGCCAATGCTAAGAGCCTTGGGGACAGATCCTCAGCTGGTATAAACAGCTCAGCTGAGTTTGGTCTTGTAAACAGCATTGTTTACACCAGCTGAGGATCTGCCCCTCAGTGCTGATACCAGCTGAGAGAAGTTTGCTCTAAAGTAGACTCGCTGCCGTTTTTAAATAACTAAAAGCCAGTCTTTTCAGGTGTTTAATACTCTTCTATTCCAAGCTCGCTTCTGTTCAAAGCTCGGTTGAATTTGATAAACAAGGCTGACAGACAATTTTCAGATTCTGTGCTTGTCGACTTTCTCCCCTTTTAAAAGAGCTGCTTGCACGTAAAGCTTCTTGGCTGCATGGAAGTTATGATAATGCAAATAAGCCACACAGTCTTTCATGCCAATATTCCCTTCTTTCTACTTTTGTCCAGACTGGTCTGTGTACTGAGAGAGGTGAGCTATTAATATTGCCTTTTTACAGCTAAATTATCTGACTCCAGAATTGTTCACAGATTCTATTAAAGACCCCTATGGAGGATTGCTTCTACAAATAGGCATTTTAATTCATCCGGGTACACTAAGGTGTTACCTTCCTTTCATTAATAAAATGGAAACTCATAAAGAAAACCAGATTATCCTGAATTTATGATCAAGTAATTTTGTTTCTCTTAGCTCTGGTAATAATTGTGGAACATTATTTCCTTGTTTCTTTTCCTTTCTCCTTCATATACCTAGACAATCTTAATTTCTCCTGTTTATTTATCTTTTTTCCCCTTTTAATTTGACAGGAAAAGCTATCTAGGACCCCAGGAGGCAAACACTGAGAGTTAGGAATTGGTCCTTCCCATCTCCACTTTAATGAAATAATAAGTAATCGGTTCATATTTACCAATGCTTTAGAAATTCAAAGGTATTCTTTTTGTGTTCGATCTTAAAAATTCTTAAAATGGTAATTTCTGTCTTTATTTTTAATACATATTTTATATTTTTTCTGGCATTTTATCATGCGCACTGTGAAGTGATTAATCTTTCTCATCATAACTTGAAATATTCCTATACTATTTTTCCCCTGAAATTAAGCTTTCTCTTCTGTTTTTAAACCATTTTTTGATCGTTCCTTCCCAATAAGCTCAAGGTGAACGTTGTTAACAGACTGAATGAAATTTCAGTACATTTGGGGTCCTCAACAGGGATAAATCACCACAGGTTTACTGACACCAACCTCTCTGTTCCACTTTACATCAATGACAAGCCTGTCTCTTTATTGACAGATGCCTTTTTGGGGGAAAACCCCCTGAATCCTGTGCTTCAGAAGGCAGATCATGCTATGGATCGCTTCTCTGCTGCAGAGCACTTCTGAAGCACCTCTGCAGAGACCACTTCAGTTGAATGACTACTTCATGGACTTAAAATGAAGTGGGCAGAGCTAAATTATCTCTGTAGATGCTTTGGCTAAACTTCCAGTAGTAGGCTATGCTTCTGAGATCTCTTAAGAAGCAACTACAGAAAACATCCAGTGCATTTTCTGACCAACTGAAGGGTTGTGATCCACCTGGGTTCAGTACGGTAATGTGACACAAGGGTAATGTTGTTACTCTTCAGCTAAATTTCAAAGGTAACTAAGATCCCAATAAAATTTAAAGCATCTTTGTTTCATGTGCCTTTTCATTCAAAAATTGTTGAACTCTTTTAAAATACAGGAAATACGATTTCAAAATTAAATTTGACCCATCCTCATTTAAAGTTAAATGAATTAATCAGATTTTAATCATGTTCTATGATAAATGTCAACGAAAGTGGGAGAGATGTATCTTTATTCAGAACTAGACCTCTCTCACAGAAAGAAAATCTTTCTCAAAACACTTTTTTTTTTCCTAAACACTTTTGATATTGTTTCCTTACGTGCCTACAAATCATAATTTTCTCCTTCAAACATTTTAAATGATTCTTGAGAAGTTGCTTGGGTGCATGATTCATCTCAAAGTATGTACAGTTCTCACTGTTTTCTGAGGATTGTTGCTATGTCTATTGAGATGACGACGACACTGTGGTTCATAGAAAACTCCCAAGTGTTTTGTAAGCCAAATTTTAAGTATCTGTTTAGTGGAATGTTTTTTCCAGTTTCACGACAGTTATACCATGTGTAGAGTATGACCTGAAGGCCATCTGCTCTAAAGCAAGTTGTGGACAATGCCTATTTCAGTACAACAGTGTAAAAACTGTTTTACTCTTTATCATACAATTTTATATCCATGAGCTATTACTGAGTTAAAAATGAATTTTCTTTATTTCAAAAATTGTTTCTTTTAATTAGTCGCGTTCATTATTTTTGATAATCTAGTAGCTGAAAAGCAGTTTATGAATATGGCCTAATCTCTCTTAATGTTTCTGTTGGTATCATGGACATTTCACTCCTCTTTCTAAATGAATTCTTTCTTGCTTACACATTCTTAACCTGCTCAAGCATTGAAAGCCAATAAACTACAGATTCTCTTAATTTAGAGTTGCTGAAGTTGCTGAACAGAAATATTTTCAATTTGATAGTATTTCCATGATACAGGAAGCAATAGCATGAAAACCCAGACGTAGCATTCCTGGAACATGGACTGAAGATTTGATTTCTTTTTTCCTCCTTTAATAAAAGAGTGTGGAAAAGAACAGAAAAGAATGATAGTCTAACATGCCAAATCCTGGAACAAAAAATAAAATTAATCAGGTTTTTGCATTTCATTTATATTATCTCAAGAACAGGAATAGGAAAACACTTAATTAAAGACCCCCCATACCTGTGGAAGACCATAAACTTGACACTTTTCCAAATTGAGTCAATGAGAAAGTTCTGACTCAATAGGGAATTAGGCTAGATCCAGTGGCATCTAAATATCATTTGTCTGTCATGCATCTTAAATACTATGCGTTGAAGTGTTTTGCAAAGCAAGTCAATATATTTCCTCTGTTTTATAGCTGGCATAGTTAAAGCATGCAGGTGGCAAATCGAGTGGGACTATCCTCCATAGTAACACCTGATGTAGTATGAGCATCTTCACATCTGATCCATCCTTATGCTTTCTGGCTGTTGGTGGAAGAATGAAGATGAGCCTCATCCACGCTTTGTTTGGCATGAAGTAATCCCACTGCACATTTTTTTTATCAAGTGGGGTAAAAGGATAACACACTTTTCAGAAGGAAATAAAAATTTAAAGCTTGACTCAAGATCCACCTTATCAGGATGGGCTTGGTTTACCCTAGCTCTGTCTTCTGTCATTAATCATTTTACTGTAAGCATATGACGTACACAAGTAATTTTAAATAGAGGAAATTTGGCTTGGCATGTTTAATAAAAATTAAAATAGTGTTGGCAATTGAAAATCATGAGACTAGAGAAATTCAGAGAGTTTTGAGTCTTTTCTGTTTAAGTGTTATTGCTTTCAGACTGCATTAAGTTCTGAAATTAGTCTGAAAAAAATAATTGTAGGAAATGCAAGGTAAATATTCCATTAATTTTCCTAATGTGATACAAAATAGAAAGATGCACGTAAATCAGTTATTCTGCTTCTAGTATGTGTATTGCATAAAGTTCAACTTCCTGCAAAATGACTTAACCTGCACAGAGCGTAAAATATTTGCTGCATGTACGATGAACTTCATGGCAGAGAAGCAAAAGTAATTTCCCTAATGACTGGTTGAAAATCTTGAGATTTGCAGAGCATCCATTTTTTATCTCTAGCAAAGCATACATGATCTCTAGCTGCCTATTTATGACACTGCAGTATGTGACAAAGACTACTGCATCATGCAGTGTTGAAACAAAAAGCACGTGTCAAAACTCAAGTAGGAATCTTTGAAAGGTCTCCTGAGGAAGAGTCATTCTGTTTTGTAACACAGCCTTGCCCTGAAAATGTCTCTGTAAAATGTGTCCAAAGGACTTATAACACTTTATGTAGTCCAAATGCCCTCACATTTATTCTCAAATACATTTAAGTACGTGGAAGCTTTTGAATTGCAGGTATGTGTAGCTAAAATCTTACGTTTTAAAATACTGTACAACACAGTTTGATTACCACAACTGTCTCACTGTCATGTCTCCCATTGGGCTTTCCCTGCCCTCCTTTCACTTTTCCCTCTGCTGTTTCGTTTGTGCGGGTGACGAGCTGGTGCGCGTGCTGAGGGCTTTGCGATGCCAGAGGAGGTTGCGAAGGAGCCAGCTGTCTCGTTCGGGGGAAATTATTTCTTTGCTGTGTGAGGGTACATAGGTACATAGGATGGCAGTGGTTTTCCAAGGGGGCAGGAAGGTAGGGGTAGTCCCCTTTCTGCCAGCCCCGTTCAGTAACAAGGATCCAGTACAGGTCACAATGATGAATTTTGCAGTACGTTGGTAGAGCCTGTTCCAGTTCCTATTGATGTCAGTGCAAAAGTTTCCTTTAATTTACTATAGGTATGATTAAACTGTTAATGAGTAGGTCCCCGAGCGTGTTTAGAAAGTGTGCAGTTAGTGACCAGCTCTAAAGGGACATCTGTGTGTGTATAGTATTCTTTAATACATCTTTGTAATCATAAGAAGACTAGTGCTTCAAAAGTTTCTTCTTTGTTGTTAGATGACCATGTTTAAAAGGTGCGTCAACAGTGTTAGATTTTCTCCATGAGTTGTTTACACTCTCTCTCTTTTTATACCTGCATACAAATCTAAAACAATAATTGTTATTTGTAGGGAGTGTACAAGACAATAAATAGCTGTGTATACTTCCACTGTGTCGTCATGTTTCTGTGAATCACAAGCTAATTACTTCAAAGTTATAAATCTATTATCCTATAAACTATTGCTCTTTTATTCACAGAAATACAATATCATCATAGTTTATCAACAGCATTGTCATTGACGATCTCCCTGTTCTAATTTAGATATTGATAGCCTTAAACGTATGTTGGGTTCTGTGTGTACGGAGTCACAGGCACGGTTTGAGTGAGCAGTAAATGTAAATAGGTTGGGAGTACTCTGCGTGATAAACCAGGAAATTCAAGTTCATATGACCAGCCAGTGCTATTGCAAATAGTTCTAACATATTTCATGTGAGACATTAGGCTGGTATTTTTGCTGTTCATCTCTAGTCCCATCAGCTGGAAATCTCCAAACTGATGGACTGTTTTTGAAAGAATATGAATAGCTCTTGTGCTGTGGCCAGTACTTCTCCCGTTGATAATACTGTAACTAATGTCCATGTCTGTGTCTGTGTAGGGGCTGACAGCGTAGCTGCCTTCCTATAAAATTTTACTGTATTATCAGTATTTAGCCTCATTAGTTTCTAGAGCACTGCAGAATACCTTGTGTAAGAAAGGAGCAGAGTAGCACAAATTTAATTCTCTGTACTGCCTATGTGCATACACACAAGTCATCAGTCCCATTTGGTACTTCTCTAAAATATTTGTAAATGTTATTTTAAATAAACATTTAGCTGGTTCATTATTAAATCTTTATATAAATTTAATCTTCTATAAGATGTTAAAAATCTTTAGAATTCATCAGCATGCCTTAATACTTGTGCTTGGCTAATGTTTTACATTTATAGGAGTTTTAAAAGGCAGGTGCAATGTGACATCTCACAAGAAGCAAATTAAACTCTTGTAAAGCACAGCTGGAATGCTAAAAATGTGTATTTGTAATTTAAATATGTGACACCATCACACTGTAAAATCAGTTCATAATTAGAAAACATCTGTTTTTTTCCAATATGGTGTCTAATAGTATATTTAAATAATTTAGAATGCAATAAGGGAAAAAAAAAAGTCAAGCTATAGTAAGTGATTCAGGACATTTCTTTTCTTTTGTTTAGATGTCCTCCTCCAGATCTTTAAGTAACCCATCATTTTGAAGCTAATTCTTGTTTCACTTTATAATCACCATTGATGAAATACATATGCCAAACATATGTGCTGTTATGACCTTATTGTCAGTCAAGAAACAGGTTTCGTAGATGCTATTGTTAAGAAGGATTTACACACTGTCATGTTGCTGGTTTTTTTCTTTTTAGATTGTCGGAGAACTGCGAGTCAGAAGTTGATTATTTTAACAGTGAAATTTACATGAATACATATATATAGAGTAAACACAATGATGTCTGAAAAGTTTATGATATCTGGAAACATACTTAAACTAGATTAAATACTGACTTAAAATGTATTGGGATCAATTCAAGTTTAACTAATAAAGTTTGAACAAAACCACAACTTCTCAAATGAAGTTAACATGGTAGATTAGCCACACATCTGTCATTAGTGTTCACGTAGGAGGGTATTTATATTGGTGTGATGAAAATCTAATGGATGTTTTTATCCTGCCTGAAGTGTGCGAGCAGAGCATTCCCCTAGTTTATTTGCAGTAAACTATATAACCTTTCTCTTGCCATTGCCTAAGCATTTATTTAAGATAAATAGAGGCCATACATTCCTGAAAAGGTTGTGTGGTTTCGTTCTTGGTGTTGATTTTTTTTTTTCATGGGCATACATGTATAAATGCTTGAAAGTCTTCACACATACTTGATAACACCTAAAAAGCACACGAGGCACAGTAGTACCATTTAGAGAGATTTTTCAGCTCAGTAGCTGGGCAGTAGTGTTAGTAAATACTGTGAGGTCCACCTATCAACTCTTCCCTGGGACGTGAATGTTCTGGAGAAAAAATGTGTTCAGTTTATGTGCTTTCCTTTTTAGATGAAATTAATTTTTGCCCTGGAATTGAGGAAAAAAATCTAAACCTAACTTTTTGAGGGCTAGAGTACATAAAGTTAATGTGCTGCAGTTTACATGCGTCTATGTCTCAATCGTCTTTTATCAACCTTTGCTGCTGCAGCCCACCACAAGCTTTTCATCAGTTTATGCATTGTGCGCCAGGGCAAATAATGACAGAATATCTAGCTAAAGAAGGGGTACTTAATCAGCAATCAAGATTCAATTTGTTTTAATTTTAGCAGGTGTTTGTGAGGTACATTGATGGGAGAGATAATATGTACTGCTTTCATTAGCTCTCTTGTTTTTGTGCTTGAACATTTAAGAGCCAGATGTTCGGAGGTGAGCTGATCAGAATATTAAGTCTCCAGAGGTTGGTTTCCATAGTGTTTTACATTCCTTTCTTTATCTCCCTCAGTTCACCCTGAGCTATGAGGTGCAAGTGCTTGCAATGACAGACTACATCTCTGCTTCCTATTCAACTAAAGCTTTAAATTAGTCTAATTCCCTGTTTAAAAAAAACCCAAAACCAAAAAAACCAAAAAAAACCCCAAACCAACACAAAACCTGCCAAAAAATAAACCCAGAGGAAAACCCTGTATTCTAATAATCTGCAATTAATTCTCGATCCTTGGGTCAGACTCATTTCTCACTTAGAACTAGTTTAGTTTATAAAGCTCTTACGGAAATTATTTGTTTAGTAGCTGCTATTTGGCCAGGATGTTACCTCAATAAAAACCACGGAACTTCCATCAGTCGGTAAGCTACTGATGCCATCATCTTCTGAAGTTAAATATATAATCTAGATCATTTGTCTGTTTGGGGGGGTGCAGGGGGGAAAGCAGCTGTAATGTCAGAATGCCTGAACGTGGGAGGGGACTGCAAAATGGACATTGAGAGTAGCTTCAGTCAATAAGTGTTCTTTAAAAGAAACCATACAGGCTATATTTGAATATCACAGGTTTTTTATGACATAAGGTCATTGAAAGAATGCATTAGAGTAGACAATAAGATTGCAAAAGAAAGACAACTTAACCTTTTGGTTTTCATTTTTAGCCCGATAGGTAGCATCCAGCAGCCGTGGGTCAGTAGCTGCTGCAGTAATAAGTCAGTATTCTCTTGTATAATAAACTCTCCCAATGTTGTGATTATAATTTCTTCTAGTAGAGAAAAAGAAACCCAGAAACGAAGAGTTAAATAGAACTGCCATTGGCAAATGCTATAATGTTTTCCCTCACTATTAATTGTTCTCTGTTTACTTTGATGCTCAAAGATTGCCCTGTTTTACAAGCATATTTTCTTAATTGTGTCACCTTGTACTGTAAGTAAGTCAGAGGGGAAACATTTGCAAGTGATTAGATATGGACCTTTGTGTCACCAAATGTATGAGGTACATACCCTTATAGGATATAATTGTGATCTTTTAATATGCGGCCATTGACCCAGACTTGTTATTATCTATTATAGTTTATAATAATGTATCTCTTTATGATTAAATGATGATGCCCGGCAGAACACTATGATTAGCATTTCAGTTATTTATAGATTATGTCAGAGCAGTAATAAACATAAAATGCTGTTAATGTGTGGCTAATGAAATCTGGACATGAACAAGTTTATGAATTGATATAATTCATTTGAGTGTTCTAACTGAGCTGCTGGTTCTCGTCATAATTCAAAAGCTTAGCAGGGTTCACCGATTAGGTGGTAGACTAATTTGCTACAAAAAGTCAATGGGTTTTCATCGTCTTGGGCTATCATACACAGCATGGCTGATTGCATAAGGACTATACAAAGTAATTCTCATAAATATATTTATTAAGCTTAATATGTTTTGTGAGGTTAGGATGGAATCAGCTAGTGCACAACATATGTGAAACAAAATCACAGTGTGTTAGATACTAAAAAGATATGTTCAGTAAAATCATTCAGGACCGGATCGATGAGGGAGTTATTTGAATTTTAAAAAGTGAGCAATTCAATATCAAATATAAATGAGAGCCATAAAGAATGATACAGATGATTGACTGAGTATGCTCGACGTTTATTTTACTTTGGCATCATAATTTCATTTCATGCTACAAATACAGTTTTAAACTTAGGTTACTTAGCGCTGAAATACCTGAGTATATTTGCAGAGCTAATAGCAGTACTGCTTTCCCGTGGCTAGGAAAAACTGAGTCACATCTCACACTAGAGTGTGTGTTTCTACTGTCTTCAATAGCGTCATCTATTGACTGCTACCTGTCCTTTTGTAGTGCTCTCTCGTGATACCAACGTACACTGAGTCCTGATCATCAAAAAAGATGCTCCTAGGCTTTGTAGGATATCATTTTGGGTTTTGTTAAAAAATGGACAACTAGTGCCTGGGATGTAATTTCCTCTTTGGGATCTTTATTTTTAATCAGAGTCTGTCAGTTCATTGGTTTCTTCCCCCTTTTTCCCTGTGACAGCATCCTTTGCTCTCTCCTATCCTTTACCCTCTTGCATCAAATCCACCATTGGTTTAATCAGGGTTGAATTCATGAGCAGAATCCTTTCTGCTACCCAGAAATGCCCTTCTGTGGAAGTACTAGACTAACTTACATTCCCTGTATAATTCTGGTTTTTTTCAGTATCTTTATCGCTGCCAAATTGCAGTGGTTTAGAACCTTTTGTTTGAACATCTATGCATAAACTAACTGGGCTCCTTTATGAAGAAAGGAAATCTGTATGGGCTTCTATAGAACCTCGAACACCTTAGAAAAGCACTGAGATAAGGTAACCTATCTATTTATTCATTTTTAATACCACCATACATAGTAGAATTTAACAAAAAGTATTAATAGATCTTAAAATATTGTAAAGAAGCAAACACAATGAATCAGAAATTATTTAGTTGTTGTGCTTTTTATTTAAGAAACTAACAGGATTAATTATGAGATTACGACCCCGGGACAGTCTTCTTAACAATAACATTAGTCACAAAATTTTCAAATTTTTCTTCTTCCATTTTGAAAAAAGCTATGTAGTCATTAAAGGGAGAGAGGGAAGCACTGTTTGAGAACATGGCAATACAGTTGTATAATCATTTCTTATTATAACAAGAGTCCAGACAGAACCCTTTTATATTCTTCTCTCACATTTGTATCCTGACCTAACGTGTGATCCATATGAGGCCCTGCACTTTAATCTTCACTATCAGGTTTTTCTCTGTTGCTTCCCAATATCATTCACGTTACACGCATTCCTTCCTTGCATTCCATAAATCTTTGTCTTGTCCCTACAAAAAAAAGCCTTATGTAATCATAAACCACGCACCCGACTCGCTCCTCTCCCCAAGTGGTTGCTTTAGAGCTCCTCGGGAGATTTAGAAGCAGATTCATATATTTTCCTGAAGATGTTTTAAAAGAAAAGATTAAAGATGCAATTTTAACGCCCCCATGTATGTTATCTCCTCTAGAATGTGGTGTGTGAACTAAGGTGGAATTCAAATGTTGCAGCAGCACTAGTGGCCCAGAGCTTGCTCTACCCGTGTGCGTTGCGCTCGAAGCAGGTCATCGGATGTGAACCCCCAGCTTATGCTACTGTTTGGGAACACCACGTTGGTGATGCAGGGGTGGCTTGTCTCATGCTGAGTGAGGAGGATTCCCCGATTTATGATGCAAAACGGTGTTCTCTTGTATGTGGCATCTCTTTGGTTATTTGTAACGTTGAGACGGTGAGGGCTTTTAATCTTTGAGCATCTGTGATTGGACCCGGAGCTGTCACATGGTGATTGTGTATGTGTGTGCATGTCTACCTGTCCCACGGGGACATAATATTTGACTGGCTTTTCTTAGTGCCTTACTGCCTTACTAAGACTTCGGTGAAAGAGAAAGAAAGCTTTGTAGAGGTAGTGAGCTGAAAACCATCGGGAAAATTTCCTAGGTCAGAAAAGTCCTTCCCCTTAGTAAAGCATCCTTCATGTAAGGTCTAAAAAGAGAACCTGTATCACATCTGTTTGCTATCTGCAATATCATATATTGTATGGTTTTCCCCCCCACTGTTTATCTTAAATTTCTTCTTAGTTAATTAAAAATGCAGTTGATATTTTTTTCGTGTCACAAATGAGAATGCTAGTATTTCATTTATAAAGTGATATGTGGTTCAACTTCTGCTCTTGATATTTTCAAGAGGCCAGTGATTAAAAAACCTATGTGGAATATGTTCTATTATTGCCCTCTCTAGGCATTGTCGCATAAAACCTTAAAGGTTCTGGTGCTAAATCCCCAAGGCAGCATTTTGATACATGCCAGATGTTCACTCATGGGAGAGATAAATGTTTAATAATTTTTGCTATTGTTACTGTTTTTACAATGTGTTATACTGCCATGGCTTGCTAAGGCTAAAGCTCTGTTTTGCTGAAGGAACAAGCATATAATAAGTAAGATGTTTACATTTCCATCATCTTGTTTTTGCTAACAACATAGGAGATTTCAACCTGAAGCGCAAGTAGCCCAACTCTCTCAGAGTTGACAAAAGGCTTTAACTGTGCAATCTGAAATCCTGTTTCAGGGAAGAAAGCCTGCTAAAACCTCCAGTCGGTTTTAAAAGTCTCAAACTTCATTTGGCTCCAAGTAATAATTTATAACCTATTTACACAGATTCCAGTGTAAAGCAGCAATATGGGAGGGGAAAAAAAGGGTTGACCTGCTATGTTGCTTTATCTAAGAGGAATAGCAGTAATCGCATCTGCTTGTGTAGTTTGGACCTTTTATCTCCAGTGTCGTAGACCAATATTCATCTTTTTAAATTAGACAAATGCCAACATTTAAAAAAATATTATATACTTGAGTGAAATTGATCCCTGTCAAAACACTGATAATGTCAACAAAATTACCCTGGTTTTTGAAGCTAGTGGGAGCTAACAAGAAATGGGATGCATTTTCCCACAAAAATGGAAATTAATGGGTAGACACCCAAAACCTGTGGCAGTCGATTGTGGCAGGTTTGGATAAAGTCTGGATTTTCAGATATCTTCTGTATAACTATGAGGAGCTCTGTTTGCAAATACTGCTCCTTCTCTGATGCTTCAAGAGCCCATGCAATACTTGATAGACCAACGCTGCACTGTCTCTTTCTATGAAGAAATACGAGATCCTCCTGGGCAAATTAGTAGTTGGAGTACTGGAGCTTGAGGAATGCTTGTTGCTAGTAAGTGACCTTCTTCTCCACAAATACATTCAGTTCCCAGTCCACTTTCCCCTCTCCTTCTGGCTGTGTCCCTTGTGATCAAGTGATATCTGAAACAGTGGCGAGTGCATTTTTCCTTGCGTGTCCCATATCAAGCAGGAGGAGGGGAAGAGCAAAGGAAAATCTGTGTGTCTCAAGTGATGAGACATGAGTATGTCCTAGTTAGATTGTATATGATCACTACTCATCTCAATGAACACTGTTACTGAGAAATGACCTTCCTTTACTAGCCATGAGCATCCTCAAAAGAACAACTTTCTAAAAAAAAAACCCTAAAAAAATTACCTCCTTTACCTCTCTGCTTGTCCTGAAGGGCAAGCAAGGTAACACAAAACTGAGGATCCATCTAATTTAAGAAGGATGTTTGCTGAGCTCTCTCTCTCATGCACGTGCACTCTTTCACTTACCTTTCCCACTGCATTATCTTAATGAAATGAAGTAAGCCACCCCATCTTTCCAGTTCACCCTTGTCTAGAACTTGTAATTGCTGATTGCAGATATCCTTAGGCTCTAGATCTTCACTGTTCAGGCACTGAAGACTTAATTCTGCTGTCCTGAATAAGGATGGCAGAGTTGCATCCACATCAACATCAGGAAAGAGTGCATGAATATAAATCTGTGTCACATTTTTCTCCAGGTCAAGCAGATAAAAAGTTGTCTTATTCTGTGAAAGGTCATTATCCTCAAGGAATAAAACAAAATAGGAATACAAGTCAGACTGGTTTCAGAATTCAAATGTTGTTTTTTAAATGAAGGAAAAGCTTCATAATCTGTAAATTTGTAAGTTTGGCATCCTGTGTAGTACACAAAGTAGTCCTGGAGAATGCAGAGAAATTTGTAGGTTTGAAGATTTAATTAAACAATGGGGCAGTTTTTTGATAAGCAGTGATGATGCAGTGTAACTGTCCATTTGGACAGGGTGTATCCCAGACCACAGTCTGAGCTAACTAGTTAAATCTGGTTTTGCGTATGTGATGATGACTGAATGTATCAACCATAAAAAAACAACTGTGCTGTTGCTTGCAAGCTGGTAACATTCTGATGAAATGCACGTAGAAGTAGTTTATTAGCTTTTACCTGTCTTCAGAAAATAAAATACCTTAGTTTTGTTTGAATGGGTAAGTTTCTGATTCATCATTCTAACAAACTTTACAAAGCTATACAAAATTCTTTGTATAGATTCTGTATGAGGGAAGTATTGCCCTTCAGATATTTCCATTAATAGAGGTTAGCCCAATAATTTTCTGGCATATTTTTCTGTGTTTTCTTATATCTTACTCTGTGCTGAGTGTTAGTATTGTTCTTGGCATGTTGCTTTAACCTTGGCAAACATTTTTAATAGCTTCTAGGATCTGGCTAGCTGTTGTTTCCAAAATGTTCATCTCTACTGTAATGTGACAGGAAAAAAAAGCCTTAGATGATACAGAAGAATTTATACAAACAAAAGAATTTGCTTATTACTTTTAAAGTTTTCTTTCATTTGTCTTGGTATGAAATACTACAGATCTAAAAAGCAGTTAATAGTGATGTTTAAATTGTAGATACTACACAACAAAAGAAATGTATGAGGTTGATTCACCATTTAATGTAAGTTTCTGTAGATCCTATTAATGTCAATGGATGTAGGCACATTTAGACCGTATCCTAGTGTCTCTACTGATGATATGTTTTATGTTGTGTTGCCAGATAGGTTTGAACAAAACTGGTAGTTTGCAGAGCAATTTCCCCTATCACAGATCAAACCTTGAACAGTAGGTAGTAAAGGAATTCTAAAGTTTTTCAGTGTGCTTCCTAAATTCACAATGTGTAAGCATAGTCAAATTGCTAAATAGGCTTTCAAAATTCTTTCCAATTACTGATGCCTGAGTGAGTCAGAGAATAAAAGTAGTAGTAGTAGTAATGAAAATAGTAGTAGTAACAATGATGATAAATTATGGCTCTTGTTCTCCTGATATTTAAGTCAGGAAATTTTACTGTTACATCTGGCAAGTAATGCAAACAAAATCCAGGGACTCTTAAAGCTAGCCCTGATCAGGCTATTGAGAGGTGTATATTATATATGCTGTGCTTTTCTTTTTTAATGTTCCATGTGCAAAAGAGACATAATTATTCCCTTCCTTTTATTAACTTAAAAAATTACATAGAAAAAAATACAAAAACCAATGTCTTAGCCAAACAATAATAATAACAGAATAATAGAATCATCTAGTTTTGAAGGGACTTTTAAGATCATTGAATCTAACTATCAACCTAACACTGCCAAAACCACTATTAAACCACATTCCTAATAATGACACAAGTTGAAATAGCTACAGCAAATGTTAGAATTGAGTTTTTAACTTCCAACTTTGGCTGGAGGGAGCAGAGGAATGTCATGACCTTTACAAACATAATTGCTATTTTCTTAACTTTTCTGAGCTAGTAGCTGGTCTTGAGAGTGCATCCAGGACCCTCCTGTCCCATCTCATGGAGGGACTTGCTGGTAGAGGTGCTCAGAAATAGAGGGACTGCAAGGTGACTGCCAAAGAGGACGGAAGAAGAGGCCAAAAAATGGGGAAGCTGCTTGTCTTTGGATGGTTATCTCCAGAGAGCATTTTAAATGTAACACTACTGAACTTAGCTCTGCCATTTAATTTTATATTTCTTTGTTGGCTGAACTCTGAAGTCATTATGGATTCAAATGCAAAGACTACATGGCTATTTAGAACTCCCAAATCATGAGAAATGACGGCAAGTTCAAGGATCTGGTAGCTCTATCTTCAGATTGATGATCATCTCAGAATTATATATAAATGTGGTACCTCTACTTCCCATTTATTCCAGTTTCTGAAATCCTTTTTATTTGCACTTACATAGTGGTCATGAGGTTGAGTCCCTTGCAGTAGCAAAGAATGATGTAATGGACATCTAAAAGAGAGAGAGGGAGAGGAATGAAATGTACTGGGAATTAGATGATGGAAAATAGTAGGAAGGTGAGGCTGGCATGGCTTGAGTTTTATGATAAAGAGAGTACTGTCATAGCAGAGGTAATGTAAATGATTAAAATAAAAGGTGAGTACAGGCAAGTCTACAATTACTTTTTTAATTTTGGATTTTTAATTCAGTTTCAGTGTTTGGATATGGTGAAAGCTGTAGAAATGAATTTCAAATATTTTGGTTGTCAATAAGTGTGTTACTGTTCTTAGCATTTGCACCTATCATGATGCTATCTTCTGTTTTTGTCACCCCTAATATAGGAATCACTTTTGTTATCTGCAGTGGATATTTTTGGCTTTTTTTTTTTAATCCACTGAAGATAAGAGCCTGTAGAATCTAATATCTTTGGTGTGCTAGCTATAAGCAACAAACTACCAAACATTTAGGAGCTGATATACAACAGGGGGAGTAAATGGCAAGTGGAAATTAGTTCATATTCTTAAAGAATGGTATAATAATTGCTCCTTCTGTAATTCTTTTCTCCTATTTCTTTTAGTTGTGGGAAGACAGGATTTTATATGTATTAAATATGTTATAGGACAATTACCTCTGTTTCAACCAAGCCTGAGTTTATAATTGTGCTGTAATGTATTATACCATACAGAGTCCTGAACTACCTTTTCCTTCCTATATTGAGATCTTTATAATTATGTTAATTAATAAATAATAACTTTTGATAGAGAGAGAGAGAATAACGGCAAGGATGCAGTTGGTAGGCACCATGGGGCTATTTCAGCTGGGAGATGTCTATATTTGGAACATTAAATTTATTTTAACATAACATTTTTTGTGTTTTTTTATAACTTGCATATTTCTTCCACATGTATACAAATAAGCATGCACGTATAAAAAAAAAGCTGTGCATTTACACACTCATTATACACAGAAGCAGACAGAGAAGAGAGCAGAACTGCAATAGATTATGTGTGCTGTAGAGCTACATAAATGGGTTGTGGTCTTAACATAGCTTCTCCTGATTACTGGTAAAAAACTAATTAGGTTTTGTCATTTATTCACTTGGAGTTTTGTCTCATTGAAACCTTGCTACTCTATTTAACCTACTTCTAGTCTGCAAATATCTGCTGCCATGTTATGTTATGCTTTTTTGCTTAAATTAACTCCTGAATAATACCGCATAGCACATACAGGAGAATGAAAAGTTTTCACATTTTTAATACAAGACTGATTTTATTATATTACTAGAGAAATAAGTTAGATTGCTCTTGCAGTCTCAATAAATCACACATGAAGTCTTCTTTTTTTTCTAAATTAAATTTTTATTTAAATAAAAGTGTTATGTTTGTATTTGAACTGACAGCTAAATCTGATAATTAGAGTGCATGAAGTTGGCTTTGATTGGCATTGTAATTGGATTGTCATTGGGCTGAAAACCTATTATCTTTGGATCATGCCCCATGAAATCTGTTGAAGAAACTTTGCTGCCAGTCATTAAAGCCACCATCTTGGCTTACAAATTAGGTTTGAAAGGCTTTTTACCACTGGGAATGTAATTTAAACCACTGCAATTGCACTCCCATTAATTAAAATTATATTAAAATTATGGTTCATTTTCTAAATATTTTTTTCATATTTTATTAGACATACTTATTACTAAATGCTTAACAAATTACATAGCAGAGCTAGTAAAATTATATTTTAAGATAATCCATCATTTCAGCACATGCTACTCAGCGTTAGTGGAATTAGTCAGTGTGTTGATCATTAAAGGATACACTATTTATGTTTTTCATTACTGGTTTTCATTAAAAATAAAATATAATTATAAACCACTTTTTTAAAAAAACCCCAACCAAACAAAACATTTCCTCTGAAAATTATAATTAATGCTTGTAGAAAACTTAAACGGAATCCACTTTAAAGTGAACTTAGTTTATTGGACTGTTATTTTCCATATATATATTTTCTATATAAGTCATTGTTGAATATATTAAGCTGTATAGAGGCATGAATGGGACAATATTTTTTTCTGCGTAACACAAAATGACAGTTACGCTGTGATGAAAGTTGATAATGAAGAATACAGGATTGTAATCAGTACAGGTTTTGCCATGAGAATTCAGCAATGATTACTTCTGAAATTGCTACAACTTTGCCCTGCAATATAAACATATAAGCAGAAAAATTCACAGGAGGAACTTCAGCAGCCCTTCAGCGGCTTCATGTTGCCACTGGAGGATGGTTTCAGCCTGAGTCCCAGGCACGACCATGCCACAGCACTGGGTCTCTTCGTGGAGATTTTGATCTGAAGGGGGTGTCTAACGTGAGTCAGTTCTCACACCCGTTCACCATCCATCCATCCATCCATCCGTCCTCAGCACGTACAGTACATGACTCTGGTTGTTCTAACAACTCATACAATGCTTGTTCACTCTCTTTTGTCTAATTATAGGTTTTTTTATGAATGATACAGATAATATTTCAAACTATGTTTATTAAGCCGAAAGTTGATTCTTTTAGTAGAGGAACATTCTAAATACATTCCAGTAAAATGGACCCACAGATAAAGTAAGATGAGAATATGCATTCTTAGAGAAAAGTACTAGAAGATCAAACCAGTGCATGGGGGCTGACAGCATTTTATTTTAGAATGAGCAAAACTCATTCAAGCTATGTTATGCTGACTATATTATATTACTTCTTATGTAGTAGTATCCTGTGAGTAATAAAGAAGCATACATTTACAGTTTCCTTTAGGACATTGCATTCTTATTTTCTGCAAGGTGCTATCAGAGCGCATGGATCTCCAATGTAGTTGCAGACCTGCCTTGGCTTTGCAGTAATCTTGCAGCACTACTTGGAGTTCTCTACGTGGATTTTTTTTTTTTTTTGTTTCTACATGAGGTACTTCATCCAAGGAGTTACCTCATTGCTCAGCAAGTCAAGGCCTAGAAATTCACTTCTTTTAAGGTTATGATTCCCCACTTGATAAACCACAGTGGGATTCCATCTGAAATCCCTGGAGTGCTTTAGACTCCCCATGCTACCTCTTTAGTCTGTGAAACCACTGAACTCCTTTAAAAGTACCATTTTCAAATGAAGCGTATATATTTAAACTTGAGTTCAGCTGTTCCCATGTGTGAATTTGCTTACTCTGTACTGCTTAAACATTGTTCTGTGTGTTAAGAAATTCTACATTTTTCTTCCTAAGAGGATCTTAGTTATTTTGATTTATGTGGATCTAAAGTGAACTTTTATCTTACAAAGTAAGCATCAGAGCTGTAAGAAATTTGGCATATATCTAGGTTAAAAAAAAAGTAAATCCCAGACTGGGTTCTGAATATTTCTGTCTGGCTTTTACATCAGTGAGGATTGGGATGATGTTATGTAAAATGAATAGTTAGTAATTTCAGAGTCATTAAATAAATAGTTGTTCATCTGACCTCCCTGTGCTTTCACTGACCTCTGTCTTTAGGTCTTCCTACTTAACATGACCATGTGTACACCGATAATGCAGCTCTGTGGAATATTCCCTCGCATTCAACTGATATTTAAAACCCAGGAAACTTCATTAGTGTGGGGTTTAATGTCAAAATATCAGTGTTTGGTGAGACTACAGTGTACTTTTGTTGGTGCAAAACTGAGGAAAATAAAGGCATACACTTTCAGAAAAGGAAGATAAAGTATTAATGCCTTTTTCATTTTAAGGGACATAGGATAAAATGTGTCTGACTTGCTGAGATGAGGAACTAATCTACAGGTCTTCTTTCTCCTTCAACATCATCCTTATTGCCGGGCTAGAGAAGAAGGTTCCTTATTGTTCTCTGACTTTGTTTCTGTGAATATTTACTCTTTTCTGAAAGGTGTCACTGCCTTAATTTCAGTGGCGAAGACTGCCCTGCAGCTTTGAACATCCTCAGTTTGAGGAGGGCACTGAAGCTAGATTTTTTCCCCTCTTTTTTTCTTTTGGTGTCCGCCCCCCTCTCCCCCCCCTTTCCCCCATGTTAAAGGTTATTACTTAAGAGGTGAGTTACAGCAGTGTTTCTGAATGCAAGAAAGGTTAAGCTAGATGATCTTTTGAGGTCCCTTCCAACCTGGGCTGTTCTGTGAGTCTGTGAAGAAGTCACAGTTCTTTTCTTTGCACTGAACTCATCAGCAGAGGTTAAACACGAGTTCAGCCCTGTACAAGATTTGGGCTCGGGGAGAACTAGTGAGTAGTTAGTTAAACTGGAAGTGTATTGTATACGGACAGAGAGAGAACCCTTTATAGGGAAGCAGCATTAGGGGAGAAAAGTTATGGGGCGTGGGTCTTGCAAATGTCTGTGTAAGATTCTTGTGATTGTTATTCTTGAACACAGACATTTAAATTGCACTGAACTCCAAGACCAGATTAATTGTTTCAAGTTCTGTAGCCTTCTTCACCTAACACATTTAATGCAATATATGATGCATTCCACAAATTCTGCAGTAGGATGTGGAATAACAAAAAAAATGCAGATTCTGTGAATATTGTCTTCAGCAGCACTTTGCAGTATTTACAGACCCGTGTTTTTGTGGTCAGTGCGCGTGAATTCCTGGTTTCAGTTGAAACAGTTAAATATATTTATTTTTCAGAGTAATTATTTGGGCATAGAACTCTGTTAAAGACTGGTAGATTATTCCAGTAGTTAATCAATTAATAAAGGAGAGCTGCCAGGATCAAAATGATTGGCAGATATTCTTGGAATGAAGAGTATAAAATGTAAAAATGGCAGGTTTCTGAACAAAAAGAAAAAAAGCCTTAGAGAGTAGTTTATCAATGCGGATTTGAATGACAGTGAATCTGGCATTTCTTCTAAATTAAAAGCATCATTTTTCACTATTGTTTAAGATGGGCAGAAGTCACGCTAATTGTGAGTGCTGCTGAACGGACTCCTCTGTTTCTGTAAGGTACTGGGACTAGATCAAACCACTGAAAGTGGTTTAAGCACATGCAAATCCATTGAAGTTACTGACACTTTCATCTGCTTATTCAGTAGCTGGGCTTGGCCCACTGAATCTCAAAATGCAGAAAAATATGTTGTTTCTTTACTTTTTCTGAAGTTCAGCCTTATCAGTTCTGGCGCAGATTTCATTTTATTACAGCACGACTAACTAGCCCCAGCTCGCTTTCCAGTATGATACTAACTTGTCACTTCAGTTTTTCCCATGTCTTAGTTTTTCTGTTTCCTGTCTTGAAGAAATCTCATCTCTCTAATCCACTGCCATAAACTATTAGCCTGTAGAAGAAAAATAAAAAATTATTAACTCACAAAAGAGAAAGGTAATGGCATTCGGCAGTGCTTTGGAAACCAGTCTCCCTGGTTTATTGGTTCAACTGTTCAGTTCACCTTAAAAACCCCAAAACCACTCCAGCCCTGCTCTTCTCCCTTTGCATCAGTCACAGAAGATAAGTGACTCTCTCAATGGAGAACTGGCTGCATGCCCGTTCCCCACAAACAAACTGGAGATTTAACTTCCTCACTTGCATACCTGAGTGACAGCTTGTATAGTTTGCAGTAAGGCACTGAGGCACTGGTAGTTGTTAACACTGAAGGGAGCGCTCAAAATAGGAGCAGTAAGGCTGAATGTGGCCATAAATGCCCATGTGTGGAAAAGGCAGCGGGTCAGAGGGTCGGAGGCCGGTTTCCAGCTCTGCCATAGGTATTTGTGGGGGCAGTAGGCAAGGCATGCGATCTGTCCGTGGCAGTGCTAACAATGAGCAAGCGTCTGTAAAAATGGCGCCGTATTAATGCTATTATCCTATATTTTGTCTTTCTGTCGTGAGGAAGGTTGTTTGATGCCTAATACTAGCACTATTCCTGCTTGGAACTTCGGGATGCAACTGCACAATAAGCAAATCTATTAACAATCAAATTAAAACAATTAATCTGAGTTAAAGGCAAATTTTATTACCTCCTCTCCTGCTACTTTTTCTTTTTTTCCATTCAGTGTTACTTAGATTCTCTACATTAAGCTAATATTTACTCTTCTTGCCACAGAAGAGCGGCAGAGTAAATAGGATTTTGTATAAGGAAGCTGCTGGAGTTAAACAAACAAGAAAGTGGCCAGTTTTAACCTTTCCTGTGTGAGCCTCGGCATCCCCCAAAGACCCAAAGCCTGCTTCTCAAGCCCACTCCGGTGATCCTGCCTGTACTTGCTTGCACGGAGCCAGGGCAGAGCCCTTTTCTGTTGCACACAATGAGCCACATCCTCTGCTGTGTAAATTGGTCATAGTTTCACAAAGCCCGTGGGAACTCCAGCTATTTAAGCAAGCTGCAGATCTACCCCATGAATTGCTTCAGCATGTCTGAACTCCCTGAGCAGGGCTGTATTAAACTCACTGCGGTGTAGAAAATCGTGTGGATTTGTAACACAGTGTACTATCTCGTTCAGGACAAAATGGTGGGTCAAATTCACTCTCTTGTTTCTCTACTGAAAATGGTAGAATTATGCAACGTGCCTTTGACCTAGAAATCAATACTGGCTGCTTAACTAAAGAAACAAATCGCAGCTGTGATGGCCAATAACAAACTGATGGTTGTTTCTTTGTTCTGTTTCTTCTTCTGTTAAACTAACTGCTAAAGGGCAAGAAAAAAATGACAGACTTGTAAGCCATAAAGAACTTTTTGGTCTCCTTTGTAGGAGCCTGTCTTTTCATAGCCCTGTGCCAAAGCGTGTAGGTACCTTCCACGCTAAATACAAAGAAACTAATGCTTGAAAAAGATACACGCTTCAAGCAAGGAGAATCAAATGAACTTCTGATAAAAGTCAGGCCAAAAGGAAATAATGCGTTGCATCATGTGTTTATTGTCCACTTGCAACCATTTATAATGAAAGCATGGGAAATCAGTCCTCATCAGACGCTTTATTTTATCAGACACATTCGACATATAAATGGTGTTATCTGTAATTAAATATGCTCTGGCAGACCTCAAATTGACTGTTGTCACAACTATACTTAGAGTTGACATTGCTGCAGAATGGCTGAATGTTTGTGGTGTTCCCAGAGCAGGGGAAGGTCACTTGCCGATTGTCTGGATAAGCCAGATCTGGTTTAGGTGCTTTCTGAAGTAGATATGGCAAATGATGTTATCAGTACTTCTGATATTGCAAAATATATCTGGTCAGCAGAATAGATTTGAGAGATGCCTGAGCTGTGCAGAGGAATGAAACTGCCTGTTCCTTACTTGACTGCTGCTCTTGCACAGAGGACTGTTATTGCTAGATCTCATCAATACCTGTGTTTCCTTGTGCAAGTTCATGGTCCCAAATCTGCTCATTATTTGGGAAATACACACCGAAACTGTCTTCCAGATTTGCGTGGTAGTAGTACATACCACATGCATGCCACGTGTTAATTTGCTTACTTGGAGGTCAGGAGGAAAACATGAGACAGAAGTTTACAACCCAATTAAAACTTATTATCAAAAAGTGGCAATAACCCTGTATGGAACAAATGAGCCCTGGGTTCTGGCTGTACCTTGGCATCCTGATTTGTTCAGTGCTTAAAGATCAATGTGGCTTCCTGCAAGATGGCTAGAAATGTGAAAATCTGCAAGGAGGTTGTACCATAATTTTCATCTAAGGCAAGAAGATGATAACTTTAATAAACACCAGAGCTGCAGGTCATATCTTCCTACTTTTTCCCTCCCAGCCCAATTAAAATAACAGTCTTTAATTCCCATTTAGGTTTTCTCTGTCTTTCTGTCTTTATTTATGTACTCCTACTGCCAATTATGCAGAATACTAATGAACAGGACTAGCCAAAATATTTTAATATTCTATTTCTCTAGTCAAAAAATTGTGATTTTATTTTTCAGTGAGTATCCAGAAATGAAGTTTTAAAATTGGCAGAAATATTTTTCCTAATGAGGTTCACAATAGAATCCCCCAACCCTTTGTCTGAAATTGCACATTTAAAAAATGGAAAGAGGGAAGACAGTCCTCAGCAATCTCAAGATCTACAGAGTTAAGCATAGGACTGGGAGCCAGAAGATCTTGAATTACATCCCAGTGTCTGCCGCACACAGGATTAGTAATACTTTGCACTTACATTAGCACTTTGCCACTAAATAAAGTTTGGAAGTGACATTACAAACGGGGAAGGAGCGGCTTGGAGAAATGAAGTGACAAATCCAAATTGGCACAGCTAGTTAGTGTCAGAATCAGGATTACAGTAATTCTTGACAAGCCGTTTAACCTTCACGAGGTTCAATTTTTACACCTTTAAAATGAAGTAGATGATTTCCACAAAAAGCAAAATGTGAAAATTATACCCACTGGCATAATTAAGTAAATACATTGTTCAAAAAATTACTACTCCTTTTCTACAACTGTAGACATTAAGCAGAGTATCTGTACAAACTAGTGCTACTCCAGGGAAGCACATCTCTTAAGGATTCTTAAGAAGAAATGGTTATGAACCAGCTCTTCCAGTCAGGTTGCTCAGAGCTCCCAAGAAAAGGCTGTCGATTTTCAGTCGCCTCCGTCAGGAAAACTTTAAATTAGATAGCAATGAAGAGGGAGGGAGGTTTTAGTGATTAGGCATTGGGCTGGACATCAGCAAACAGGAACTGATCTGTTGCTACACCTCTGACATTGACTTGTTAGACTTAAAGCTTCAAGAATTTTATCCTGATTGTTAAAGCACAACAATTGCTGGATGCTTTGGTATTGTCATTGACTTCTCAGCTTGTCAGCAAATCAGCCTGGAGTTTTGGCTAACATGTAAATATCTGGCCAACTTTTAGTAATCAATTCCTAGAATAGAGGTACCAGTCAAAGCCTGCTACTTGCATGACCTCCTATCTTTGCTTCTTTAAATAACAAGTTTATCTTCTTTTGAATCCCATCTTTCCACCTTTTGACTGAACATATTTGGAGTCTTAGGTACAAGAAAGATTATGTTCAAATTAATTTTTTGTACCAAAAAAAAGATACAAAGTGCTTTATTTTATTTAGTCTGATGCTGTCTTTACTAGTTTTAATCTATGATAGTATTTTTTCCTTATTTTCGAGCCTGCTGTGATTTTGCTTAGGAAGTCAATAGTAAACAACAGGAAACAGCTAACTGAAAATAAATATATGCTGGTTTTATTTTTGTAAACATAAAGGTGACCTGCAGTTCAAAAAAACATTTAGACTTTCATTTTGACATAGGCAAACCAGTATTTACCTTGTTCATCAAAACACTTTACCGTATGCTTAAAAGTAAACATCCTTGTAATACTTAATGTCTTTAGAGGAAATATGTATATAGGGAATTTCTACATACCCCTCCATTTATAGTTAATGAGATGTATGTTTCTGTTATCAGGAGTAAAATTTGGTCAGTATTAGCTATCAATTTGAAGCTTAAGTCAGAAACCTATTCTGTTTGGAGGAAGCTGTTCTTCAAATTTTCTTGCTTTTCAGCTTCCTTGACACAGTTAGATTACAGTTTGATATGGAATGATAAAAAAGAGAATTATTAGTATTATTTAGAGAAGTTGAATTTCAATGCACATATCCTAAAATATAGTAAATCTTACTCTTAATTACAAATTCCAAGTGCTTTTGCTAGTGGAGGGTTCTGTATTGGTACAAAACACATCAATGTGCAGCAGGATATTTGTTATATTTTTCGGGATGAATTGCTAACTTAACAGGAAAAAAGAGAAGATTGTGCCTGTCATGCTTGGGAGAATTATGTTTTGTTTTATAAACTTGGATTACTTTGAGGGGATGTTTCTTTTCTTCTCTGTATTTTTCCTGTGACTCTAAAATGCGTGTTTTGTTCTCCCTGCCCTGGCTGCATTGCGTTCGTGCTGTGCACAGAACAACCCTGGTGAGACCTCTGCAAGTGGGGTGAAATTTTCGTGTTCTTTTCACTTGAGAGCGTCACTATTAGCGTCTTCCTCTTAGACAAGAGAGGGGATGAGCGTAGATGTGTTACAACAAATATCTTGAGCACAAAGCAGACAACTACCCTTCTCTTTTCGTGCGGCAGTTACTCTAGGTTGAGTTAGTGCTGTACAGATGAGCCTTTCGCCTCTGATCAGAAGTTTTGTTTTCTTGGAAGGCGATCTGGAAGAAATTAGGTATGCTAATTAAAGGAACAGGGTGATGGCACTGAATTGTCACTTCATGTAATATTGGCTTTGTAGAGATGATCATCTGAAAGTAGAGTTAAAACGCTTCCAGGGTAGTGTTTTGTGTGTAAAGCTGTTAAAATACTATAGAGATTTAGCATAATGGTTAACATCAGAAACGGAGTATTTGTGAAGAGATTCCGTGGTATCCAAAATGCTGATGGTTTGCTTCATGCTTAATTAGATTCCCCAGCACTAGCCTAAAAAACGTCTTTTTGTTGTTGTGTGACCAGATAGACTTCATCTGAATTACGCTGTTGCAAGTGTGGAATAATCAGCGTTGGTCTCCTAAATCCAAGATCAATAGTGACAAATGTGCACTACCCAATTTTTGGCTGCAAAGAGAGCATCAAAGATGGCCAAGAGGCTTTGCTGTCCTGCCTGCCTGCATGAATGTGAACTGAAAGTGCCACCAGTGAACTCTGTACACGTGTTCCAATGTAAGGGGTAGCTAGGATATGCCTAAAGGAAAATCAGTCCTGCTTCCTTTTTGGGAAGAAACCTCAGGTGATACTAGAGAGCAAAGCCCTGAATCTGCCATTGCAGTTTTTATCAATTGAATTGCATCAACTTACATTTGTTCACGATTCTGATTTCTAGACGGAGCTCTAGAGTCTCTGCATGTCGTCAGCCTGAATTTGGGGAAGTAGAGATCTGTTTGTAGTTACCCACTGTAGCTTCCTGGAGGTTTCCCAAACCCAATTCATGTATCTATATCTATACACGGTATTTCAGCTCATGTACTTCTCTAGTTATCACCTTGATTTTAATTTGAGCATGCAGCAATGAACATCTAATAACTCTATATTTTCTTTTCTTATAACGATGCTCAGGTGCAACACCCAGTAGGTCCGCAAGATTAAGGGAAGTATTTTGGCAGGGGTTTTATGCATAATATCGTGTAGTTTTTAGAATGTGACATATAGTTGTCTTTTGGCAACATTTGAGCCCTTAGAGGAGCATTGTGCTGCTCTAGCTCTG
The DNA here is from genome assembly GCA_013398295.1 of Chionis minor. Lineage (NCBI taxonomy): Eukaryota > Metazoa > Chordata > Aves > Charadriiformes > Chionidae > Chionis > Chionis minor. The sequence goes on along the minus strand of VZSF01006641.1, from coordinate 746,935 downwards.
CTTGCAGACCAGTTATGCTTTCTACTTTTTAAAAATATCTTTTAAAAAAATCTCTGTGAGCCTGATACTCTTGTTCTTTTACAGCTGACACAGCCAGTAGTCATGGGGCACTGCACACAGCGCATGTAGCAAAGGTGAACCACACCACANTGAAGTGAATATCTTTTGGGTAACTCTGTTTTTAATACCATGGGTTAAGATTGATTTGCACAGGCCACTGGAACTGTAGTGTATCTTGAAATCTGAAACTACCTGAGCAGTGCTGGCACAGCACAGTTTGTTTATCAGCACTGGGTTTGGGGGAAAAAGAAATAAAAATCCTGTGTTGCATTTTAACATGGATTGCTGTAGCATGAGCAGTAATTTAAAAACTGCAATAATTGCACCTACTTTTATAGCCATAGTGAGAAACTCTAGAAAATGGTTTGCAGGTCTGGTAACAATCTACAAACATATCCTGGTGAAAATTAGTACGGTGCCATGGAAGGAAACACTTTAACGCTTTATTTCTGTCTGACCACATATCTTGTACCTGTTTTTTTTTCAAATATGTTCCAAATATATTGTATGAACTTTTCCTTGCAAGTGCGGTAGAGAATTGTGGTATGCGTAACTGGGGTGCACTTCAGCTCTCCTACTAGACAGAGCTCCTCTAAACCTTTCCTCTACTAGACAGAGCTGCCTGCATTTGAATCAGTGTGATTTTAGGCCCCAAAAGTAGTGATCACTTCAATCCTATGGATGCAACCAGTCTCCTTTGGGACGTCGTGTTCGAAATTCGTAAAATTCTTCTTCTAGGAAAAGCAGCCTTTTACGGAGACGGAACTGGGGCCACCCTGAATCTTTGGAGGGACGGCGCCCCGCTCCAAGTGGCATGGCACGGAGGGATGTAGTGTGGTCACTCCCACCTGCACAGGCTGTCTTGTAAAATTAACAGTCTAATACATCTGGGAGATGCTGCTAATAAATTTTTGCTGGCCTCATGTAACGCAGGGCATGCACTAGATAAGCATATTTGGTTAAAAACAAAAGTTTCAACCTGAGAAAAAGCTATTAAAAAAGGCTAGACGATCCATTTACTGAGAAACACCACTGTATAAAATGGGATTTTTGAGTATATTTCACTTGTAAATTGCTATTACACTGTACTTGTGAAATAATGATGTTAGTGACAATTTCAAATCTATCTCCTGATGTACATTTTGAACATCATGGTATCCTCTTGTTTCCCATTTTTTACTGTTCAGACCCTCCATAGAATATTATTGTCGCTGCAGACCTTTTATCCAAGGACTGTTGATCACAGCACAAGAACTGTCATCCTATTTGCATTCTGTGGATGCATCATTATTCACAACATTTGATGTCCATAAAACACATTAAAACTATTTCCTTGAGCAAAAATAATCAGCTCTCTGCTGTACATATCATTTGTATACTCAAATTGTAAAATGTAAATTGATATATAAGAAAATGGCCCATTAACTTTTTCATTAATGACAATAATACATTTTGTGCATCAGCAGTAGGAGGACCCTACATTCATTCTAAGGAACCTGAAGGATAAATGGAGACTTCTTTTTATTTCATAAAAATGAAGGCTGTCATCAAGCACATTTTTGGGGGGGAGGGGGATGTTGGGGGGGGAGAGATTATTTTCTGTGGCCTCATTTGTTTTTTAAATTATTCACATACTTGGAATCATTCTTAAAGTTAAAATACTCTAATGAACCTGATCCTTCTGCCTTTGAGGCAAAATTTGCACTGAAAGCCAACTGGCATTCTGCCTGAATAAGGGCTAGGAGTTACCTGAGGTATATGTTAAATATTCTTTGTTAAAAACAGTATATGTGCACTGAATATATAAATTGGGCACAGCTCCCATCCAGCTGGTAATTAATCACCTTGAAACATTCATGATATTTTTTTAATCCCATCCCAATTTTCGTTTTCACAATTTCATTTTTAATTCTGGTGAATTCTATAGGTGCTGTAATGGGTGGTGTATTTTCAGTTGCTAGATAACTTTTGAAAGAGTAGATCTATTCATGCAAAAAATAACATAAAATGTAAATGATAAGTAGTGCTGGTTTTTGTGAAATATAATAGACAGCTGGATTACTGTTTCTTTAGAATTTATGCTGATTTACCTGGAACTTACTGTGTTTTTTATGTATGTAATTTAATCATCTTGTGTCTTTTAAGATAATAGCAAGTGATATTACTGTAATTCATGTGAATTAAGACATCCTAATATGTATACAACTAGCTGTCAAATCACTGTATATTTGCTATTTGATTAAACCATAGATTAATAATTTTTCTATAACTGATACATCATGCACTAACAGATAAAGAGCATCTGATATTAAGTAAGTGAGAAATAAAATCTGCTTTCAGTAAATTGCTTAGAAAAATTACACAGTACATTTAAATTACCATTTGCTTAGCAACATGCCCTTGTAGACATTCCAGTGGGGCTATAAAATGATCGATTTACTTTAATTTTCTACTGAATCCTGAAAAAATGGCTATCAGTAACCTATCCCTTCATCATGGCATGCTGATTCACTCTGTGTATTAAATTTACTGGCAAGGAGCAAGACGTTAACAAAAAGTAACAGATAATGTGAACATTTCATGCATAATCTGTAATATGAGATATGTATTAATAGGGAAATTATGATGCATTCAATTATTCTGAAATGCCTTCCAGAGATGTTTTGATTTGGCTGCGCTCTGATAGTAGCAGCACAGCAGGGAGCATCTCAAGTGATGAATAACCTAATCTCCTAATCTCAAAATGGGCACTATTCACAGCTAGCCTGGGATAGACTGGTGGAAGAAGCCACGCTTTACAAACACTCTTCCGACAAACAAAAAAAAATCAGCAAAAATCCCCATTCTTTTAATAAAAGTCATCTTCCCAATTGCTAATTTTTTTAGCACGGTGGTTCTACAAGTTTAGGTGCTGATCTGGAAAAGAAACCTTTGCTCACCCCTAAAATAAACTTGGGAGACAAAAGAGTATGAAAATAATTGTGTGTGCATTTATTCTATTAGCATTAAAGGTTGCTTTGTGACATTATACAAAAGAGCTCTTTCTGACTTTACCCAGTTTAATATATACCTGGAATGATCTTTACTATGTATACAATTTTTTTCCCCCTGAAAGAAACCCACCAGAACAAGAAACTCCTCGTTTTTGTGTTGTAAGCCCGACGTACCAGCATGCTTGCTTGTGTGTAATTAAGCAGCCGTGTTTACTACTTCTTGTGGTGAACAATAGTCTGGTTTCCCGAGGAGGTCAAGCAGGATTTATTTTATTGTGTGCGTACTCAGAGTAGGCAAGGTGGCTGTCTTGCCTCGGCCAGTCTTGGGCACTTTTCTTTCACTGCTACGCATCGACTGTTTTGCTCCCAGTTACATACCTTTTTGCTTGGCATCCCTGCAACTAAACCAAAACAAAAAAACCCAGGAATTAAAAACACTGCAGTACGGCAAACAATCCTGGGAAGACATGCTATGCAAATACGCTGAATTTTTTTATACTTAATTACCTGATTGTAGCGGGCTCACTTTTTGATTAATGCAATTTGGCAAAAGGTAATATTACACCAGTGTATTACAATTTTTAGTAATTATTCAATGTTAATATGACAGTGTTCTTGAAGAAAAATGAGAAGGAAACCGTATCTCTCTTTTGTCTTCAATTCACAACCCTGCTCAGGAGGAGGGTGGTACAAGCACTTGTGTAAATAAATGTGGTTTATCTTTGGGAGAAATCTTACTAAAAATTACTGATTGGTTTCCTCCTGACTTCCTGTTCTTAATGCCGTACTTTTAAAATTATTGGCATTACAAGGGTGCAGAAATGATTTTATGTTCTTTTTTTATGCTGTAGTTTATTTGATTTACAAAGTGATTTGTTATAACAAGTACCTTTGCAGTTTAATCATAATGCCACATTGTGTGTGCTATTTTACAAGAATTGTGCTTTACCTTGCCTAATGTCTTTGGCAGCCTGGCTTCTAAGCTGTCTTTCTAATATAAAGCAGAAAAGTGTAAGACTACTTGGATTTCCTTTGCTTAAGCAATTTGATTTCCTCCGTGTTCTGTTTCATGTGAGCATCATGTTAAACTACAGCAAGACGTGGTGCTTTTTAACTAGCCTTTCCTATAGCGGTCCCATGCCTGCTATTATATATACTTAGTATAGCACGCACTTTGCGCTGCGTTGTAGTCACTAATCATGGTTTAGCAAACAAGGAAGAAGTGGGCCCCATTTTATGAAACTTTCAGATGAGGGATGTTCGGTTTATTTCAGTCTTTAGTATACAAGAATGTACAATTGCTCTGAAGATAAATAAAAGATTCAGCTGGATGCCACTGGAGAGCAGAGCAGCATGTCTTTGGCATTGCTTGAGTCTTATCTGATTTGGATTTGTATACCTCATGGGGAATGGCAAAATATTGGAACAGACGGCTTGATATTTCCGAAGAATATAGTGGGCTTTATTAGCACCAGTTTCACTCCCTGACTGACGGCTTTTTCAAATTTTTTATCTTATTAATCTGTGCTACTGTATGTAAATGTTATTCCTCTCTGCATAAGGGAGGCAACCAGCGATTTGTAATAAATGCTTATGAGTGCCTGAGGCTGCACTTAAACTTTAAAACATCTATTATTAAGTTGCAAAAAAACACTGTAATGGCCAATAGTGACCTCATAGGAATTTTAAACTGTGGTCTGCTCTTCTGCATTAAAAACAAAAAAATTGCCTGAAGTTAGAATTATGAGCAATGCTATTTTAACAGCTGCATTTTGATTATTAAAGTGTGTTTTACAACTGAATTACAATGCTTTTATGGACTCTAGGTATAAGATTTAAAAAGGTCATTAAACATAGTCGGTTTTGTCACAGTAGGTGTCATTGTATACAATGGACACTATACAATCTATTTTATGTCATAATACTTAGGACTTAAAATAACACAGAGAAGCATTTTAGTTTGCTTAAGCATGTAGATTACCGTAGAGCTTTCCAGGTATTCTGACAGTTTGCAGTCCAAAATGACTACTTCCATTATTATTTTATTAATTTGACAAGAAGCCCTACAGATTTTCTGTGTATGAATGATCCATTTGTCTCAGAAATAATTAAAAATGCCAGCCTAGAGCAACAAGACAACAGAAACACTTCTAGCAAATCAATGTTGAGAAATGCATTGCTTGTACGGTAGCCAACTGTTTAGTCCCGAACCATTTTTACATTTTCTCAATCTGATAGAATATGGGCTCATTGACAGTAAGTATTGACCAGCAGCATAGGCTAGGAAAATGCAGGACCTATAAATTGATTTATCGAGTATGTCATGTGCTGGAGACTGTATGTAATGTTTACATCTTTCAGAGCAGAGATACAGACAGAAACACTGTTATTTTCTCCCTCAGTTATGAGGAAACCCGGTTGGAAATGCGAACTTAAATTTTGCTGCCCTTCGACTCAGCTGTTAGACTTCGAAATACTTAAATCTTTAATTTCCCTTTCATTAATTTGTCATGGTGTTATCCTTGTGAAGAACTGAAGTACAAATAATTCGTGACTCCAGTTTCTGGGTGGCTGTATGTTAATGAGTGCAAAGGGAAAAACGATAAGTATAGAAACCTCAAAATATTTGACAAAATGTCACAAAGGATTGTATTTGCATGTAGTACCATGGGTAGGACATAATGATTAGTGTGCAGTGCGTTTCTGGCAGTACCTACTCTAGCTTATCCTGATAACATGTCGGCTGCACAGCTTTGAATATTGTATATGTTCTTTGAACATATCTATGACTAGCGTAGCTGTCATTCTATTGAAAAATGTGGCTGCAGGAATGACAATACTGCTTTAATTTTTTTTTAAAGAGGACGACTTCTAAATAATTATTATCATGCTAATAACATTTGTATTCTTTTGTGTATAATTAAGATCTGCCTGTCTAAGCATGAAATAGGGTTGAAATCTTGAATAAGTACGCTATCCTTAACCTATTTAGTAAATCAATTTTAATTTAGTATTCTTTATGTTAAATCATAACAATAGAATTGTTGTATACAGAAAAATCCACAATTTATGGCTGTAAACCTCCTTGGAAATGTTTAATAATAAGCAAAGCTTCTGTGAAATTAAAAGATCTACCATTATACATGCACGTGCTGAATTAAAAAAATGATTCAGCAAGTACTAAAGTCCTGTGATTTTTTAATTACCATTAACTCTTTATTACTTAACATGAAATTGTACATGTGATTTTATCTATAAGCCCCTGTAGGTTTGTAATGCTATTTTGAAAGACTTTTCTTTGAGCCCTACCCATTTTTTAAAAGCATAAGGAACACAATTACCACAGTAAAATAGAATTCATACTCTATAGTTATATTATCATATTTGTATTTCTTATTTAAATACATAGCGAACCAGTTGGAAGATCTTTGGGGAAAAAAATGTGTCTTTTCAAAGATGCACATACGTTATCGGTGAGCAGCTAGTTGCCTCAAAACTTAATACACACCTCTACAAATTAGGGCTAGAAACCATTTGCATAGCGCAATGGATGTCGGTGATGGGAAGTATACCAGTCCCTCCGTGTAGCAATTATGACAGTATGAGCTGCTCACATGCAAATCTGGCAATATCTGTTAGGAAAAATACAAACAAATCATACAAAGAAATGCCTGGGTGCAGAGCAAGCCTGTTTCCATCGGAGCTTAGATACTGCGGAGGTTCATCATCCTGCGCGCTTGCAGATGCGCTCGCCTCTAGGCTCACATTCTTACTTTTGCTTTTCAGTTCTGCTAGGAAGACGAGTCAGTTTTTTACCTTCAAAAATACCTAACAAGGGACAGAATCCTGGTTGGAAAGGGCTAAGTGGGAGAAGCAGGACAGAAAAATATCCTTAGATATTATATGGAACTGTTTGATGTCTTTGTTATTCTAAGTTTGCATCCCAGGGCTGTGCAGATTCCCTAAATCCTGCTTCCCAAACTCAGTGTGGGATCCGTATTGGTTGTGCTGCATGTGAGATCTTCCGTGGCTGTAGAAGAGGTAACAGAGATTTCCCCAGATCTGCATGTAATACTCCCAGACCTTTTTATTTTTTCAGATCAATGATACTGGGCCCTCCAACAGAGTTCAAAATACAAGGACAATACACAGTCCGTATGTCCCCTGCGGAGCCCTACAGCTTCCCAGGTGCTGTGCTGCAGAAGCAATGTACCTGGGCACTAGATTAGGTTCTTGGGCTTTTTCTGTATAACAGTTTTTTATTTGGTATTATTTGGCTTTTTCAATGTTCTCTTCCAATGGCGTTTCTGTTTAACAGTTGCATAAAAACAATAGTGATAAACCAGCTCTCATTAAAGACTCATTGACCGATCCTTATCTGTTTTAAATTGGTGATCACTGCAAAGCTACTGTGATTTACAGTAGTTGAGTATTAGATTCATGATGCCTTGAGAAAACACGGGAGGAGCACAGATTGTAAGAGTGGTTTTATTATGGAGGAATATTCATTGGGGACAATCTGTCATTGTTGCTATCTCATTGCTGCTATTGCCAGTCATTTCTGTGGTGTTAAAATATACTTTATAATATTTGGTAGTCTTCGATAGGTGACCAGTTAAGCAGAAACAGTAGAAGTGAGGAACGTAATTTGAACACCTCACTTCTTTATGTTCCTTTATGAACCTTAGACACAGCTATTTTCTTATAATGGCATATTTTCTTTTAAAAGGACCCTAACAAATGTACAGAATTGGTATTTTCTAACCTGCATAGTTTGCCTACCATTTGCCCCTGTGTTTTTGTCAAATGACATCTCAGAAAAGGACATATTAATGTGGGCATCAAATGACTATTGGTAATGTCAAATGGCCTGTGTGCTTGATTTGATCTCAGCCAGTGGTGCTAAGATCTGAAGGAACTGCGGGTAGAATGGCACATGCTTGTAACTCACTGCAAATCGAAGGCATGGCTTTTGATATAGAACATGTTTTGAAACACAGGTTCAATTTCTGAATATAGGGAAAATGTGAAATGGGGGCAAAATTTTCTTTAAGGCGAAGCCGTGAATACCTCATAGGCCAAAGTGAACCTAGAACACAACTAGTGTTCCCACTGGGAAGGAGTTGTTAGAGAACATGGATGTGAATTAGGGAGAGAGGGAGAAGGGCACCTTCTAAAGAAAACAGCATCTGGGAGGAAACACTGCAGTCCACAAGTCAACAAACCATTCTTCCACGAGACTTTCAAAAGTTAGGTCATTTCAGCGAAGGTGAATTCGGCCTGTGGTTCTGTAAGGCCGAAGAGGCTCTGGCCCCAGTAATTTTGTACTTTCTTCTGTCTATATTTTATGAAGTGAATGTTTGTTTTCAAAGTTTGGCAACCCTTTTAGTAAAAAAATCTAAGCCATTTTTACTTGTGATCAGAGATATAACCACAAGGAGCGTATCCTCATGGGGGTCCTCATGCAATTAGCTTTGTTTGTCTGTTCATATAATAATAGGTAACTTTCAGGATAGTCTTAGTCAGTAGTCTTTATGGTGCCGGTCCTTGCCTTTGCCCTCTGTTAACATACTGCTGTTTATTTTGATTTATACCATATTTAGAAGGCAGCTGTCCCATTTTCTGAGCACCTTTATATAACAATACAACACGTAAGTATGCATCAGCAAGCACTATCAAATAAATAATACTCTTTCAAAGTAATCATAGCAATAATAACCCAGACTCTTTGGCCTTCAGCTGCCCACTTCTTGAATTGCTTAATTAAAATTGATAGTCTTTGCTGTACCCCCAGAAGGTTAATAAAGTGGGTCTTTGAATCAGAAAGGATAAAATCCCAAAATTGAGGATTGTCTGTGTCGAACACAAAGCTAAAACAATTCCTGTTGTTTATATGAAAGGGATTCCAAGTCTAGGAGTTTTGCTGATCTTTGTTGATATGACAATAGGAAGAGAAGAGATTTCCGAAGCAGCCAGGTCTTAAGCCACTTAGGATCTAATCACGTCCCCTGATTTGCAGTCAGAAATAGCCAGTCAGATCATCTCAGAAGCATTATCCAGCCAGAGTGTTATTGAAGAATTGCGATGTCTTTAAAATTGTAATGAAAAAGTTTTAAATTTTGAGCCTTTTCTCCTTTTGTAGAAAAATAATTTAAAACACTCCCAGTGTTTGGTTTTGGGCAAAAAAACCCCTACACAACAAACACTCTTGTTTCATTTACCTCACTTCAAGCAAAAACATGAACACTTTTTAGATACATTAACTTTCTTTTTGTGTGACCTGAAGTTAGTTTTAGGCACAGACGAAGAATATACGTTTGGGCCCAGCAGCTAGGCAAACACCAGAAAGCAGCTGATTATGTCTTTGATGGTACTGCTAACAGCCCAAACTGAGTTAGGTGTCAAGCTGTCTTAAACTGGCCTGATGTCATTAAAGTCAGTGGAGCTACACTGATTTATACCCAAGGCACCATGCATCTTTGACAGAAATTCTGACTGCTTGTCCATGTTGCATTTATTTATTTATTCATTTTTTTTATTTCTGGTGAATTGTTTCCACTTCCCCATTACTGTCCTCTAAAGCTTATTTACTGTGCAGGGAAATTTGTTACCAATTTACCAATTCAAGATTTGGTAAATGTAGCACTGGGTGTCTGATTTTTTAAGCATTTAGAAATATTTCATTAAAAATAATTTAAAACCTAGAAAGAAGCAAAATGTAATTCAGCTCGGAAAGAATCCATACAATCTATAAGATAATTATTCTATACTAGTGAGATACTTTCAGGTTGGTGCATGGCAAGTCATTGCTCTGTCTTGAGGAATTATTTGTTCTTTGGAAAGCTTAGCTTCCATAGGGAGAAAGCAATTTCCTGGTCGACCCAACAGTTATGTATTTCTGTGCATTATAAAATGTATTTTAACTAAAGGAGCTTCTACTGACCTCTCAGCTTCAGCAGAGGAGACTCGTGGCCTTGTTTTTCCTTGTGATCTGTAGACACATTGAAGCTCGCTTCTTATCAAACTAGTTAGCAGCTGCTGACCTAAGACAGCTGAGAAAAAGACAACACCAGCGACTGTATCAATGGCAGTCAGTATTATTCAGAGAAAAGCCAGAAACACAGTAGCATCTATTGTCCCTTGACACTAGCGGCTTTACCCCCCTTCTCAATCAAACAGAGAGTGAGTGGCATTCTCCAGCCAAGATATTTAAGAGCTGACTAATCAGAGGTGAAAAGACAGGACTAGTCTGTGAAAGCTGATGAGCATCTTTCTCTTTCTGTTGGCCTCTGGCCTCAGACTTACCACGAGCTGCCTCATGTAGAAACGCGGATGCTGAAGTGGCTGATGGACCTAGCCATGAGCAGACGCATGTGCAGACCAGTGCCAATCCTCGTGTGCTCTGGGGAAGCAGCTTAATTGGAAGTGACAGAGGCTTGCTACGACTCATAGGGAGTCAAGGAAGAGCTTCAATATAATAGGGAAGGACAAAATGGCTCATAGCAAAAGAAATACTGTGTTCCAGAGGCTGGGGAATAAGGGTATTAAGCATCGGTGTCGTGGTTCAGGCTGGGCTGGGCACTAAATGAATGACAGATGCTCTCTTTAACCTCTCTCTCTCTTCCCAAGAGGAGGGAGAGAAAATATAGAGGGACTTATGGGTTGAAAAGAATACTAAAACTACTTTAATGAAATATTAATAATAAAAAGAAAAGACAATAATATCAATAAAAAATAATGAAATGTATACAATACATAAAACCCCAATATTGAGCTCCCAGGATGTCGGTCACATCACTGTCAGGCACTGGGAAAATCCAAGGTTGGATTCAGCGATGGATGGGAACTGGATTCCAGAACTCGATTCAGGAATGCATGAATCAGGATTAAAGGCAGACAAACAGACAGAGTCCTCCTCGGATGCTGGCCACTGAAGAAGAGGTTAACCCTTTTGATCCCTCAGCTTTTATACTGAGCATGATGCAGATGGGATGGAATACCCTGTTGGTCATTTTTGGCCTGTCCACTCCTCCCCGCAGGTGCGACCCCTCTACGCTTTTCTGTTTCTGACCCTCACCAGGTCACATAACACAGTTAGCTGACCTTGGTTGTTATAGCAGCAAGTATAAGCAAGAGCCTCTCTGCATACCATGCCTTGGTATTAGCTATAAACACCAGGCATTATCACTCTGGAAGCAGACATTGCCTGAAAAATATGCCATTAATTTCAGAAAGTGCAGTTAGAAGAGACTCAACTGAAAAGTAAAATTACTGAAAAGAAAATTGGTTCTGTTCTACCTCAAACCAGGACAATTGGTTACTTCATTGTGAAGTTTTTCATCAGAAGTTCTTGATAAGGAATATAATTAGGACCTGTATGTACATTTTTTCCCCTATAAAACAAAGACATGGAAAGGGGGAAGGGTGTCTTTTTGTGGCTGAAGTTTTTTGTTCATCAAGATTACTGAACAGAAGAATGATCCAATGAGGTATGTGTTTGTGGAAAGCTACAAACTGTCTAGATAACTCAATGTGAACTCTGGTGAATGTTGAGTCTGCTTAATTTTAAGAACCAAATTCAGATGTTTAAATTAGAGATATGGACCTATTAATAAATATTCAGTGGACAGAGAGAGAAGCTCCTCTAGAGGACAGTTCGGAGCTACCTGCATAAAGTCAGATGTGTGAAAATACAATGATGGACATTGTATTTTTGTATGATGGAAACTGTATGTGAGGTGGACAGCCATATAGAAAGAGAGAATGGAAAGGATGATTTTTTCCTTGAATATGGTTCTGAATTTTTAAGCTACGTATTTAAATAAGAGAGTGGGTCCTGGGTATGGGATATTACCTCTTTAAGTTTCAGACCCAGGCATTCAATCCATTCTTTTATGGGAATCTTGGCTATGCACGTAGTTACAAATGTATCCATCTGTTCATAAATGTGTAATCCTCTTAATTTCTGGAACCTTTAAAAACTTGGGCTACCTCTGTAAATTGCCAAATGGGAATGGCACCTACCCTATGTTAAGTCCTGAATTGCACCCAGGAATTGTTTGGGAGAGTAGTAGTTGACCCTGTTCCAAGCTGGGCTAGAGGGAGTGCTGATAACTTAAATGTAGACAACCTTGTCTCAGTGCCCAGGAATACTCCCCGGCACTACTTAATTTATCATCACAGATGTAGTCAAAGCATCGCAGTAGTCCTGTATATGTAATAGAGTGGTCAGTAGTGCTTCCCAGTGCAACACAGCCCTTAGTGTAGACAGTATTTTATATGTCAGAAGGGCTCTGCTGCCATCTTTCTAATCCTCCTGTGAAAGTTTTTCCCCAGTTTGCTGTTATAGTGCTGATCTACGTGGCAACTGGGTGAGTTCACCAGCATGTGCCTTCTCAAGCGCCTGAATGTAGCATGAGCACAATGAAACAGCTGATACGCGGATCCCCGCACAGCCTGTCACTTTCTAGAAACCACTGGCAAGGAAACATGCACTGGAGACATTTTCCTGTTGCTGGTAAGCATGGTCTCATCTGGTGCTGCTCTCCAGCTGGATCTTCAACATGTCAAACTAGTCAAATACAGTTCTTTAAATGAGAGAAAAATGTTTCATGCCCAGAAATGAATGCAAACACTAAATCCATTTCCCTGTGCTCCTCTCTCCCCAATTCCTAACTGCTGAATGTATTCATGAAGCTCTGAGCACATCTTTGTCTACTCAGTGACTGTATTCTGCTGCTAAAACATAGCTGTTGTAAAATATTTTAACCTGCAGGTAGAGGTGTAAAGTACAGTACCTGAAATGGGTTTGGAATAAAGGAAAGGTTGGGAAATAGCTGCTGAATGACAACTCTTTCAGAGAAATTGGTTTGTTTTTACAAAGTATTGGGGAGGTATCAGACTGAAATACGCATTCCTCTTTCCTCCATCTTCACCAGGGAATATATTAGCTTGTGATTCTGGGGAAATAAAAAATTCTTTCCTTCAATCCTTTTGGGATCCATGTTTGGATAAGGTATTTGTAAGAATGGGTGCTGGAAATGGAGTTTTAAACTTTTCCTCTCTCTTGTTACTGACCAACTAATGATGCTCACCCTGTGTATTTCTATCAACAAGCCTTATGAGGGCGCTAGAAATGCTGGCACCTCATTCAGTGCATGCATCTATTTAGTGCTTTATTGAGTGTAGCTTGACTCATAGGTAGAATGAATCCCAAAATGATAATGCAAGGTTGGAACCAGAAATATGCTACCAGATTAGCCATTAAAAGGAGGGAGTCATCCTACATGGACAAAGATTGGTAAAAGAAGCTGGAGGTTTTGTTGGAATCCAATTTGTAAGAGATTAATAAAACCACAAGAGTAACAAAAGGATTGCTTTGAAAAGTAGAAGAGAAGCAGCTCACACTTGACAATACTTTGATTTAACATATTCTTCACTGGCAGCTCAGCCCTTGAAAATCTCCTGCTGGAGGAGGGCTCCATTCTGTCTTATGCTACAAATGACACTGCTTAGTTTTTACTTATTTTTAAAAGCAGTGTGTCCATTTTTAAGTAGGCTATAATTGAAACAGCACAACACAGCTGTGGTTGCAGTTGGCAAACTGGACAAAAAGAGAACCTATATGTTTACCACCCCAGCAAGACTGACAAATTCTGTTCCCCATTCAGATTAGCTAGGGGTAATGATTGAGTGACTAGATGTCCTCCTTCCAAAAGTAAAGCTTGTTTAACTAGGATGAAAGCATTTGTGAGAAAATACACATCTTTAAGCAGTAAACATAGAGAACACAGATTTTGTGTGTCAGATCTGTAGTCATCTTCTGTGTGGGAATCTTGTTAAGTCCTAATTTCTGTATATTTCTGTGGAGAGCCTATGTTTCGGCTTAGCTCTCAAGACAGCTCATCTCCCCTTTTCTCCTCTGACAGCTTTTAACTATATGATATTCTTTAGATCTGTAATATCTCACCCTGTGTCTTCACTGGAGACTGAATATAGGATCCTTGAAGTCAAGAGCTTCTCTGCTGTGTTTCAAGTGTGTCCTGGGACATTGTGTATGACTTTCCGGCACATGCCACTATCCTCATAATAATGGGAGGATAATAGGAGTTATACTGTATGTCTGAATAACTAGGTTATATATCTGTTTTCTTTGATTGTTGCCTGGCATCTCCCTGTCTGTCACATCTACGTTTTCCCTTTGTTGTTTATGGCGATTTCTCCTTCTATAGCTTGTCTCATACATTAACATTTCTTAGTAGAGAACCACAGTTTTCAGTAAACTTATTCTCTCATTGTCTGTACCTCTTTGTTTCCAATGTAAAATTTTAGACAACCTCCTACTCTCTTTCTGTCATCCTCTTTTCAAATCAGAATGCCATGAATGATCTGAAGGGCATGGGAAAAAAAGCCTTCTGTTACTTGATAATTTCTTTTTAACTCCCTTTCCTTTTTTTTTTACTTTGATATTTGTGTAAAGATATTTTGAGGTCTCATATCCTATTTTTGTTCTTTGAATATGATATTATCTTTTGCCTTTGATAATCACTGTCATTCTGATTTTCTTTAATTGTCCTGTATAGACAAAGTATCTGGAGTAAGGCAAGAGTTACGGTAGGGAACATTCAACTTCGTGTTTTCAGCAGAATGTTTTGGCAAGGAAATTAGGGGAGTGAGAAGCTGTAAGGATAAGTGTTAATAATGTCTTAATTATTTTACAGTAAAACTCCCTACTGGATTTTCAAAATGTATTTGAGAGGACCACTCTTGCTAGGAGGACTTGAAACCTAAATAAATACGATGAGCAGAAGGAAGGCATCATCTAAGCAAAATATAAAGACTATATGTCATGCTAACTGCTTTTAAAAGAATTCCTGAACTGTTTCCTTTCCCTATGGCCAAGAGAGCATATTGCAAACAATATGCTGTGGTATTACTTCCCATATTTGCTTATGTGAAATCATATGAAGAAGAGAGAAGGGAAAAGTAAGTTCTTTTTCTATTGCATTGCTGTCTGCTCTGTCCATCCCTCTGTCCCACTTGTGCCTGTGCAGGAGAAGCTGCAACGTGGGCAGGACAGCACCAGCGTCCAGCTCCATGTGAGCATTTAGTGTTTGCCCAATGCATTACAATTAAAGATGCTGAAAGACAGCATCTCAAAATTGGATCTAACATTTAAACTTCAGGAGAGGTGCAGGACGGTACATAGAATGGCTGTTCTGCAGACTAAGGCCTTGTCTAGCCAGGGAAAGACGGGGGAATTTAGATTACTTAGCCAACACATGCAGCACACTTAGTCAGGGAACTGCATTGTCTCCATAGGCAGTGACAATCTCTTTGTTGTCTTAGGGAGAAAGTAAAATGCCAAGCTGCAGGTTTGCTGGCCAGTATATTTAAATATACTAAAAGGCATTCCTATCTCCGAGGAGTCTCTAAAGTGTGTTTGATCTATTACTTTGCATGTGCTATGAAATAATAAATAACCCAACAGATACAACGCTGCATGACAAATTTGAAAGTATTTTCACTTAATCTCTGCCTTGATGAGACACTAATCTATCTTTTAAAACATTTTCAAAGGTGTCCTCACAGACCTATCAGAATTAATGGTGTATTCCACTGCACTCTGGATTGTTGGAAACTGAATAGCACATTATCACCTGGTACTACAGATACTATCACCTAGTACTATAGACACTTAGCAGGTAAATACAGTGGGCAGCAGGCAGTGGGATAAATACATCTCTTGCCTCACAGAAATAGTCCCT
Source organism: Chionis minor (assembly GCA_013398295.1). Classification (NCBI taxonomy): domain Eukaryota; kingdom Metazoa; phylum Chordata; class Aves; order Charadriiformes; family Chionidae; genus Chionis; species Chionis minor. The sequence goes on along the minus strand of VZSF01006641.1, from coordinate 731,115 downwards.
CAGAAGTCAGTGGAATAAGACAAGTGTACTTCATTTCATAGAGCAATAGTACATCTCTTGGAAAAGTAAAGCATAGCTATCCGCTGCTGCAAGTAGCTGTAAATAACACTCAACAAGCTAATGTCTATATAGTGTTTTGAAAATGTAAAATTACTGTTTTTTCATGTGACACTCTTCAAGATGGTATTTATTGCCTCAGTCATCAGGAGCTATTACCCTTATGAAGCAGGGAAGAACTAAACCATGTTATAATCAGGTTTTGAAGGTAGAAAATACAAAGGTGTAGTGTAAAAGGCTGCTAAAATATTGTGGCTAATTTTTCTGTACAGTCTGAGCCCTGTTTGAACCCTCTGCACAAGACCAACAGGTGCTAAATGCCTCTGAAAATTAGGCTCTGAATGCCATCCTCAAAATACGTTTTGATACAGTTGTGAAAATTGTTCACAGTAACAGGGCACTTCAGAGATGCTGGGTGCTTCCCTGCTCTTGGATTAATACTGTATCAAACCCCACCTCTTACTCCCCACTTGTTCTCAGCATCTAGACCTCTGGTTTGCATTGCTAATATAAATTGAGTGATAATCAAACATGAAGAAAATATTTGTGTTGATTCTGCTTTTATCCAATTCCAGTTGTTCACCTAGCATGGATCTTTTCCAAAGGTTCGGTTCTGGTCAGCCCCTTCAAGTGAGTTTCCAAGTTCCAAGTCTCACAAGTACCTTCAGTGGGAGTTTCAGCTGACAGTCTGCTTACATAAGCAAAAGCCAAAATTTTGCAGAGCATCTTTGAATGTATCATACTTAGGCTTTACTTTTTCAATGGATGAAAAAAAGAAAGTTTCTATAAATGTTCCTAGCTGACTCTGCCCAAAGTGTACCTTATGTACTGTACATCAGCTCTCAACAGAAGCTGGAATTTGAATTTGAAAAGAATTTGAAAATTATGTTGACAATTTGCATTCCCCCAAAGTACTTCAGCTGTATTTCTAGTTTCATGGCTGTCTAGGGGTACTAGAAGTAAAATTCCTTCTTCTACCTCAAATCTTTTTGCTGAATGCTCAGACATATTTAGGTATTTAGTCCTTCCAATCCAATACAATTTATTAACTGTGCAGTGCCTTCTTTCATCTTTTTACCAGTAAAAGTAATGACATAGGGCAGAGGTTAGAGCTACAACAGGAATGAGAGAAAAAGGGGCACCAGGCATTATTCTCTTCCGCTAAGTAGCTCTGTGGATTCTATTACAAGGATTTAGTATATTGGTGAGCTTTAGGTTTAAGTATAGTTCTTCTGCATAATCATTTGGGGATGATTCAGAAGGCTAAATCCCTTCTTCTAAATATTAGAATGATAATTTTCACTTTTCGGCTTTTTTCCCCAAACCTTTTGGAACCAGTATCTTAATAACAAGGAAGGACTATGCATAGAGAAAGGAACCAACCTCTTTCTTGCAGTGTATTTTTGATGGTGCTGCAAAAAGTGGTGTCTATAAAAGGTTGGTGTATCTCTGGAGGCAGTTCCTTCTATTCTTGTGTTACAGCAATGCAGGTGAAAGAACTTTACTTTCTCCTGCTAATTATGTGGAGACATGTTTCATCAGTGGAGCAGGAGGTAGGAAACGCTGTGCTGCAGGTGGGATTGTGCCACTGCTCCTGGATTGTCATGAATGTAAAACAGGTGGCATAATTATAGCTAAGCTATAGCTACTTTCTGGCAGGTGGCATTTAGGCTCTTGGACTCGGGATGAGCACAGGCTGTTCTTTCCCTTTCCTTCCTTCCTTCTTTATTTTTTAGAGTGATGCAATGTGGAAGATCTACAACCTGTATGGTAAGGAAAAAGGGGGTCTGCATTTAGTAACATGGGGAAGGCTTTCTCCAGCATCGCCACCAACAAAAGCACACGGATGTGAAAGGGAGGGGCTCAGATACAGTGCGAAAAAAGTCCAGCTGATAAGAGCACCCACTCTTTTCAGCCTGATTGTAGTTCCCTTCCTCCTTCAGAGGGGCGATGAGAAGAATCATTACTACATCAGTTAGTTTTTTGTTCATATCTTGAGCTGAAGCCAACTTCCCTCAGGCTTAATTCAACATTTAGTAGTGCTGGAAACACCAAAGAGAGAGGGGAAAAACAGTAGCTGCTTTTTGTGCCTTAAGTGATGCAGATCCTTGTGTGTTCTGTGTAAGAAGAGGTGCTATATGCTTTCTCTAGTTTTGTTTTTGTGTTGGACAGCTGATAATAACAAGAAAAGAAGATTATATGAGTCTGAAATGATACAATGTTTTTGCTATTGGTTCTTGCTTTTGACGCCGCTTCTTCACATCATATTTTTGCCATTTATTTCACATAGATGTTAGAAGTAGGAAATAAGCCCAATTTTGGTTTTGTTTTTTAATTTTAGATGAGAATTGTAAATGCAAGGTATTTCTGCAATCCTTAGAATACATCCCTAATTTTCTTCAGTTAGTGCCAAAATGTAAGAGCAATATCTTATAAAAGCCGGCCCTGACTTATCCTGTCTTTTCTGTTCTTTACTAAATGAGGGAAGAAAAAGACAGTTTATTTAAACAAAAGATAAGATGGATGTATAATAATAAGGAAACATGAAAAAAACCGAAAGCTGGTAATGTTCTTTGTTTTCATAGATTTGATTTAAAGTAATTTTAGCCAAATATTTTTATTCTTGTTCATTGTTGTTTTTGTAAGCTGTAATTCAAGTGTTATGAAATCTAATTATACAAGAAAGATTTGTCTAAATTCAAAGCAAAATCCCAAACATAATAATAAAATTGCTATACATCCCCAGCTCAGCTCCTGTGAATATTAGTTCTCTGTTCAAAGACTCTCAGTAGGATTCAATTTTGACCTAGAAGAAGGTGGCAAAATGTATCATCTTGTAGCGATAAAACAATATGAGTACAAATGGACTCAATCCAGTTCTGATGTAAGTTGTAAACAATTAAAAGTACATGAGCTACAATGCCCAAAGCTGATAGCTGAGGACATTACTACCCGCTTGGGGTAACTCTGGGAACCAGAAAAACAATTGTTTCACAATAGGACATAAAAGCAACAGAAAATATTTGTCTCCACAGAATAACGCGCAGTCTTGCAGGGCCATGTCATGTGGAGGATTTTTCAGCAAGCTGGCATGAGTGTGAGTGATGCATAATGGCAGCGGTGAATGGATTTCTGAATAGATTAGTAGGTGACGTCATGAAAAAAGGACTATTTATCACCATAATTTAACACAAGATGCAACACAATGGCTTGATGGATGCATTTTATGGTTTTCAGCCAATCATAATAATGGATCTATTGACTAAAGTTTTAGATGCCCTTTATATACCCTTCATGGATAAAAAAAGAACAACAAAAACAGAGAATGAAGAGGCTGGGAATATGTCAGAAAATACTTGCCAGGAATGTTTTCAAAATTCAGGCTTTCTGTGCAACAGCCTTTTGACCTAAAGTTTCCCCAATTATAGTTTTAAACACCTAAAAAGCTAATTATGCTAAAGAAAAACATTTCAATTGAATATTGGAGTAATATTCACTCACCCAGGCAGCAAATAGGATTTTTTTTTTTTTGCCTTCCTTATCAGTTTTGATGATGAGATTCTTACCGTTGTAATGTCACATTGGTAATTTTAGCCGTGCCAGTTGGGTGTTTAAGTAGGACATGACTGTGTTGTGCAGTGGTTTGGGCACTGAAGTAGGAGCAAAGAAGGAGAGGGATTCTCTGCTCTCTGCTGTTATGGCTTTAATATTAGATGTTTGATAGACAAGAATAAAAAGCCCATAGACACCCAGACCCTGGCCTCTTCCTTCTCCTGGTAATGCCTTAACCACTCGCTGTCTTTTTGCTCTCTTTTGCTAACTTTCCTTTCAGGGGATTTTTTTTACTTTTCTATTACCTAGTAGCTGAATAGGAGAAAAGATAGTGGTTGTCCCTTCTCAGCTTGATGGGTACAGCAGTTTCCTGGGAGTTGGGAGATGAAAGTTGAGATTCATTTAGGATGAGGAGGCTTAGCAGATTCCCTAAGGAGTGGCAAAATCTAACTAGTAGAAGATGTCTCCTCAGGGAGGCTGATTCAGGAGAGGAGGAGGCAACTAAACAGAGGATCATTGTCCTTGGACCAAAAGCTTAATTTCTATGTGCTGGAAAGCCTCCTGGATTTTACCTCTCAACATGGGCATGTTTGTATCTCTTTCAGTCAAAACACTGAAATGCAAGCTTAATTGCTGAGATCTTGTTTGAATGTTTTGCCTGATGTGGATAGTGTGCAAAACCAAGACACACGTGGGCAGTGCTTTCAAGCAAAGATAGAAACAGCTTTGGGGATTTCATATAAAGTAAGAAAATGTTTCTGAATAACCCTGGGAATTAATTTAAAATTTAAAATGTCAGCCCATCTCTGAGATATGCCTGCAGCGTGAAAATCCACCTGATTCTTCATGTCCAGGTGTACTGTACTTCCACAAAGGGATGATCAAAGAAACAAGGAGGCTAACAGCTCCACCACTGCTTCCAAGTTGGATGGATGGAAGAGATTTTCTGAACATTATTGTTGGTATTATTGGGCCCCCTGACTTTACTGTGGTCTTTTAATTGAACTTCTTGATGCTGGCATGCTGTATCTTTTCTTCTTGCTATTTTTTTTGTGTTTGGACTCCGTGGAAAGATCCAAAATACCTAAAACTGTGTGCTTATTCTAAAGTCATGCCTTCTGCTGCCTTGCTTTTTCTACACTAGAAGTAAAAATTTTTAGCCAGCACACTTCGGAGATACGTATAAAAGAGCTTACAGAGCACAAAAAGGGCCAAAAAGGGAGGTGTGAGGTTGCGAGATTGAAGGTGTAAACTTACTTAATAATGACTAGGGTCAGCCTGAGTAGGTTTTTGTGTCTTCTGGAGAGAGTCCATAGCCAGGAGGATGGGGGAAGAACCCAGAAGTTTTGTTAGTCTCTCCATTTGGAGAACCTGGGAAGCAGAGTGAGAACAAGAAATGCCCACAGGGAGAAATACAGTTTTTCACGTGACAGAAGAGTATAAACCACTTGTTCAGCTGAACCTTAAAAATCTCTAAGCTGATGAAACACTGGAAGACTGAACTTCCTATTCAATTTTATATAAACTAGCCTAAAAAATGACTTCAATCTGACTAGGATTTAATTTTCAGTGCTAACCTTCAATTAATTTGTAACTTTTTTGGCACCCAGTTTGCTGGAAATGGCTGTAATTATGTTGTTTTCTGAACGGTGCATTCATTCAGGCCATACTCTCTAAGACTATTTATACAGCTGGGAAAAAATAATGGTATTTAGGGGGATGGGGGAATGCTACTAGGAAACTTATTGAAAAATTCTGAATTATCGATTTTGAAAAAGTATCTCATTAACTCTCCTTTGATATTTTAAACTGAATGTTTAGCTCTTAATTTTAAGAAAACTTGGAATAATTTTGTTGTCTTTAACAAGAAATGCATGGTCAGCTTCCCTATGGTTGCCTTTTATGCGTCTTTGAGACTAGCACAATTATATACTTGCTGTAAAACCCCACGTTGCTCTTCTGTGTGTGGCTTTATAATGATAGTGTTGTTTCTTAATTGATCTGCATAGCAGGGTCCAATTGCTGTTGGAGGAGAATTATTCAGAAATCTGAGAGGATGAGAACATACAGAGCAGATATGTTACCTTTTTTTTAGGAAAAAAATGCAATAAAAACCTTTTAAAAGACTGTGCTGTTTTGATGCACAATAAACTGTACGTTTGCCTGTGTTGTAAAATACCGCATGTTTTCAAACTGAACAGATTCACTTTGGGTTTTTTCTTCTCATTTTCTTTGCGTTTAAAAGCTACTGAGGTTTTTGAACATTTCTTTTTGTGTGTTTGGCATTAAAGGTGTTTGTATGTGTGTGTCTACTCTTGTCTTTAAACCCAGAGGAAGCTCCCTGCTGATATTTATAGTCTCTTGTTTGAGTGTTTTTCTAGCTGAAGGCACACTTTATGAAGATGGCAATTTGATTGTATTTCCAACCATATATTTGACATGGGTTTAAGTAACATGGGCAGTAATATTTGTGTGTAGCCTTAACAACCATAGTTTAGAACCAGAACTAATATGAAAGCTTAAAACTGTCATTAGGTTTGGAATTTTTAACTGTTTCTAAATTTTCAATAAAGAGCTGTGGGGGTTTTTTGGGTTTTGTTTTGAGTTTGGGGTTTTTGTTGGGGTTTTTTTTTTGGTTTGGGGTTTTTTTTTTTTTTTTTTTTTTTTTTTTTTTTAACTTTTAGGGTGACTGCTTTGATGTTTCTGCCTATCCTCATTTCAGAAAGGCCAGGTAGTGATAACCCCAAATTCTTAGTGGAACCTCTGGGCTCCTCCTTACCTGGAGACTCCTGCTTGGAAGTAGGTGGCCTCTACTGGTTTCTGACCCATCTTCCCACAGTTCAATGGGAGCTCCTGAAAGGACTTTTCAGGGTACAGTTCTAATTCATTCTGGTTTTATCTAGACAGGTTCTAGTGGGTTGGCACCTAGTTGCCTCAAAGACCAAATACCTTCCACCAATTTCCAAGCCTACAGCAGTGTGCACACACACTGCAGCTGTACAGACATGGTCAGGTTATCAGATTCAAGGCATAGTTTCTTTGGGTGGTGAGCAATAAAAATGGTTTGCCATAAGGCATAAGACAGAGGCCAAGTCTGAGTGGGTCTAAATGACACATTTTCAGGAAAGTCTCCTTCAAGAACACTGACATTCACACACCACTGCACTTGAGCAAACAGTATTTTGGTTGATAATCTGTGCTATGCTTCTAAGATTCAGCACAGTGCTTTCTGCTAAAGAGAGAGGGTTACAAATGGCTTTAAGCCATGTTTGGGCTCTCCTGGTCCTGGAATATTTTGGAAATTGAAGTGTCCCATGAACCCTAGAGAGCTGGGAGAATCCTGTTTAAGCTGCAGCAGCACTCTGGGCTGTTGCACAGCTGCAGAACTGTGAGTGCTGTGCGTACCCTCAACAAGTGCTCGGGTGCCTGCTCAGAGCTGGGTAACCTGAAGCAGGTTGCTCAGGGACCTGTCCAGTTGAGTTTTGCATATCACCAGGGATGGAGACTCCACAACCTCTCTGGGCAACCTGTTCCAGTGTTCAATCATCTTTACAGTAAAAAAATTATTTTCTTATGTTGAAACAGAATTTCCTGTATTTCAATTTCTGCCCATTGCCTCTGGTCCTGTTACTGGACACCCCTGGGAAGAGCCTGGCTTCATCTTCTTTATCCCTCCCATCACATACTTATACACACTGACGAGATTGCCCCCTGAGCCTTCTCTTCTCCAAGCTGAACAGTCCTAGTTCCCTCAGCCTCTCTTTGTATGAGAGATGTTCTAATTCTCTCATCATCTTGGTGCCCCTGCTCTGGTATGCCCATGCCTTTCTTGCACTGGAGAGTCCAGAACTGGGTAGAGCACCCAAGTGCATCTCACCAGTGCTGAGCAGTGGGGAGAGATCACCTCCCTCGACCTGCTGGTGATGCTCTACCTAACGCAGCCTGGGATACTCTCGGGGGTTAATCAATAGTCAGATGCCAGATGATAGACAGTAATGAATTCAGGTGGATATTGGACTTGATTGTTTCTTATTTCATACGTAGTTTACTGTAGCATCAGTCAATCAATCAGAAGTTATTAATGTGTATGTGGACAAGTTGATCACCTAAAGAGCACATTTACTTATTTTTGATTTTTAAAAATATTTTATTTTGACTTTCTCAAGTAGCTGTGTAAGTGGTGGAAAGGGAAAAGAAAATCCTGCAGGGGAGGAATAAGCAAGTTTTTCTTTTTCTGTGAAATCTCTACCTGTAGATTTATGGCAGAAGTATTACTTCCCTTGAGCTTAAAGGGTTTTACTCCCCCTCAGTCTGGAGTTTGGTGGGTTCACATATTTTCGTGGAAGGGTAGAATTGGAATACAGTGGGCTTGTCTTACTGCTGATGTTCATGCTGCTTCTTAAAATTACTGTTTGACTTATTCATGTCATTTGTCCTCAGAAAGAAATTTCATTGTTTCTAAAACTACAGTAGTTGCAATGAAAAGGCCTGAAAGATTATATTGGTCTGTCATATACCTTTTTATGTGGGGAACATAATTACTTCTGAAAGAAACAGAAACATTTTAAGATGGCTTCTGCTACATGAGTATGAAATTGTAGAGGTGTTAAATTTATTATCTGCTTTCCAGATTGAGGAAACTTGGTTTTGAACAGAAAATGCACCACTTGAATAAATATTTGTCACACAGGAGAGTCAGTATGTAGCTAAAAATGCTTTTTGTGCTGTGGATTGTACTGATTCCTACTTTTTTTTCCTGTATTGCAGACTACTTGTCACATTATACCGGTGGAAGGGTGAAGTTGTGGGCCATTGAGCACTGATTTCTCAGTACCACAATTACAGAGACACCTGTGCTAAATAACATTGTGCTGTTCTACTTTGAAAATTACAGGGCTTGGTCCCACTCTAAGATGCACAGATGTACATCGCCTCCCTCTGCAAGCAGCCCTCTTACCTGAGCACACACACTTACTCACACCTCCTCTGCAAGTTAACTCACCCCCTTTCTAAGAGATGCTGCAGACCTTGTAGCTCAACATCCATAAAATCTCCTTGATTAGTGTCATATGAATTCCTTCAAGTACTTCTGTTCTGCATGGCAAGTGTATTTTTGACTGCAAAAAATGACAAAGAACTGCACCTCCTCTTTTTCTGCTCAGGTCTCAGGGTTTAACTGCTTTCCTCTGCAGTTTGTCTGGTTCTGCACTGCTCGACTCTCTGCCTGTTGTTTCAGGCTGCTACTCAAATTACGCATATTCCAGTTATTATTTCCATCATTTAGTATGAATTTTACAGTGATGTTGTTTTTATGCTTCCTTACCCTGCCACGTGCATTAACTATACAGAAACAGTTCTTCTTGTGGAAGAAATTATATACAAAACTACCCAGTAAAAAGCTTGTTTTATGGCACTTATAAAATTGATGCCAAAAATGTATGGTAAAGCTTGATTTTTTGACATTAATGGCTAGTTATTTAACAAGTTATGCTCTTGTAGTGCCTGGAAAACAACACTTAGAGATGTTCAGGTATGATCTCAAATTTCCACCCAAGGATTCAAAAGTTTAAGGGGTTGTTAAGTGAAGAGTAGAGGGACAAAGCACAGAGTTTAATAACACCTGAAATGAATGGGAAGTGGAATAAATACCTGGAATTTTAAATTTTATTTTCTTTTTATGAGGCAAATTCACTATGTAGTGTACAGTTTAGATGATCATTTTGCTGAGCTGGGGTATGGCAGCAAGTAAATTCGCTAATCACCATCCACCATGCTGTACAGCCTGTCCTACAGGAATAAGGCAGGTCTGCAGAGCTATTGTAGCATCTCTCTCTCTCTGTGTCTCTGGAGCTGCTGTAATGTAGACATGGGATGGACTGATCCTCAGCTTTCCCTTTGTTGCATTTTTTTACGTGACCAAATATTTTCTTTGCACTTTCTTCTTTCCCTGTGGCAGTGCCACAAGACAGAGCTCACATCTTAGATAATCTTCATCCATGCTAGCAACTGAAATGCCTTTTGATAGAGGGTATAGTCTTACAGAAACGAAGGAGAAGAATCCCAGAGGCCTTATAGACATAAATTAACAGGAACTAGGGAAACAAAAATGTTTCAGTAAATGCATTAAAACATAAATATTTTGGAGGCCTCTAAGAAAAAGTGACAAGTCAAATACCTATAACTTACCAATTTATGAATTGGTAGACTCCAAGAACACATCATCAACTTATGCAATTTGTGATATGGTATTTAGCATGGATTTTGATTATGAAAGTTTTAGGCAACTGTAACTGTGGATATTACTGTCCCTCAGCTGTGTGCTGTAAGAGGCTTGTTGGTTTGAAGTTTGGAAAACCCACAACCTCTAGAAGAAATGCAATGATTTGTTATGTATATCATACCTAGGCAGTTAACATTTTAGGGGAAATACTTCTGATAGAAAAATTATTTTTAAAAGTCTTATCAGTACTGTTTATCATACTCTTGAACTTTTAACTCCTCAGTCCAAAGGAACTGGCTTTAGCCTTAGAGAGATACAGAACTTGTAATGAATGTATTAGAAAAATTTCTAAGAGACCTTGACAGAGCTTGCAGAGATATATATGAGAGTGTCTCACTGGAAATGGAGGCAAAGGGGTTTTATGGAGGTCAGAAACCCATGTCTAGCTTTGCTGGGTGATACAGTATTCATTTTTACTTCTGTTGTTCCAGGACTAAATATTTCTTGTCTTAAACCTCAGACCAGCTAATTATAGAATTAAAAACACAAGAAACTGTTTGAAGCAGATCATTTGTGTGAAGCTGGAACAAACGCCAACTGACCTAGATTAGAGGACAAGTGCAGTCATCAAAGTAACAACTGAAATGCAATTTAATATGGGAAACTCATCTCTACCTTAGTATGTCTGCATTATCTGCCCGTGTGTATACAAGTAGAGGGGTTTTTTTCCATAGATACAACATATCAATCATTTCAGTTCACTTCGGATCAAGGACTGTTCTCTGATTCCCAGACCAGATGTAAAGTGACTTATGTCCCCACCAACCATGGTTTTTTTCCTGCAGACTGTTCATGGCCACGTTACCTAACATCTGACCCTCTGTGGCTATATGGCATGGCTATAGCCAGTGTTCTCAGTTAAAGCAGTATGAAATAATGTTTTTCAAGCCACTAAAGCAGCATTTTTATAGCCTGACCCTGAGGATAGCTGTTACATGTTTTAGGGCATAAAATGAGGCCACGTGAATTGGTGCTGCAGAGCCTATTGAGATAGCTTTGAGAACTCCTTAGGCTTAAAAAGGCCAAACAAGTCTTGGTTCACCTAATCTGTCTAATGACAGTGGTCCTACGCTGAACTATAACCCAGACCTGGAGGGTGTTGAATGAAGGGAGCACTCTTAAAAAAAGAACCTGGGAGTGAACTGGCATGTGTACAGTGTAGACAAGCCCAGGAGTGGTATTGAGTCAGGGAATTAAGGTATTTAGTGCTTTTAAAGTCTTTTCAGGAAAAGAAATAACGTTAAATCTCTTCTCTGCTGTGGGTGGCCCTTTCCATTTGGAAAGTATTTTAACCCTTTTAGTTTTAGGTGCTTTTTTTGGTAGTCACAGGGAGTCCCATTCACAGAGAATCAATGTGTCTTTTTCTTTTCTCTATGATGTGGTAGTTTTCTGAGATACATGCATTTTAAACAAAAGAAAACATAAATACAGGCGAGACTGTCATCAGTTTAAAGTATTGCGTAAGTGGTTAAATTTAATCACAAAGAGACAACCAGCTAATGGTTTTAGTGGAATTCATAAAATCCCATAAAACACAAAAGTTAAATTTTGTCATATAATGTGCATCAGTTATAGGAACCAGCACAGCTTCCTTTTCCTCCTGAATAAATTCTAAACAGTCCTTAGAAAATGAATTACCAGTCTGCAAATCAGGATGACATATTTTTCAGCTATAAACCTAAAACTACTTTCAGACCACTTAGCTAAAAAAAAAGAAAAGGAAAAAAAGACAGCAACTTTGTTGTTACTGTGTTACTGTCAATAGTATTGGATGCTTGGTTGTGGCTCCATTTTAGCAGTTTGACCTTGTTTAGATCAACCTGAATCAAATCGACAGACCTCCCTTACAATTTCCCCACCCCATCATAGAAGGCGCATACCCTGCATGAGTGTATCCAGCTGGAGATGTGCCAATAGAAGTAATTACGTGATGAAACTATTTAACTTTGACTAAAATACTCTCACCAGGTTCTTTCAAACTGTGTGTCTTATATCTTGTTGAAGCAATTTTATATCATGCCTTTAAAGTACAGTAATGGCCACTTGCATTGACAGAATCCTCGTAAAAGAAGAAGACCGAGACCTTGCTCATGAAGTGCTATTGATTTTCCAAGTTCCTGCTAGAGTTGCCAGAGATACAACACCATTGTTAGGGAGAGAAGATACTTTGGCCTTCAATATCACAGGAGGGTTCCTGTGTAAGCACAGGCGTCAATGCGTTTCAGTGATAAATAATGCATTTTGGTGATAACTGCCCATATTATTTTGTCAGTTTCCTATGACTCAGCATTTGCCCAGCATTTCTTTAATGTCACCACTGGCTACTGAAGTTTGAGCTAATTGTAAGTGCTTTTTATATTTTAAAGGTCCATTTGCATTATGGAAAAAAGCTAAAGTTTCAGTTTATCTTAGGCTATGGTTGGTTCTGATCAGTCAGAAAACTAGACAACTCCAACATTATTCACTGCAGTATTTCCAAAGGTAAAGGATTGTGAATGAGAGTTAAGTACCATACTCTCTATGTACAGAGCAAGAGAGTCTAGTTTTATCTACTATATTCAAACAACAGTTCTGAAAACTGCTCTGTGCCAGTGCATAAGATGTGAAAGGCATTTGGACAAGTCTCTGTGTCACAGGTGAAAGGGGAAAACAGAGACCATCATCCCAAAGGACACAGCTGCTGTTTTTCAATGCAGCCAGCCCGGTAATGGGAAGAGCGGGCACAGCCTTTGCTCTGCAGAGCTGAGCTGGTATTAAAAAGGGAGCTGATCTCTGTTTGTTTAGGGCGCTTGGATAGATTTGTTTTCCCAGAGAAAGGATGTACCAGTTTGTGATTCTGGATCCAAGCACTTTTCTGCTCCTGGGACAGCTCCATTTACTGCATGCTACTTGGGACAAATTGCACGTGAAAAGTCTTTGGGCATCCTTGGCTTGTGTGCCTGAAAGGTTGTATGTTTTTCCAACTGTCCTTAGTGGTGGAATCTTTGCCCACAAACCTTGTCTCATTTGTGTCCTCAGGCCATTGCAGCAATATATCAGCACTATGAGTAGTATAATCTCACCAACTGGTGGCCTATCTCACCCCAAACGTTTGAGGAAACATTTACAGAGGTTGGTCCGAACCCTGCAAATCCTAATGGTATCTTCTAAAAGCATAAACTTTTACTTGTAGGCATTACAATTAAATCTTAATGGATTGTTCTATTGTGACTATCACATTATTGTAGCCAATAGATAATTATTATTTATCAGTAGGGGGGAAAAAAGGGCTGGCTAGGAAAATTATAGCTATGATAATTAGTTTTTGATGACATTAAGCAATTAATATAATTTTATGTTTTCCATTTTGAGATTTAGGCAAGGTTGCCTTTATTTTCATTTCTATTCCAATGTTTGAGTCAGTTTAGTCCTTCTGAAAGGGTTGATATTGAGGGCCCTGGAGGGTGCCATCATCACCAGGCAACAGGGGAGACAATGCTGAAAAGAAATCACACAACATAATTTTCCTTCACCTTCCCCAAATGTGTCCTTTTTCCAAATGACATGAATCAACTTTAAGCCCTATTGTCCCCTTCATTTCCACCCTGAGGAGCCTAGGAGGAGGGGAAAAAAAATCAACAAAAAACCTGAGAAGGGATTATACTGGAAGAAATATTGCTCACCTGTATCCCTGCCTACAGGGAAGTCTTTCCTTAGCGGTTTGAATACAGTGGAGCTTGGACAACAGGGGGGAACAGCTAATGTATCCTTTTCCCTTCTCATCTCCAGGTCTGCAGCACTATGATGGTGTTGCACTAATATGCACCATTTGGCTTACTCACAGGGAGGGATTAAGATCGTGGCCACCCAGATGTCCAGGTAGGCAAAATGGGCTTTATAAACTGAGTTCTTTGGATTCAGTCATTTTCTTCCAGATCTGAAGAAAAAAATGTCATATGTCTTACCTGACCTAAGACCAGCCTGAAATGTAAATGTATTTATAGGAACAGCTTTACAGGGGTCCATCTAACTCAGTATCCTCTTTCTAATGGTCACCAGTAGCTTACATCTAGGGGAAGAAGGTAGTGTGGAGCAAGTGTATCGTGGACTTTCCTCCCAGCCTTCAGAAACCTGTGCCTTAGTTCTGTCTTAAAAGAGTGAACTTTGTGGCTCTGTTAATGGCCATGGATGTGTTTTTCTTCCATTAATTTCTCCACTTCTTTTTTGAACCATTTAAATATTGGCATTCATAAAGTTTTGCAATGAGAAGTTCTGCAGCTTATTTACACACTGCATGAACAATCTCCTTTTGGTTGACTTTGGGGGTTTTTTTGGTCAAGTAGTTGCAAATTTCATTTGATGTCTCCTGGATCTTTTTTAAAGAGGAAGCAAGGATCTTCTTCTAGTTTTACAAACCTCCACTACATCCCACGTCAGTCAGACCATTATCAGGCTGAAGGACCACAAGGCAATAGGGCAGGTAGAGAGAAAAACTAGATTTGTCTCATTAATTGTGATTTTAATATTGCTTTCCCTTGTCTCAAAAGACTTCCTGTTTCTTCTTCCTTTCCATGTTTAAACAGCATAAGGCAGGAATGATCTTTATTGCCATGTATATTTGCCATTTGCCAACCATCTTTGAAAGTGTGCCTCCTAAGCAAAACTATAAACAGATTTACTTTTGACAGCAAAGAATATTTTGGCCCCTTTTACCACCTGCAGAATGCCTGGAAAGTTTTATATTAATGGCTACAAATGCAAGAGCAAAGGAAATCAAGGAGCCATTTATTCTCTTAGAAAGAGATCTATTTCTCCTCACCTTTCTATATTTTCTATTTGCTCTGGCTGAGAAAACATTTAAAAATGTTTATAAGCACAAAGAATTTCCCTATCCTTTTACTTTAGATCACTAGGTGTGTATAAACTGTGGGATAGGGCAAAGGGATGGAGATGACCTTTTAAAAGAAATCCTTTGTTCTGTGTAAAACACCTTGTACAACAGAAAAGCAAAAGACTGAGTATATATTTTTTGAAATTACAAAGTGCAGTGACACAACGAAAGTATAAATCCTACACTGCTCACAGTCAGGAGAACTGTTCTTTTCGAGATTCATGTCCAGCTGAGTGCCCACAGCGGGCAAATGCATCAACTTGTTTGAGGGAGAAAAGGGTGTTCTGGCCGTGATGACTTAATATACGGGACTGATTCTCATTTAAGCTGTATGATGTAATGATTCTGTGCATTTTTTTCTTTGTTGCTAAAGACTTCTGACTGAATGCCTGCCGCAACCACTTAGTACTCTAATGCCAAGTACTCACATGTAAAAAAAAATAAAATATCATAAACTGGTAAAATCTTTACATGTTAGTGAAATGCCTGGAAGTCCTGCATGGCAGACCTCTTTTCTGTGTAGGAACCTCTCTGCAAACATGCTCTTGCAGCCCTTTCTGTATCTCTTGTGTTCTTACAGTGTGCATCTGAATACTATTAACTGGGTGTTTCTCTTCACTGGTCTACATATGCCAAAACTTTGAGTTTCAGTAATTAAACTTGCAGTACCATCTTGGGTCATATTATGCTGTATTATCCTTTTAACTTTATTGTGATTGATTTGTGTCAACTTTAACTATACTCACTAGGAAGTCAATAAATAAAGATCAATGTTTTTTTATTTCTCCTAGTTCTTTATTAGAAAGAATAGATTGGTTAAATAACACAAGTAATAGTGATGACATGGCTTCCCTCAACACTTTCTACTCTGAAACAGGAGAAATATTTTTTGAAATTACATTAGAACAACCATGCTTGTGTTGTAATTTGCTGGTTCTTTATAGTTGATGCTTTAAATCCCCACACAATACAAATGTTCTCCCTGCATAGATCTTTCCACTGATTTGCACTGAAGACCTCTTGCTAGCAAGATGAATCTCTAGTGCCATTTATGTACTTATTTCACATTTGGGTTATCTATTGATCTTACTGAATGGGCAACAGGGATGTACCCCAACAAAAAGACTTGCTTCTGAACACTTGAGCATCTCCTAACGTGTGGATTTTGAGCTGAAAAATGTAGCTCTTTTCTCTGAAACAGAGAAAACTGACCGTATCAACTGACCACCTGTAAAATAATGGTGTTTTTTTTCTTTGCTTATCATCTGCACGCGGTCTTTCTAGTGACTGTAGAAATCTGTGATAGTTGTCATGTTCTATCTTGACCGTGTTCTTCCTTAGCAGGCTTGCATTATAAGGGCTTCTGCAATAGGAAAAAATATACAAGAAACCACTGAAAGTGAAATCTGGAGCCATGTGGACTTGCCAGAAGTTGAGCACGTTGTGGACAATTCAGGATCACAGCCCTTGTTCTGTAGGCTGGTCTCATTGCTGTGCTGTACTAACGCACAGCTGTTGAGCTCACATTGACAGCAGTGTAAGATCTCTGCATCTAAGCAGAAAAAGCCTACTGAAGCTCAGATCCATCACGCAGTTCTGAGAGTAAAATTTTATCCCCACAGTGTATGTATAGTAAAATACTAATGCAAAATTCACTACAAAGTAGGTCGAAGTGTCAGACCAGTTATCAGTAACCTGTTTCTCATAAAAACATAGTGAAGAAAAAACCATCTTGTTCCTAAGATTTATAGCAACTTGACTCCCTATGACAGGTGATTGAAAGCTTCCCTGCCATGCATATTACACTTTGGGTGGTGACCCCTCAGTATCTGTCTCCATTTAAGTCCTTCAGTACTGTGCTGAATGGAAGCGGAGTGGCCAGATGCTGTAAGCTTCTTTTTCTATGAAAATCTTTCATCCGGACATACAGCGCAAAGTGCATTCATAAGATTACTTGAGTGCCCTGTCCTTGAACATGAATCCAAGCATTGAAAAGGATCAAAAATCAAGCCTTTGCTAAGAAAAACTAGTCCATTCACAAGCCACAGTAATATATATCCTGAGTAGTGGGAGTCGATCTCTTTGCCACACTGCAGTCATTCAGAATCCAAAGTTCTGACATACAAACTAAGCAGCTTTCTGAAATGGCTTGTATCTGTTTGCCAATGGGTTTATGATCCATGTTTATATAGGTTATAAATCCTTTTTGGGAATTATATAGAGGCGCCTTGCTTTGCTTTTCTAAGCTATTTGGTTTTGCTGTTACTTATTATTTTATGTGTCCAGAATGCTGCTGGACTCCACACATTTCCCCGGTATAGTTTCTGTTTAGCCATGTCAGGTGTGTGTGCTATAAAACATGAAGGTTGGAACTAACACCGTGGGGTTTGCGGAACACCTATCTGGCGATAACGTTAGAGGCTGTTCAGTAGTCTGTGTCACTTTGAGAGCAGGGTCCAGCCTTTGAACGTTTTTGTTTGGGGCACAAACAACAGCCTTTCTGATCGTAATTGCTGCCACAGAGGCCCTGCTGTCAACACTGTATCTCCCGTCCGTGGAGGCAGGTTTGGCGGATCGCTTTTCTCGCATCTCTGCACTGCTCGCTCCGGCTCCTGGGCTGCTGCGTCTGTATTTCCTCTTCATATGTCATCCATCACTCAGGTCCCAGTACACCTTCTTCATGGTTTCTGATGCAAAGGTAACCCCAGCTTAAATTAGGTCTGTGATTTTCTCTGCTCCCTTATTGTGCATAATCTTTTCCTTCTCCCCCACCCCCCCTCCCCCCCCTCCTTGAAGCCTCCTAGGAGGTTTCTCCTGGGCATACTGCAACTAAAATCTTGATTCTGCACAAGCCGAACTGCTGGACTTGATCTTGGCACAACCAAGACTCTTGATCTGAGCATCCCTTGGTTTGAAAAAATGCTCTCCTGTGCCCGCGTGGTAGACGGGGAGCGCTCTCCAGCATATGCCATCTCAGCCTCAGTTGCTGGCGGAGTATGAATCCTGATCTAAACTTTGTGGACTCATGTTTAATCTGCAAGGTTTGTAAAAAGTTTTTGGGTTTCTTAAAAAAACCTCTGAATTAATTCTGTCTTTGTATGGTCAGCCTATGAGACTGGGGCATACCTGAACTGAGCAAATTAAGGAAATTCTTAATCGAGGCATAAAAATGCAAGACCCAAGTCTTAGAGCAACAAAATTACTGCTTTTAAAACCTTAATCTATTTTACTTCTATTATTGAAGCAAAACTGTAAAGACACAATATAGATTAATTCTATGATTTTTACAGCCACAATTTTATTGTAAGTTTTTATATTTTATTAGATAAGGCAGTTATTTAAATTCTGTGGGCCTCATCTTATAGGCTTCATTCAGGTGGGTCTCCTTTTGACAGTCTGCTGTTGAGTAAAACCTGCATAACCGAGCTTTTCTAGCTTTTGTTGAGACAAATGTACATTCCTCATTTTTACTTCTGGTTTGATGTATTTTGGAAGAAAAAGTTGAGCCAAGCAGCCAAGTGGTTTGAGAATGAAGATTACACCAATGTTTTGGGTAATATATTATACTCATTTCAATTTGGACAGTCTTCCCTTGGGAAGATTTGGGAGTGGAATAGTTCTGGCTAATTCTCTAGCCTGCAATATATAAATTTTATCCTGTTTTCAATGTATGAGGTTCTTTCATTGCTGTTGTTCTTTGGTCTAATTGTGGCCAATAAGCTGGTCATCAGTTCCACTTCATTACCTAGCTAGCTGAATCTGATGAGATACTTGGGAGCCACACATGTCCTGTTTATGATCAGTTATTTTATTTTTTAAATACTTTTTACCTGATGCTTGGAAAAGGTAGAATAAAGCAAGAAAAAAAAAATTTGCATGATTCATAAGGGGAACAAATTTCTTTTTTAAAGCTATGTAAATGAATAAAAAGTGGTAATGCATTTTTAAAGATATTTCTAGTGTGAAGCGAAGACAAATAAAAGGATATGGAGGAGGCAAATTCTGCTGTAAGAGGTGAGCAGTTAATTGCTGAAGTGCTTTTGTTAATCTACGCAGTATGTTTCATGTGTTCTTTATCACTTAGCATTATTAGGTATGAATATAGCTTTGGGCAAGCATATGTCCCTTTTTGCCCCAGACTGCAATTATTATTCTGGGAACTTTACTCTATTAAACATCTTTCCACACTGGTTTTTATTTTCTGCTGTCCTGGAACTGGCTGCAGTAACTCTTTATTCTGCCTTATTAGCCATCTGTAAAGGGAAGGAATGTAGGGTTGGCTGTACTGGCTTAGCCCAGAGGTTGGTTACATTGATAACTTGCCTCTGGATAATACAGATGCTTAGTTGAAGAGTAAAACAAAATAGCAGAGCAAATACAGTGTAATGTATCCCAGGTGTTTCCTCCAATATCTAGTGATCAATGTTAAAGGTATACTGAGATGAAGGATGTAGACTTGTCTAATCCCTCTCTGAGCCCATTTAAACTTCTGGCCTCATCTGCATCCCACAGGAAGGAGTTCCATGGGCTGGTCATACATGCAGGGGGCGGTGCACACCTCTGCTTGTTTTTCTCTCCTGCCGCGTTATTTCCATGCACACCTCTTTGTTCCTCTGTGAGGAGAAACATTGAGCTGTCATTCCCTGATTATTCTCGTCATTCTCCTTTTATCTTTTCTGTTTCTTTTATGTTCACCTGATGCGAGATGACTGTAGCCTGCAGGTAATGTTCAAAATGTGGGTGCACAATGGGTTTATGTGGCATCGTGATGGTATTTACAGTTTTGTTCTATGATGGACATCGAGCATTGAGATAGTGTTTTCTACAGACTGCAGTGGGTTCAACACCATCATTTTCCCCCTGTAGACGCTCATTTTTACTTACCAGCATTATCACCTGCTATTTGGCTGCTTGGTCATTTGGACAGTTGACACACGAGGGGTGTTCAACATTGGTGTCATATTTAGATATTCTTACTATCTGTTATAATCCAAACTCCTTCCCACCATTTTTTTTCATATTCTGTCTGCTGTCACGAATCAACACCACCAGAGATGGATTCACTGAGTCACTAAAATATAGGATTGTTTGAGTTTATTTTCTCCCAGCCTGTCTTCGCACTCCCTTTATTTCTCTAATGGTGCCCATTCACTACCCAGAGACTTGTGAGTCCATTTCAGATCTCCTGATGTGAACTCCTTATTTCATTTGCTTAGGAAGTTACGCTTTTAAGAAAATTGAAATGCAAATTCAAATATATTAAATACATTTCTTAATTTTCATTTGTTTTTGTTTTCACCTTTTGAAACAGAACGTTGATGCTGTTACTCATGGTTTCAGGCAAAGGCTTTGGCCAAAATCCTGATTTCTTGTCCTCAAAAAAGACAATTTTAAAAAATTTGTTTATAATTTGGAACCTATCATTTATTTTCCCAATCTATCACAAAGGTGAGAAGCAGTATGAGGTTTAAAAAAGTGAAGGTATTGTTACATGTGTCAAATGCTTACTAATTTTAATTTTATCATTTAATGAACAGATTTCATTATAATATGTTGCCTAACAGCATGGCTCTCTCCAAAAAGTCTCCAAAGTTTCCCAAGCAATTTTTACTCCATATATTTTTAGTGTCTTTATTGCTGCAAAGGTACAGGACTCTAAATTCTGTATTTCAAGTGTTTTGTAATGTGCTGTTGATAACAATGGAAACTATTTTTCATTCTACTGTTGGTTGTTATTATATTTTTTGTTATGCTTATAGACTGGCAAGTGAAGGGCTCTCTTTGTATCCTTTTCCCCCTAAGTTTCACTTTTTTTCTTCTTAAGATTATTTTAATGTTTGTCTTTTTATTTTCTATTTAAAAAACCAGGTAGTGTTTTTTTCAAAGCAGGAGAGAATTACTGGACTTATATTTTTTCCAGAGTCAATGAAAAATTTCCTGTAAGAAAAAAATGAGTTGTCGAGAGGAAAAAAATCGTGCTAAGCAAAATTCTGCAACTCTCTTTCCTCTACTAGGTATGCTATATTAAACTGCACGTTGAATGCTTTTTCTACTAATTTCTGTTATTTTTCATCCTATAGAGAGACTTATATCTTACAGCATTCACCCAGAGTTTATAAGAATGCTGAGTTGTCATGCAGGAGTTTTACCTCACACTAGGGAGATATTAGTTGATAACATCTACCTTTTCAGATTTATTGCTTTAGCATATTTCATGCTAAAAATATTTTTTTACCATCTGCTAAGATTAGCACTGTAGTGGCAATAAATTTACTTACCCTGTTACTGTGGTGCAGTTTGGAACCATCTTACACTTTATTCGGCCTAATTGAAAATAGGATAAGATAAATGATGCACTTTGAATTTCTCTCTCAGATGTACCATTGTTCATTACTTCAACAAGGGATGAGCACATCTGATTGTAATTTCAATTGTTAAGTAAAACAAAAGTTTCCATGGTGAAAATATGGTACCAACAGCTGTAATTGTCTAAGGGTTACTTGTGAAAATCTCAATATTGTTTTAGTAATAAATGCAGAATTGTTTTTCATTTACACACTTGTTTATCCTCAAACCCTAATGGAAAAGGGGTGAAGTCAAAAAAAATACTCAGGAATTCATGCACTGAATGGAATATGATATCTGAGCTTAAAATAGCTATGCTTAAGGAAATATCTGCGTATTAAAACAAGGAATATTTCAATAGTAATTACTGTTGCAAAAAACCAACAACACAACAGTTTGGGCCACTAATTTATAAATTTTTGTTAGATTAGACAATGTTTATGATACAGCACATTTTGGGTTTGCTTCTGGACTCTCACAGGATATACACAGTACTGACGTCTCTGACATCTGCTTGCAAATTCTTCAAACAACAGCATCTTTGTAAGTTTCTTTTTTTTTTCCCCTTAATATTCCATTAATATAAAACCTAAATAGTAAAATACTACAGAAAACTACATGAGTTAAAGGGTTGCTGACTAGCTGATACCAGGCAAGTGGTATGGGAAGAAACAACAGTAGCTATTAGCCATTTGATCTGCCTGATATTTCTGCAAATATAAGTTGTAGTTTCATAATTCAATTTTTTCAAGTTTATATATATTTCTGTTTTGTGTTGTGTGGGCAGACTGCTATACCTTCCGTTATGGTATATGTAAATATAGTTTGTAAATTATATTCTTTACTACAGAATTTACCACGAGTTTAGGATAAACAAGTATATTAGTGCACAAAACATTTACAATAGGAGACACTGACTATGCAATGGAAATAAGTGAAAACAGGAGAGAAATTATGAAATGCTAGATTTTTTTTAGATACAAGTGTGATTTTTGTGTTGATAATGTCTGGTTTTAACATTATGGCAACATAAGGCCGTATCTTATTTCATTCATTCATGAAATTAATTCAATTGACTTGCTTGTATAAATAAGGTCAGCAAGTCTCCATCCACAAGTAATCCACAAATCTGTTTTTTTTTCTTTCAAAGTATTAGAATATCTTCAGGGTTACATAGAAGTGGAAGTATCTCTGGGATATCTTTGTTTGGAACACAGTTACTTACAAAGCCTTTCTCCTCCTTTGAGTAAAGTCATAGCTAATCTTTAAGAAACGCGTAGCTCTAGTATTTTCATCTCTTATTTAATAATAAATTCTTTGACTGATGATCAGGTTCTGATTGTGCTTACCCTTAGTCAGGGAAAACTCCCTTTGGCTTCAGTTGGCATTGTGCCCAAGACAGGACCACTCATCTGCAGTGTCTCAGCCCTGGCCAGTATTTTCACAGCTGAGTTTTAAACCCCTGAAAACAGGGGTTTGTAATGGAAATGCTGACACAACCTGAACGAGAGGATTGTGAATGGCTGTGCTCTAATACTGTACATTACATTGCCACTGTTAGTGTGTTGCTGTTATCCATTTCTAGTGTCTGTTACAGAAATTGGTATTGTATCTAAAACAATTGCTGTTATTAACAGGTTAAGCTGCTGGGATGTTAAAATAAAGGCTGCCCAGCTTTAGTGCATTTTGTTGTAATCATCTCCCAGATGCCTTGTCGGAAATCAATTCAAGTTCAAAACTGGCTAGAATTGGGAGGTCAAGGCTTCTGCAGACTAAATATTTTATCTTCTGCTCATGTCTGGAGCTTTTAAAGATGTGTATTGGGGGCTCTTTTCTCATATTCCATCTGGACAAAGATGATTGGCTTTGCCATTTTGCCCAGGTTAGGACAAGGTTAAAATCAATTATAATCAATTATTAAGAGTCTTCTGTGGCTGCAAAGCTTAAAAGGGGATTTTAAAAGTTGCTCAGTTCTGAAGCAAGAATATCTTAGTTGCTAGTGTAGATGTCATTATTCTGGATGTCAGATGTAAATCTTATCTGCACCTGTAATAAATACACAGAATTCCTTCATCTTCTTGTCCTGTGAGTTTTGGAACAAACAGCAATACCTAAAAAAAGAAGCTAGAGCTGTAGGGAAGACAATTGCATTGTGTTAAAAAATCTAGTTGTCATTTCCATGTAGCTAAATGTGAGGGAGCTATTTATAATTTGGTGAAGCCAGGTGTTTTTTTCCACAGAAATGTATTCAGTGTACTTTGGTCTTCAGAACTCAAATGCTAATTTTCTGCTATGTTTTGGGGACTCCATGCTTTTATCTTAAAATACAATAGTATTTATGTATTATAATTCACTCTGCCTGATGTGCTTGAATATACAAGATCGTTGCCTTTCCCTGGGAATGAATCAGTCATTTTGTTTAAAGTAAGTTTTGATGTTACGTACCATTTTTCCCATATGAATCACATTCAGAGATATTCTCACAGCTTTGGAGTGAATGAGAGAACATGTCTCTTTGTCCCTCATCACCATTGTTTTGGTGCTTTTGAACACAACATTTATGCTTCCAATTTACATGTACATTTAAGAAAATCAAGAATTAAGAGTTGGAGCTTGAATTTTGGAGGAAGACATGGCCTCTTGTAAAGTCAGGGAGGGAGGAGGGATGCTCTACTGAAAGTATGACTGGCATGCAGGAAACATGGGTTTACCTGTTTAATTCTTAATTAATAATTTGTCTGAAGAAAACTGTCAGACTGGTCCTAGTCAGCTCAGTAGCCTCAGTTGCCTATTTTTAATATTGGGATAATTTTGCTCCCTTTTGTTTCAGGGAGTGAAGTGTATGACTGTGCATATAATATGCACATAATGTGTCATACAATATCATATAGTGTGATGTAATAAGTAAGAGAGCCTGAGACTCACTTACTCTGGTGTGGGAGCCATACAGTTATATGTGTTATGTCATGACTGAATTTCGCCCGGCTTCTCATGTGCAAGTCCATAGAGCTGAATTTGGATATCGGAACACTTTGGTTCTGAGCTGGTTACTAGAGCAGCAGAATTGACTGGGATTTGTAAGACAGACTGGGATCTTCAAAACATGAATCTTTAAAACTTTTTTAGCTTCAGATGTTTTCTCTGTTACTTTGCTTTTCCTTGGCATCTGCATTTCAGGCTCAGAGACAAGTGATGGTTTGTAGGTAGACTTGTTGAAAAACTTCAGCAAAGGATGTTCTTGCATAGCTTATGTCGTGAGGTCTCAGGAGCGCTCTGGTTCTTACAGAATTTCCAGATTGCTGCCAGAAGCAAAGTTGACCTGGATCTCCTCCCTGCGCATTTTGAAAAATGTCATATATTTCAGTTGTCATTGGTGCATGTGTTCCTGAATCTGGAATATTTTAAGAGGAATCAGAATCTGGCATAAAGATCAGCTTCAACTAGGAAACTAGATTAGCCACTTGTTGACATGAAATAAAATGCCTCTGATTTTTAAAATGTTTTTGAGATTCTTAATATGGGAAAAATACCAAATAGTTGTAGGATTAGAAAAACACTCAACCATTCCAAAATTTGTAAATATTTTCATGAACGTAGGAATTGAGAAACATTTTCTCAAAATGGTCATTCTCGTGGTAATACTATAGTTGTGTTCATTTTCCCAAGGATTTTGTAGTGAACTTGAGATTTTAAAAACATATGTAGGAACGTCATCCTGAAAAATAGATATCTAAAGAAAACCAAGAAGAGCAGAATGAATTAGCATTGATTTTCTTTCGTTGTCCTGCACCTCCATGTGAAATCACTGAGTCTTCTGCAGGTTTTAAAGAAAATTTTAACATTTGTATGTATATGACATTCAGAATATCTTGTCACCTGGGAATATCTTGTCACCAACCTCCAAGCATTTGTATGTTTGTTATCAAAAAGGGCTGTTTCTTGGAGTATCATAAAAAGTCATATAGTTTAAATATTTCTATGCACACTTATGGACAGAAAATAAACGTGTTTAAGTGCAACTGGAAGATGTTAATATCCATTAACCTTGAATATTGGACCACTATGATAACTCTAGACTTTTTCTGCTTCTTTTCTGTACAAACTGCTGAATCCAAGGGAAGAGTTAAGCATTGCTTTCTGCAGCTGATACAGGAAGAAGCTTCATTCTGACACCGGAAAGCTAAGCAAATGGTAGATTGTAGCCTTGCTAAAAGCATGTGTAACGCAAAGAATTCCATAAAGGTACAAAAGGCTAAGTGGAGAGAGTAAGGAAAACCTTTTCCTTCCAACATGCTCTCTTTGTCCCCTTCAGCATAGCTGAAGGATTGATTACATCTCCTGTCTCGTGAAGAAGGCATTGCCACTGTATGATGGGAGATCATTGTTCAGTTCGGAGAGGTAGCCATAGTGAAAAGACTTGCATCGTGGGCCTTTTGCTCCAAACACTACGCTCCTTGTGATTCCATAAATGATGCAAAAAGCATGTTAATAAAGCATTCGAGAACAGGAGAGATACTGAACTCTTCATTCTCTTGGGGCAGCCCATATTTATGTTTTTAAGTGGGTACGTGAAAAACTTGGAATTCAAGGTTTATCTTAATACATTTACATTGCGATTTATAAGACTGCAAAAAGCATTTTAATAGGAGTTTACCTACTAATGATATTTGCAAAAGCCAGTTATTAATAGCTTATAAACTGAATCAGGCTCCTTTTTTATCCCAGTAATTTATTTCACATACAGGATTATATCCCTTCTCAATTTCGTTTTCATTTGATAAAACAAGAAGTATAAAATATAATTTGCAATAAGTCTATGCCTGGCTGCGCAACAACTATGTGCTGAAATGCATCGCTAGGCCTTTCCTTTTCAGGGAACACCACTAAAGCTGACACACTTCGGTGGCCTTCTGGACTGGTGGTACTTAGGAAAGGAGAGGTACATAAAGAACGAATGTTCTTGGCTAGTATTTGAAATATTTTTATTGGAGGCAGGAACCCCGTTTCCTTTCCTTGAAAGGTTCAGGGGAACCTATCGTTTGGCTAACGAGACACATGGCACTGGATGCCTGAATAGTTCAGAGAGAGATGAAAAGTTCCTATTTATCCTGCACAGTGAAAATACAAGTCTGGAGACTGCATGTGTTTCTAATTTCAATGCACTTTTATTTCAGTTATTTAGATGGATAGAGGCATCAAGCCAGAGTTTCCCCAACAACAACAAAGGGTCTTATACTGTCCAAACAGACTGCATTCCTGAACCCACTGGTCATGCCACCTAAAAAGGTTTAAAGATTCAGCATGGTCTGTTTAAACAAAATAGCTGTGTTATTCATTTCAACCTTGCACATAGGCACCAATGTTTATATTGTTGGAGTTAAGTTTTAAAGTGAGCAGAAAATGTTGGTAAGAAAGCTTAGGCCCTGCACTTCTTCAGAAAAGGAAGGCTGTTTACCGTACCAGGGACTTAGAAAATGAACAGAGTTCCTTATCATAGCACTTAAAAATGCCACGGTTAGGAAACACAAACATTTTCTCTTTCAGTTTCCCTTCTCTTTTTTCCTTTTACACTCCATTGATCATTGCTGATTTTTGTTATTAAGTACAATGCTGTACACACTCATTAACAAGTCCAAGCCAAGCTTGACTGCTTTCACTGGGGACTAACACCAGAATGCTGGGAGTTCATGAACTCTCCAAGCAAGTAGGGAGCCCTTTTCGGGAAACCTGGAACTGAAACTCTGTTTGTGCTATGTTTTGCCATGAAACTAGGTAGTTTCTAGCAGAGAACGAATGGATGAAACTCCAGCATTTGTGGTTCATACGGATTTTGCAAAATGCTCAGAAGGAACTGCTGCAAAGCCTTTGTAATCACAGATAACATTCCTTGGCCTTTCATTCTGGCACTCTGAGATTTACTTCTGATTCAGACTTGCAGCCTTGCGTGAGCTGGGGCTGAGCATCTGCAAAGAGAGGAGTTCCTGCAGGTGGGAGTTGCCCTTCTGTTTGATGTTTGGAGGGGAACTGAAGAGTTTTAACGGGGTAGGTTTCTTCACTAGGAAACAGTACAAGTGGACAATGGAAAACGTCAGAGAATAGCTGCTTGCCCGTAAACCTTAAGAGAAACTTTGTAGATCTCTTTATGGGGAAATAGACTGTTTTTCTTAGTTTTCCTTACAAAAAAAAATCTTAGAAGCTTAAACCTAAAATCTGTTTTCTTTCCTTCCCACCCCCTCTCATGTGGGCATACTGGTTACTCATGCAGGGTTTCTCCTGCATGCTGGCCTATCGACATTGGATATTTAGTACAGACAAAAAGGAGCTGTCTTTTTTCTTTGGGAAAACAACTCAGACTTTATAGAGATTTGCGCAGATTTTGTAAATACGTAATAGATTAAGAGGATATATTATTGTCCCAGTTGCATAGATTTTGAGCCTGTGAACTTCAACACAAGAATAGTTCATGAACAACTTCATCTATTTTCTGTAAAAGTGTTTTTAATAAATGTTGGGATAAGACTAGAGCTATTAGAGTACAACCCTTTTAAAACCGAGTATTAGTGTAATAATTTGCATTTACATAGTATTTCATATCAGCAAATTCCAAAGTATGATATTAAGGGGTCTCACGTCATGCAAGGTAGGTGGTAGAATAAGGTACAGAGTACTAGATCAAGTGATTAAGTAAACGGTGACCAATACCTGTTGGTATTGGAGTGGACGTACTGGAAAGCAGCACGTAGATCTTATTCTGCTTTTACATGTATGTACGAATCAGGATTCTTCCCAGGGATGGCCTGCCTTGAGTACTGTCATGGCAAATTGTTCTGAGCCACTGCTAACAGCCTGTCAGAGAACCAGCAGTGGGTTTGGAGACGCAGCTTGGAAGAAGTTCTATCAAGCACTGGCTTTGCACATCCCTGGACTCTGGTTACTACAGGGCTTTGGATCGGAGAACTTCTTAGGATCTGAATCAGCTCAGTCCCTGTCAGAGCCAGAAGGAAAGCAGCCTGAGCCTGAACTGTGAGGATGTTGCCCTTCCGCAGCTGGTACACAGTCGCTGTGCTGACTGGAAGAAATGTGTAAAGGATAAACATAGTTTCCATAAGAGTTTCTGCATTAATGTGGAGTGCTTTGTTTTTTGCTCTTGCAACCCTCACACCTGCTTTCACAAATATTTTCTCACAAGCATGTTGATGTCAAGCCTGCAAGGATATTTTTTTTTTTTTTAAATATTTGTGTGTTCGGGCTGGTGGAAATAATGAAATATGTATAGAAAGAAAGGTGATGGAAGGAAAAGAGAAGAAAGTCCATCGATGGTATCAGGAATGAAATAGGGAGGAAATACTGTCACTTCTCTATGTACCTGGTCTCAGAGAATCAAGGAGTAGCAGAGAGAGAGCAGCCTTTCTAAAATGGTAGCCTGTCCTGCTGTCTCACAGGATTTACATTTGTTCATCTCACACGTCACTTCTGTGTAGTCACTGTCCTTTCCCCAGCTGAGTTCTTATGTCTGTCTTTTCATAGGCATTACACTTCTGTGTCCTTTAGCCTTCCCTTTCCCAGGCATTTTCCCAAGTAGTTTTATTTTGGATTGTAGAACTGAGAAGCACAGCTCAGTTGCGTTTGTGCATTAGTTTTGGGTAGGGGCCAGCAAGGGCCTGTATTAGCCCAGCACCAAGTCCCAGAGAAGCTCCAACCAAGGAAGTATGGATGATAAGGGGTCCCTTGCACCCAAAGAATGCTCTGACCAGACATCAGTTTATGGGGAGGATGAGGCTTTGCCTGGATTTTCCTTTTCCTCTTTTCCAGTTGTTTGGAAAAGGTTGCAGGGGTTTCCATTGCAGATTATGATTTTCAAGAAACCAAGGAAACGAGCAAAGATGACAATGTTTCCATGCAGATTTCTCACAACCTAGTCCAAGCCTAGACAACAAACTCCAAGTTATGTCCACATCACACTCTCAGCTTTCCCTGTCTGCAGTTCTCCTATTGCTTCCTTCCCCCAAAACTACTTTTGTGTTACATTAGTGGTTAAATTCACAGCAAGATCAGGGATTTAGTTTTAAAGGTATTTTGGTGTCTGCAAATGCAGATAGCTGCATGGTAGGTATTACAAAATGAATATGCACCTAATTAGTGTTGATTTCAGACTAAGTTAGGTGTTTTTGAAAATCACAATAGGCCCCAGGAGGCCTGAGCCCCAGTGTGTAGTATTTCCTATTGTTTAGGTATCTCTCAAGACAGAAAGCCAATCATCAGAAGGGAAAAATAGCATAAGGACTGAGAGCAAGCCTAGGCTATCTGAATCTGGCTGATTCAGATCTTGCATGTAAATCTGCTCCCAAGTGACTTTTCAAGGTTCAGTCACACTTTGATCTTTAACTCTCATCTTCTTTGTGATGTAGCTATTTTAATTTCATTAATTAGACCAATAGTAATTCCTCCTCCTGCAGTAAAATAAATAAGAAAAAATAAACCATCAAACCTTCTGTTGGGTTCACACATGGCTGTTTAAAATACTCACAAAATCACACAGTAGAAAGTAATTGCATTACATTAAACTGATATCCACAGTCTTTCAACAAGTTTCTTTGTGTCCATGTATAACATTTTTTATAAGTGTATTAAAAGTCCTTTGTCTCCACACAAAGCTTTCTCCCACCTCTGTTAATTCTGTGTGAACACCTCCTTCATCGTATTTCTAATGTATTATATCAACAACCTTTTATGAAATTTGTTCTTTACCTGGTACCCTGAGACAAGCCAATCTTCAGGTTTCTGGAGTGAGTACACAATGGAAGCTTTATTGTGTTTAGTATTTCCTTATTTCATATGTTTGAAGGAATGAAAGTTCTAAGCACAGAAAATGGTTTCACTTGAATTTACAGTCATATTCTGGTTGAAACTATAGGCTGCATTTTCAACTACATTGATGTGGATGTCTGAAACAACGTCTCCTTTAATCATAAGATCATAAACTGCAGTTATATTTTGTTTCTATATATCCTTAATGCAAAGCTTCACATGAATGCTTGAGTACAAATTGTCTGTCACAAGAAGAAACAGAGGGATTTGGCATAATGATCTGTTGAGCAGAGAGGGAGCAGCAATGAAAGAGCCAGAAAACTAGTCTGGGCAGCAATAACGAGGGTGGTGCATCTCAGGTGCACGAAGACAGGGTACCAAAACAGAAGACTGGCAGCTATGTGTGTGGTCAATGGAGTTGCCCAACAGAGACTTTGTGAAAACATAGCTAGTATTTCTTTAAAATCATAACCACCCATGTGTATGTGAAATGGATTTCATCATAATGTAAACACAAATATGAAAAGTGCAGAGTTCTTGTCCAAACTCACTTGTTCCTGACCAATATGTTATCTTTCATTGAGACATGTGGTTGAGACGATGTAGCTGGCCATTTCTGGCAATTGTTGGCCCATTTTCTTTTTCATATCCTAGAGATTAATAAGGCTAGTGCTAAATGACCTTGACTTGAGAGCAATGCTACCCATGAGTGTCTGGTAGCAAGTCTAAGACAACTGGGCTGAGTACGGAGCTGTGAACATCTATCCAGTCATGTCCTCTGCCATAATATTCATCACCAGAGTTTGAGCGTTTTGGGAAGTCTGACGTATTGCAGCTTCCTTCCACCATCTGTAGTGCCTGCTATATGAGAAACAGATCTTTCACTCTAACCTAAATATTCTCTAACAATGCCTTCAGTCAGTTTCTCCTGAGGACCCAGAAGTCGGTCTCTGTAACTAGAGTCTCTGTCCATCAAAGACAAAAACTTTTTTCTTCTTTTTTATTCACAGTCCTCATCTTCATGTGCAGGTGATTGAGTCCTCCTGTAACTGAGTTTGGTTTGATTCAACAATTACACTGCAGTTGATTTGTACTATAGCATTGTGTTTTTTCTAGGTACAATATTTCCCCTATAATAATAGGTTTACTAGAAGCAAAATTGAAGAATATAACTGTAAATAATATATTCTTGCAAGTCTTCTTTAAATGAAATAATAGGAAATCTGGGAGAATCTAAGGACATTGTACCTGATCTTTTCATAAAATCTAGTGCTGATATGGCTACTAAATATGGAATTTTTTATATTTATTTGTGGGCAAGTGTTCTTCCTGTTAAGTAATGGACATGTCAGAATTTGGTTCCTGATAAATTGATAAATCTTTATAAATGTGACTTTTAATTTCTTTTATGCCTGGCATTTTTCCATCTCAGGAGGAGCTAGAAATGTCCAATCAGATTTTTGAATAATTTTCAAGAACAGGACCATGTTGTTGGGGACAGGAGGATGTCTTACTTTGAATTCTTAGTGATGATGAAGCCAGTTAATAGCAGCAACATGCTTCAATGTCAAAGTCTTTGGCCTGGCCTTTGGAAACAACCTTAAAATCTGTGACATTTTTAGCTGCTGATGACTTTCCTTGCTCCTTTCATTGCTACCTCTTAGTGGTTGGTTTGGAACATCTTCAGCCAGGAAGTACGTTGCTTCAATGTCACCTTTAACTGCCTGACAGCACTCTCCCAGACTGCACTGATCATATTTACATTGATTAATATGTTGTGCTGAATAATGAACGATCAAAAAACTTTGTATAACTGGATTTCCTCTGCAAATGACAATGCCTCACTTTAGACTTTTAGACCTAGTGCTGTTATTGATGCATCAAGCCGTTCCTCACTTCACACTCGGAAGATTAGTCCTGAGTAAAGTCACTTGATCTGAAATCAGCACCTTGTGCAACACAGGCCAGCTTTTGGCTTTAAATCCGTGTTTGTGTTGGAGGAAATTTTAAAATGGGGACAAACTGACTGAAGGAAGAGGACTAAGGTGATGTAAGATGAAATTACTGTAGAGAAGACCTATGTTGCTGTGGTTGCTCTCTTCTCCATGGAGAGAATATAGCTAGCATTGTCCTCTGCTGAATGCAAAGATGATGATGTCCCTGTCCCTTTTGTATCAGGAGTTATCAACAGCGAATGGCTAGCCTCACAAGGATTATTGATCTTCATCCTGGTGTTTAAACTGTATATTTAGTCAGAAGGTACCTATAGAAAACTAGGACATTTTTTGTATTCTACTTCTTACTCTGAATGCAATGAAAGGGAATTGCATCCAATTTGCTATTCCTAGATGCATATTTTGATTAATAATGCTGCATGTAACCCAGCGCTAGCCCCCTACAAGTAAGCATTGGGCATTTTGGCTGGAATAAAAAATACATATGAAGTTGTCACCGGGAAGACTGAATAGTCCAGTTATCTATTCAGATGTACCTTGCATCCAGCAGCTCTGTTGCTCAAATAGGACCCTATATTGAGTTCTGATTTCTGTATGTGTCTATCAAAAGGCCTAAAAGGACCTGTAACCAATAGGCTATCTTTCTGCAAAATCTTCTTTTACCTAGATTAGCTTTCTGGTTTTTGTCTTGGGTTAGCTGGGAGTCTTTACGGGGCTGCAGATCAGAGTGGCCCCAGCTTCGTCCCCAGTCAGGCAGTGGGGGACGTGCTCTGGGTCCCGACAGCATTACTGAACAGGAGTGACTGTAATCTTGTGAATGGAGGACTAGTCTGGGGTTCAGGACACTGATCCTGCTCCTGTCCTGCTAGCAGGCTGTGAGAAAGGCAAGTCCTTTCTCATCTCACTTTCCCCATACTTTAAAAGCACTTCAGAAGTGTTCTGGGATCTGCTGGAACGCAGTATTGTTATTAAAGGTTTACAGGTGAAACTATCCATCTTGATTTTTCCCCTTATCCACTGGGGTCAACAAATTGAATCTTTTTGTCTCATTTTGGGGGGGAGAGTCTCGTTCACTAAATTTCACAACAGTAGGCTGAGGAAATTATCTTTCTATTTCTACTGTGGCTGGGATTCTGCTCTAGTTGGTCTCAGTATGATACAGACAACTGGTAAAGATTTCACCTCTGTACTGCTGCATTGCCTTCCTTCCGATAAAAACAAATTACTTGCAAAAAGTTGTGCCCTGTTTGAATTTTCATGTGTTTATATGTTCTGTGTGAAGCATGTAGCAGCGCCTTAGTTGCTACTTGGTTTGAAGAAAATATAGTTTCTTTAAAAAAACACAAACCCCCCAAACCCAAAATGCAGTACCTATGCAAAGGTTCTGGTGCTATAGAACTACTGCACGCCCGTTGTTTGGGTCTGCTGTGAACAGGGATCAAGGGCATTGGAAACCATGGTGGGGTGTGAAATTCATCCCTTCTTGCCAGTTGATAATATGTGTTTCTTTCAGCATCCAATTACTTAAAACCTTGTGAAGTTTTCCATACAGACATGACTACATTTTTGACCAGTTTATGTGCTGCATGACAAAGAATTTGTGCAAGTAAAGCAAGCCCCCATTTCCAACTGATAATTACAGGTCTGACAAAACAGCAGTCCCCTGATAGGTTATAATGCTGCTTGGCGGTAGTGCTGTCCCTGTGCATTTCATCATGGACATTAAATCTGGACCAATTATCATTTTCTCATACTGTAGCTTTTAAAGTATTTTTATTTTCTTTGTTACTGTCTAGTTCATTAAACAGGGTTTTCAAGCTCCCAGTAACAGGATTATTATTGACAATTTCATTAGAACTATAATTCCACAGCTTGTACACTTTCAAGAACCATCGTACTCCATAGTCACAACCTGTCCACCTCCGGTACAATTGTGTTTACAGCTGCCTCGGGCTCATCCCCCTCAAATTTTGAAGGGCCAAAATTATTTTTTGTGAAATTGGTTTTATCCCTGTATTACACCAGCCTCAAGAGTTCTTGGAGAATTGTGAAACTGTCAGCTGCTGTCTGACCATATGTGTGCCTGGAAAGATGCTTAATGTACAGGTGTAATAAGTTTATAATTGCATTTTATATATAGCAGTGCGCTGCCCAGCCTGTCAGGTAAATACCAGCAAACAGCACGGCTTGAATGGGAGTTGTAAACATGCAAGTAAGTTTTGTTAGAGATCAGCAGCTCTTTAGATTGCAAGCTCCTTGGAACAGAAAATCTCTCAGCTCTTCTGTCTCAGCTATTTCTGTCCAGACATGCATTAGAGTAAAGGCATGAAGTACTGTCATTCTCTTGCATCCCGTATCTTTGGTTTCATGTTCTCTTCTGCTTACCATAACTCAGGATATTCTGAATAATAAACACAAAAGTAATTCAGATAAGGTATTTAGTTTCTAAGTTATTATTTATGTTATTGTTGGATTTACAAGTTCTCTTTGACAGGAGACCTTTACTATAGCACAAGAATAACAGTGGAAAACCAGAAAAGAAAAAATCTATCCCCTGTGACCCCAAAGTCATCCCTGTGTGTCAACTTGCATGTTCTCTGACAGGGATAGTCTTTCAGACTTGGAATAGGAAATAGTAATGGAAGGGTTATAAGTTTCTGTAAGAGAAGTTTGTGTGTTAGATTTTGAAAGGAGAATGTTGCAAACAAGTTTTCTGAGTTATTTAGCAGCACTTTTTTGATGTTTTTGATGGGAAAAATTCAAGAAAAAGGAACAAAAGCAGGAACAATCCAGCAAAGCAGATGAGAAACAGGTGTGAAATCCTGGCCCCAGCGAAGGGGAAAATATGGTTTGGAATCAAATTAGATAAAGGTAATGGTCCCTTCTGACCTAAAGGTACATTTATTTGATGTCATGAGATAACATCTCCAAACAGCTCAATGTGCTTTTTGTACTTGCTGGCTGGATGAAATTGGAATAGAAAGGAAGATCTTTAAGAAAGAAACTTGACAGCTCATGCAATATTTCTATTTAACATAGGGTAAATGGGATCAGAATTAATTCGGTGTTCTGTCAACTTGTACGAATGCTCACTAGCTAAATCATTGGGCTTTTTTGTGTAGGGTGTGTTTGCAGTGGAGTTAAACAGGATGTTGGTATTCATGAAAGAGCGTTTGGGAGAGAAGCACTTATTTCTAATTGTGTCAAATGTTTTTAACGGAATCTATGTTTATATCGCCTTTTTTCATGTTAAGACTGATTTCTATTCCAGATTGATACTCCGTAAAGATCTCCTTGGATACAGTTTTTAAAAATTGTTATATTTGAACCCCTAGGAAAAAAAAAAAAAAGAAAATAAAAAAGCAGTCATTTAATTTTGAAAGCAAGTTGACTCAGGTGCTTTCAACAGGTGGTCCTTTGCTAGAAACAAACCAATGCCTGACTCTCTGAGCAAACAGAAACACCTGGGCATGCCTGGGGGCACGGCTGGCCGTTTCAGCATGCAATTGCAATTTTCAGCCTTTCCAAACTGTGATTAGTTATTTAATTGCGCATCCAAATTTAGTTGATGCATTTGCACATGTAATTAATTATGATTTATTTAAAATCATTCTGTAAAGCTTTGTTCCTCAATTTTCTACAAATCAAATTATGGAAGGCTAGATTTGATTTTCAGATTTCCTTCACCTGGTTTGAGCTAGTCTTGAGTGACTACTTATGGGCAGGGAAAGTCCTTTGTCTAACACTAGTGGAACAATGTGTATGGAGAATACAGAGGCTTTCTTCTAAAGGTAAGTTTATATCAACTATGTAAGTTTTATGAGATTATTTGTTAGACTGTGTGGTGAACATTATTGAAAGATTCATAATGTATTTGTATAGGTCTTCTTTGCTTTTAAATTAAATGCACGTCAGTAAAAGCTATTGAGTTAAATATGTGTATTTTTAATGAAGGAAACAAATATAAGAAAAAGTATGTTTTTCTTATGATAAGACATCAAAAGATTACTTAATGCTAAGGATTTTTATATTTCCCTAACCATGTAAGGAATTTTTTTTTTTGGTTTTCAACCTTATGAGAAGTTATGGGTGTGTTAGCGTTTAGACTGGGAAGTGCCAGAATGCCCAAAACATGAATTCTGAGGCATAGTGACATGTTGAGTGATTCAGCTCTCTAGGGTTAAGCATATCCTCCATTGCTGCAAAAGAAAGTGTATTTTTCAGCTCTCGTCCAGCAAGTATTGCAACTGTCTGTCCGCATTGAGTCTTGGCAAAACAAAGCCCTACCTAAGCTCATCTCTCTTCACTTTTGTACAAGTTGACAAATAGTGATTTTCAGACAAGGCAACACCACGTGTTCTAGAGGTCCTGTAAGATGGAGGAGGGAAGTCTGGTATTGCTGCTTTAAAAGCTATGACTGACTGAACCTATGAAAGAGAGAAAATCACCATGGTGTGAGTGGGGAGAAGGAGCGAGGGGGTCTGGTTGACTCATTCTTAACTCAGTGTGACTTTTCAAACTGCAAACTGTGGGCAAAAATAGTGCTTTCTTTTTGACTCTTAGATGAATCATGGAAGATATAGTGTAGCTAGAAGTGAAAATTGTGGGCCTTCTTAGCAAGGTACGTTGGAAGCAGAAAATGTCTTTGTCAAGATAATTGCGTGTGTTTAGGAGAAGCACTTGAATATTCTTAAAATATAAACGGTTATAAGACAATCATTCTTCTCCATATTCACTGAGTGTTGAAAAAGAATAAATTGACTCTATTATTAGCAGGGTGGGTTTTTTTAGTACAGATGTAAACTTTCTAACCAAGGGAATAGGCCTCTGAGAGTCATTGTTTGACCTTGCAATTAGAAGTGTTAAATAACAGCATGGAAAAACACCTGTTTAAAAAAAATTTAAATATACCTGAACCTGTCTTGGTGTTCAGAGATGGACTCTTCAACCTCTTATGATCCTTTCCAGCTTTAGGTTTCCGTGTTTTTTGCAAATGGCTTCCTCTTTTGTAGTAGAGAAGAACAAATAGTGTTCTTCTTGCAGGACTTGTTTTATTTGTTCACATACTGTTTAATAGCTGGATTTATTGAAAATTAAAAAACCAAACACAAACCTAGCAGCAACTTTAACAAAGATATTGCATTTATTTGGGTTGAACACTGGTTTTGGGTTGACTGAATGTGGGGATAGAGTGGGTTCCTTGGCGGGAGAGA
This sequence comes from Chionis minor, assembly GCA_013398295.1. Classification (NCBI taxonomy): domain Eukaryota; kingdom Metazoa; phylum Chordata; class Aves; order Charadriiformes; family Chionidae; genus Chionis; species Chionis minor. The sequence continues at coordinate 694,035 of VZSF01006641.1, read as the reverse complement.
GAGAGAGACTGTTCTTAGTATCAGTTAATAGATAACACTTGTGGATGACTGCAGGTGGAAGTAGACACACACGGTTTAAGGTACCGCTTTCTTGACCCAGTTCTTGAAAACATGAGTGGGAGAGTCTGAGGCATTTAATCCTATAAATTGCTTGTACATCTATGCTTTTTGCCTTCTATTTGAGATAATGTTTGGCAAGTTGCTATCACTCCATGTTATTAAAAAAAAAAAAAAGTAAATCTGGATCTCTCTGTTGGTAGTTTAATATCCTACTCATGGATCTTATAAGCCTAATGGGAAGTTGACTTTAACTTGTCTCATATAGTCCCTTACTTTTTAACGTAGTGCCATGTTATGAAAGTATGTTGCTCAGATGGGCTACCAGAAAGGGAAAAACATGATTAAAAATTGAGAAAAATCAGGGCTGTGCATGTTCTAGATTTTTTCTGAGTATTCTTATCTTTTCCCCAAAAAAAGTCTTTGTGCCTATAACATTAGTTCTGTAAGGTCTGTTCACCTGTTTAAAATGCAAGCACAGAATACTTGTAAAACAATGGGGTAGTGAATGCAAACAAGGGAAGTTGTGGTCCAGTCTGCTTTTGAAAATCACTTTGTGGAGACTATTGATGCTTGCTTGTTTGTTTTGTTATTTTTGTACCTGTAAAAAGAGTTTAGGCTTCAGGCCAAATGAATTGACAACTTGAGTATCATATCTTGATTGCCTTTATTTGTAAATCAGTTCAGAATTTTAAGATTCAGAAGATAACTAATTCATGTTAAATCCTGGGGATGAGGAGGTTAGTTGGTTGGTTCTGCGCACTTGTACGTGTGTCTAAGTATTAGAAACACTTTTTTTTTAAAAAAAAACAGTAGTAAGGAATTTATCTACTAAGTAAACTTTTGCTTTTCAACACTTCCTTCCTTTGAAATGGAGACATAATTGCCCTTTCACCCCTTTAAAAAGTACAAAACTTCATTATATGGAAAAGGGGTTTTACTTGCTTGTTTGTTTTTCCTTCTTCTGTTGTAGAAAAGAAAGGAACAATATGCCTTCCATGGCCAGAGCCTGGGGAAGGACAAATTAGAATCAGCTTGCAGCAAGATATTCACATTGGCTGCCTGAGAAATCTGCAGTGCCAGGGGTGCTGAAGCACCCGAGTATCTGGCCTGTGAAATACGGAGTTTCCACCATTGGAGACATGGGTAGGGGATTTTTTGTTTCTTTTTTTTTTACTGCCAATGATATAGCAAGAATGATATAATAGCTATACTTTGCTTCGATGCAGGAAAAACAGACTTGGAGACCACGTGTTTTCTGACCTTATTAATTTTTTTATTCTATGACTGAAATCTTGCTCTGAATGCAGGATGTCAACTTTTTAATTACAGGGGGGAAAAGCCACAAATCTTTTGATTTATAAATATGAAACAAAGGATTTTTATTCAAAGTGTTGAACTTTGTTTATGTTTTCTCAATAAAAAATTTGCCTGAGGCTTTTCTATTTACGCAAAATTAAATTATAAGGTATAAATTTTATAACAAAACATCACTTATAGAGGGAAAAGTTTCATCCAAAGTCCTCTGACCATTACTAATGGAAAAACCACACTCTCTGTGTTTGTTCTTGTTTATAGAAAAATTCTGCCATATTTTGACCTCATTCCCGTTTTTCAGCCAAAACGCTTGGCAAAAGGCACTGAGTGCTTTTCGAACCACATTGTGAAGTGGGATCAACATCTCGATAGGCAATTCTCCACCAGTACAATACGAATATGATTTTAAATAGTTGATTTTATGACTATTTTTATCTGCAGCCTGACTGTGACATAATTAGAGACTATATGTGTTGCAGTAATTTAGACTTCCAATTTTACTTCATCCTTGGCCTGGCATTCTTCTTTTATGCCTATCGCATCATCTGTGTGCTGGAAAGTTCTTGTGAGGAACAGTCAGGAGAAGAGACATTTGAGAGATGCTGTATAGACCCAGAAGATCAGAATAAGTTCTGTGCTGATTTAAAGGTTCCCGTAACAATGTGTTCTTGAGGCTGGGAGTCACAGTATATGCGTACGTGTGTTACTGGAGGAAGTTGTAGGAAGGGTAAGTCCTGGCACTTGTTCAGCAGCTGCCAATAGCAGCACCTTGGAGGGGGGTGAGAGGGGGGTGGGACCGAGTGCAGCCCTGCTGCTGATAGCCAGAAATTTGGAGAAAGAGATGAGTTTCTAAGTGCAGCCTGTGGCAGTCCACACTGTCCTGATGTGGGAGCTGGATTGAACCCCTCATGAGCTACAGAGGGGCTCATGTGCTACATCTTGGCCAGTCCTATAGTAAAGAATAGAAGTCCAAGTATTTCGCAGCCGAGTAATTTGATGCGTGACCCTCATACCGTTGCTTCATCTAAGTGATTTTTCTCCCCATGCTCTTAAATTGTACTTCTTCTAAGCTTACTCTGTCCATTAGTACATCAGGGACTGTTTGGAGGTGTTGCCTGACCTTTATTAATATCAGGTTGGATCAATGAGTCCTGTAGAATTTCTCTCCATTTTAATATTGCCATCTTGAGATTCCCCCCCCGCCCTGTACTTTTATGAGCTGATCTTTTGTACAGCAAATAATTCACCCTTCACAGTTGTTGTTTCTTCCTTATAGTTATGCATGTTTAGCTGTGATAGGGAGCACTATTACATCTGTAAATGTTAATCTGCCTGTGCTGAGCCATGCCCCTGGGTGGCCTTGTCATATACAATGAATGTCAGCCTTCCTTGTGGTTAGTGTTTGGGTTTAAATAATTGTATTTTACTTTTTGTAGATACTTCTTTTCAGCAGACCATGGAATGTCAAGTGGACGTTATCATTAGTTTGGCCCTAGTCCTGTGGCAAATTAAATGTTCAACTAATTATTGAAAAATTACCTTCCTTTATGTGAGGACATAAATAAGATTATTTTTTTTTTACCATCAGAAAATGTTGCAAGAGGCTTCTTGCATATTGCAGTGGTGGTGACTGAAAAAATAAAGCACTTCACTAGTTCATGTTTACAATACATGAATTTAGTTTGGACATAAATTACCCAGACTTCTTTGCTTCGGAGGCAATTTGAAATCTCAGGAGATGTCCCATAGCCCCATGTTTTGGGGAGGAGGGATATAAAAGAACTGTTATTCTCAAAGTTTGATTGGTCCATGCTTTGTCTGTGTTGTAAGATGAAAAAGGTAAATGAAAGGTAAGGCACTATTTATAAAACATAGACTTTCCATGAACCAGGAGTTATGAATTTAGATGAAGCAACAGGTGAGGATCCAGCTAATTCTCATTTTACTGATACTGGTTTACACATCTTTACCCATTTTAAATGTTCTAGATGTGTAATTTCTTCAGCACCTCGTAGTTTTGGGGCTTGCTCGTAGCAAACATTCTTCCTGGATTTGAGTAGGACAGTCTTATCTTTTTGTAAAGGAAATAATTTGGAGATAAACTAAGGTTTTGGCTTTTAAAACTATTTCTGGTTTTTTTTTCTTAGTTAAGTTTATCATAGTCTCAAAAATGTTGTGCAGGTAGTTGTTTGTCCTAGAAACCATCATGGTTACTAAATATATGGAATTAAAAAAAAAATCAAGGTTGTGTTGAAATGAACGTAGTTAAAATTCAGAAAGAGAGATTCCTTAATTAACTTAATAAAATTACTAATGGAAGCATTTTAACTGCTAAATTTAATTTACTTGTCAAGATATCAGGCTACAAAGAGGAGGGAAGAGTGGGAACTCTGCTTTCCATTATGATGTGCTCTATTATAGAATAAATTTGCTTAAAATGAAATATATCACAAAAAGCCATCAATGACATCTTAATTTGGAACAGCCAGTTGAAAAGTAATTAGACTGTGAAGCAATCAGTTCTAGTAAATCTGTGTTTCCCTTTACATAAACATACGTTTTTACTATTTATAAACAGGAAAGACTTCCAGAAACTCAAGTAGCAAGGACTTTGATTGTGTTTCTACTGTATGTGTTTTCTATTTTACATCACAAAACTGTCAAAACAAAGAATTGGGGCTTGATTTGGATGTGATCCAGCAAAATGTTTAAGCAGAGGTTTCATTTTAACCATTCCCTTTAAGAATGAGTCTTTGTGGGCTGCCTCTTTCCACTGACAGAGCTTCCTATATTATACCTGAAACTGAGATCAGAAAACAGGAAAGGAGTTGCAGATCTGTTCAGTGTGGGTACTTGGTGCACCATCTTCATCCCTTTATTATATGGGAAGCCAGTCCTCTCATGGGTTCCTGAGACAGCTTGGTAACGTGACTCATAGTTTTACGGCAGATATTCTTTCAAAATTGGCCTAAATCTACTCCTATGGAAGTAAAAAATGAGGACCCCTGGGGGGAATTTCACCTTAAAGATTCAAGTGTTACAAGTACCTTATTGCGTTTACCAGTTTAAGACCTTATGTCTGGGTGGCTGTGGTGACAGTGACCCTGAAAACTTAGGATCTTGAGTTGGGATATTGAAGAGTTCAGCATTAAATGAATGTCCATGGGAATGGAGTATCTAATCTTTGCATACCTTTGAAAATCATTTCCCTATGATACAACACCAAATACAAACAAAAACCTGTGACATCGCTGTTGTTACAGTATTAGCTAAAATTGCTGCATGGCTTGTAATATCCTTCCCTAGTCTTCTCTTGTGTGCTCCTCTGCAAAGCAGGTCTGTGCACTATGGAGCAATGCTGTACTTTTTAACTAGTTCTACTATTTACAGTTCTTATAAGTTACATGATGTACTTTAACCTTTTTCTATTAACTTCTAATAATTGGTAATATTCCAGTAACTGGGTGTGTTTTATATGGAAAGGCAGGTCAGAACACCTGTTCTGTTGGTACTTTAAGAATTTGTACCATAGGATCTAATAAATACCAGGAACTCTGCTCCCAAATGGAGCTATGCAAATGTAAACACAGAGCAGTACCTATTATTTTTACCTTTCTGAAGGCTGATGTTGGTTGTGGCAGGGGAGGAAGGAGGAACTCAACTTCTGAGGTTTGGTTCTTCAGCATCATAGAAATGTTGGGACTAGAGTGAGAAACTTATTTACCAAGAAGTTACTCGGCTTTATAATTCTAAATCCTACTAGAACAGTAGATGCATTAAATGAAACTTAGCATCGAATAAAGTAAATTACTTCTTACATGACACAGTAGTCATGATGCACATCAGATCTTTATTGGTTTGAACTATTATGGTATTTTCTGTAGAGTTGAGTCTTTTCACAAGCTTCACAGACATACTGTGGCTGTGATCAAGGTGCCAACAAGAGTTCCACACTGAGGCAGGAGAACAGCTGCTTCCATTTGGATTAGTTGTTGGGCAAGGGCCTGTAAATGTTAGAAGTACTTATTTCAGCCAAAACTGTGGGACGTGCTGCCAAGTGAATTATATCAGCATTAAATGATATTAGTTTGTATGCTGAGAAGGAATACCCAAAGAAGTAAAGCAATGCATGCGCCTTGCTGAAAAGTGAGACCTGTAATGAAAACTTAATTAATCAAAATACTTATAGCTATCAGCTTCTCTCATTCTTCCAGGTAGTACATGAATAGAGAATTTTATTTTGGTTTTCATATGTTAAGTGCAACTTAACTGAGAAATCAGTGTCACGTTTTTCAGAGGCAGATCTTTGGGCTGTTTCGTTCAAGCAAAATACAGCCCATTGTCACACACAGTTCTATTTGTACTTGGAATTGAATTTTACTGGATGTGGACCCCTGTGCTGTCCCTGTCCTTCGCCAAGACAGTATCTGGAGAAGAAATGCCAGTAGCATAAATTAGAGCAATGCTTAGGCAGGCAGCCTAGGATTAGAAGTGTACACAGTTTCATGTGGTGTGACTGTGTAGATCTTGGGTGCAACAAAATGTGGAAGCTCTTTAAGCCCAAACTTATTATTCAGAGTATACAATGGTAAAGGAAAGTGTTATAGTTGGAACACAAGGCTCTTGGAAATGTGCTTTTAGTAAATACTCTGTTTATACAGAACTGTTTTTGCAAGCAGCAAGTTTATTATTAATTCTAATTTCATCTCTTTCATTTTAAATGAATATATCATACTGTTAATTTCAAGAGTTTAAGATGTTCTTAGCGAAAGACATTAGAATGTTAAAACAACATATCCTGTTAATTGTGGTTGTAGGCATTCTTTTGAGAACTTTTATGACTTAATGCATTTTGGCTTTTATGTTACTGGGGAAAAAATTCTCCGATGTGCATTGTTGTACATCTGATAGAGTTGGCTGCTGCTAATTCTGTAATGCTGCCCTACACCCAGTGGTAGTGTAGTATTCTTCTTGCCTTTTACACGTTTTGATCACGCAACCATTAGTTTCGGTATCACAGGTCACAAAAATGAAATTTTTCATTTAGCTCAAGAAAGAAAGGATTAATCTTTTTTGTTTATTAGTGATCAGCTGAGATGCCCAGTGGTATCTGCAGCAAGTTTTGCATGTTTGGGGCAAAAGTGATGAGTTGCTCCAACTCACCTAGTAGTAAGAGGCGACTTACGAAGTGGAGAGGATGTTTAGGCAGGCATGCCATACTTCATTGTTGCCTGCTAAAGAGCTGTTATCTTCAGGTTATTTATAATGAGAAAAGGCTCCATCTTTAAAAATGAGTACAGTGATGGTTTAATACAAAATCTGCTGTTTCTGGATTGTGCTCTCTTGGGGTTCTTGCCCCATCTTTTGCTTAATAAACTTGAAGCACACAGTTAATTTCTTCATCTTCCTGATGCTGTTAGGAGGGCAAAAGGCAGTTGAAAGTATTGTTCTTATCACGACTGTCTTATTTTTGCTTCTCTTCTTCCCCTACTTGCTTTCATTGTCACACAAAGTAATCAGCAGAAAGGAAGAATAAACAGAAAGAAGCCAAGTTACATTTTGATACGAACACAGTGTGCATCATGACCATGACTTGTGTATAAGGTAGTTTCTGTTTCCTGTTGACTTGGTGGCATGATATTTTACATTCTTTTTTACAAGTTTGATGTTTACAGCAATTTTGTATTTCTGCTTAGCCTAATGATTACAGGAGAGTCCACCCTGGAGAGTTCAGCCTCCAGTCTTTGAAGGTCGCATTTGAACATGTTTGCAACTGTAAGGAATGGCTTGAGGCTGTGCTATTTCACACGAAAGAGAAGAGGAAAAATGCCGCCACAAAAAACCCCCATAAACCTTCTGCTTGGTTTTGTTTGTCCTTATTCTGGATTCTTAATGGCTCTGAAAATACAGGTCAAAGATATGTGCATTTGTAGTAAATAAAGGATGGGGTTTGGTGCCCTTATTACTAGAGGGGGATGAGGCATGCTTTGTCTTAAGGGTGTTGTCTATTTAACACAACCCTTGTCCCTTTCTACTGCGCCTGTTCTTGCTGCTGTTAGTTGTTTGGTCTTCAGTGTGTTTTTAAGCTCCTGTTGGCTTGTACAAATCAACTCTTCTGTTCCAGCTTTTTATTATCCCCTTCAGAAGGAGAGATACAACCCTCCTTAGGTACTTTGGCTCAGTAATTTACATGCTGTGATGTGCTTTGTCTTTCCAGATCCTTAAATCCCCTTGTCTAGTCTATCACTTGCAAAGAAAAATCTGTATATTGGCGGGGGACTCGAATTCAACTTGTGGGGTAGCAGTCTAGTTTACATGTATCCTACTGATATCGGTTCTCTGCATTGGATGCTTAATGACCTGTACCCACTTGTGTGGTGCCATACTTTCTATTTCAGGTCAATTGAACGTTCACGTGCCCCTTGTGTCTTACGTGAGATGTGGTTTTGGTCTCAACCTGGTCGCACAACAGAAGTGTATCTGCCTTGGGTGGGTTTTGTAGTAGTTTTTCTAATATTTGGTGTTACTTATTGTCCCCCTCCCTTTTTCCCAGCAAAGTAAGCAGTTGAATGAATGACAGTGCAAACTGAACTGTACTTTTGGGGCTTGGCAATCTATTTTGCTTGGGCTGATGCTCGTTTGCAGACTGATACCATGGCCTGCCCTGCTGTTACCTGTGTTATAGTCAGCTCTTGTTTGCTCTAGGGACAGATACCTTCCTGGCTATCAACTTGAAAACCCTCACAGTCATTAGATTAAAGCACAAATATATGCCACTACTTGTGCGTATGCTTCTCCTCTTCTGTAATCTAAATCGGACTATCTTAAGACTGTGTATTAAGGAATGATACTTTGTCCTTCAGTTTACAGTGTCTAAAGTGAAGATATCCTTCACTTTATATTTACAAGGGCTATTTTCTCAAGTTTTAAGTTTATCTCTGTGATTTGTATCCTGTATCTTATCTATTTATTTACTTACACTTTTATCTGTGCTTTGCAGTATCACTGGAGGTTTAACAGACAAGAACTTATTGGAGCCATCTGTAGTTTGCCTACTGTGCATTTGCCATAATGATCTCTCGCTGAGGAACTTATTTGAGAAGTCAAAAATATGAAAAGTACATTGAAAGTCTCTTATTTTTAACACACAATATCAGAGATGTGTTAATCAAGACAGATTTTTTTCCAGGCATGTTACAACTATTCAGAAATCTTGTCATTTAGTGTTGATTTTCCTGTTGTCATTATTTCTCTCATTTTCTTTAGCATAGGCAAGCACAGGTTATAGACATTATTAATTTGGATATAATGGAAGAATAGGCCAAGGATAAGCAGATGCAAGCCAACTTTTAAATGTAAGTTATAGCATGGTACATGATCTTCATGGTATAAATCTCATAGCACTTAATAGGATTGGGACACTAAAATATTTTGCAGAACATAATCCGTGTTGGGTAGTCTCATTGCCCATTGATCTGGATGTAAATATCTTCCTGATTGGAGTTGATTCCCCAGAACCTCAGGTTAATGAGGAAAAAATTACCGGAGAACCACAGTCCTTGATGCCGCTGTTTAATTTTTTTCAGAGTATACTGAATTTGTAGGGTACAAGGCCCAAACTGGACATGCATCTGTCCCAGGGTTAAAACTAACAGGGTTTTCTAGGAAGCCCTGCCTTTTGGAAGGGAATAAACCTTCAGGGTTTCTCTCCTCATGTACAGAATCATATCCTTACCCTTTGGACATAATTTAAGACTCTTTTTTTCCAACCAGTATGAATACTTAAATAATCATTTGTAATTTATCCACAGAAGGAGTTATATAAATAGATTTTTTGAAATATAATTCATGTTGAAATTTTATAACTAAATGTAGTTATTATCATATGTGGTACACTTTCCAGCACGTTTCTAACTAGCATATTACATCATTGGCTGATGACCTTACCTTTGCTGTCTAGAAAGGGAAAATTAAATTAAAAAGGGAAATGAGGTTCCACAGGAAGCAAAGTTAGGAAAAAATATACTTATTAAACTGCACATGTGCAACATCTCAGTTTCATCTGGCTCCTGGTGTGGCAGGTTCCACTGCTGTTACACAATGGGTCCTATTGACAACCAATTGGAGCAGCTACTTGGGGGATAAGGCACTACCCGGTCAGAGTGAGTGTGGCAGAAAATGCAGACCCTAACAAGGAAATCTGTAAGGCAAGCAGATGTTTGTCAACCACTCTCTTTCTTTTTTTAAGCAATTGATGTTCCTAAGAAAATTAAAAGGATTTGATGCTTTTGCCCTATTTTGTGTGCTGTTCTTAATGTATTAAGTAGCTCTTACTGCAGTCAGCTTTTATATATCTGTGATACCCAGGACAACACTGATGATAATGGCAATAATACTTATCACTTAAATGACATTTTACAAATTCAAAGTGTTGTGCAACAAACAGTAATTAGTTCTCACAAGGATCTTGCTGTGAAGTAGGTAAGTGTTGTTATTCCCCGATTACACATGGGGAATCTAAAGCAAAGATGTAAATGATTCAGGGAGTCAGTAGCACTTGGGCAAGAGTTGAAGCTGGGGAGTTTCTGCTTCCCAACTTGTTTCATAGGGTGTGCTGTTTGCGTCATAGTTAGCTAAAAATGTGTTCCTAGATTCATAAGAAATAACTTAGCATATCTGTTCTCCACCTTCAGGTGGATCTTACAGGGCTGTCTCTCCGAGTGATTCACAGAAAAGCTACTCATTTGCCCCAGTCACAAAACACAAAGTTTTACTATAAAACATATTTTGGTATACTGTCCATGTGCCCAGAGGCATAGCAGGCAGAAGAAGGTGTAGAGAATGCTGGTATTATGAAAGTATGTACACAGAGATGAACACAGGTCAGAATGGATCTTTTTTTATAAGTACGTTATAGCAGAACTTCAGAGGGGTATACTAGTAGTGTCTGCAGATAGCATTGGAAAGAAGAGTAAAATGCAGGGATCTTTCCAACTTGTCCTTCTAGATTTTCATGCAGACAATTCTAAAGATCTGTTTTGATCACTATATGCAGGCTGATTGCTGCGTATGTATCAAATGGATTACTGGGATACGCTACTGCTCAAAAGTCTCTCGCCTTCTGAAGTTGTATGCTTCTTGGAGAAGTCACAATGATTCTTCAAAGGAAGTTAGCATAGCAGAACAATGCTGGTGACCTGTGCCCCTGAGTACTGTAACAGCTATTCCTGTATTCTGATACCGGAAGACCGAGAGATCCTGGACTCCGGTGTGTGGTGGGTGCTCTATCCATTTATATAATGAGTTCCCCACCATGGAAATTTTACAGTCTGTAATATAATCATGTTTAATAAGCCATTTCTAAGTGTCTTTCATTATTCTCGTATCTTAAAATAGTTTTTATTGATCAGCCGAATGCCCTGATGTACTATCTCTGAATCTTCTTGGGTGCAGTAAATGCTCCTTCTGTCTTTCAGTGACCCTGTAAATCAGGTATTAACAGTTCACATTTTGTGTTTTCTGCAGAAAAATATATGTCTTAGCAGCATATTTGCATATCTAAAATCCAGAGCCAGATAGAGGAAATTGTGATCATGTAGAATTGCACCCTTTCCTAACCTGGCAGAGCAGGGCTACTAACCTTGCTGTCCTGTGGTCAGCTGCATGAGCTGCGCAGTGCTAAATTCAAATGTCTGTACAATTAATACTGAAAGATGCTGTCTCCAGTTTATGAAATGGGAGGAAAAAGTCAAAGGCTTTCCGTATCGCATGAAGACTGATGTCTGGTTTGTAGCTGCACTGTACTTCTCAAGGAATGGTACACCCAAGTACCTCTCGGGAAGTGCTTTCCTCATCCAATGCTCTCTTACTTTTCCATGTCAAGTCTTGACTATGCACGTTTCGATGGTTGGGTTTGGATGTGCGCTTACAGTTCTACAGTGACACCCTTCAAGTCACCATTTTTTTTTTTTTTTCCAAGACGCTGGCCATATCTGGATTTAAGATATCATGGATCAGGTCACTGGACCTAAAATGATCTACACTGCTATAAATGTCGCTCTAGTTCTCCCAGGTTCTGTGCAATTATTCCTCAGGTTTTATGCGGTGAATATTGTCAGCTACTTCAACTTTTTTTTTTTTTTGTCATTGGCAGGTGTTTTTAAACCTTTATACCTTGAAAATATATAGTAAATTAATTATCTTTAAATTCCATATTTTCCTCATTTTCCATCCATCCTTAGTTAACTGTTTCTGCAAACCCAGAAGAGAGTCTTAGACAGGTTTCTTGAATATAATGGCTACTTGAAAAAAAATTTAGGGACAAAGTAATCTGTTAAAGCTCTATGTGCAGTAGAAGTCTTCCCACTGGACTAAGATATTTTTAAGGTAAGGTGTATTTTATGCATAAACAGCTTCTTTTCATTGTATACCATGATACAACACTTTTTGGACACTACCCCCCTCAAGGTCAGTTGCAGACATATTTGTCTGTATTTGTATCAGTAGCCAAAGGATCATCAGTAAACATTAAGTTCAAAAAGCTCTGACGAAGAGACACGTGTGTGTGTGAAGTCAATAATATACCATAGTGTTTTGCAGTTGTTGGAATCAAAGCACTGTAATTACAAAGGTGCTGGTGCAATCCGCGTTGTTATTTAGTTAAGGAGAGGGAGGAAGCTCAACACAAGTAAGATAGCTTTGAACAACTAAGCAGAATCTCTGTTCTGAATCTACCTCAATGAATCTAGATACTACAACACACATGACATAAAAATCATGTAGTGTTTGGGGACCTCTACAACCTCAAATCATTACTTGCAATTTATTTGCTTTTCTTACTGTAAATCAAATCTTTATAGTTTGAATATATTTATGGCATTTAATTTCCTTTTTTTTTTAGTGGGGCTATAAGAAAAAAGTGAACAATTTAAGTTCTTTGCCTTCACCTTTCTCTAGATTTTTTAGCCTGTGCTGTAGCACATGTGAATGTGTGGAGGTGTGTAAAGAAAATAATTTAACGTAATTCTTCATCTTTCATCCACCCAGCTCTTGCTTTTTCTTTTCCACTTACCTTCACACATCTTTATACTCTCTTTCTGTCTGTCTCTATGATTATCTTTATTTAAATTTCTGATGCTTGTTCTCTTTACCTTTTTTTTTCCCCTTGCTCTTTCACAGTCCTGTATTCCTAGAGGTGAAAGACTGGCACACTAAACCAATGTGCCATTTCATTCCTTGATTTTTATGAATCTCTTAATTTTGTGCTCTGAGTGCAGGTGCTGTTTTCTGATGAGGTGAAGAATTAGTACAGGAAAATATAGTTAGCAGTGATTAATATCCAGTGAAAAATAAAATGGGAGAGAGTTGAAAAATGCAAATAATGAGCAGGATCACAAAACCAGGGAATGAAGTGGTCCATTGATTTCTTTTTTAATTTTTTTTTAATGTATCACCCTTTTGTTTTCAGAAATTCAGGTTTTAAATCCCAGTTTAGGTTGCAGGTAAAAGTGGATTTGATCTCATCCTAGTCCTATTAGTCCCTATATTATGGCCATGCTGCAGTCAGGTTTGGGCGGTGATTTTTGTTCACAAGAGTTCAACAAACAGAATAACATGGCAGTTAGAGGTTGGGATGTGTAGATGCATCTTCTGCCACAGAGAGTGAAATCTTAGCTCACTGAACTGCATGGGAGTTTTGACTGGATTCCTCTCATCTCTCTTATAACTTCAGTTCCCAGCTTCCATGGGCCCTACATTTCCCTCCCACTATTTTACAACACTTAATAAAATCCCTTACATTCTGCTCTTGTATTAAGCATAATTCTGGCAAGTAAAATAAAGGATGCACAGCAATAAGAATTACTGAGAAGTCAATAGAATGTTTATCTGTAGTAAACATGAGACAGCCACCATTTCATGTGATATTAATCATTAGTACCATTTCTTTGTACACGATTTCAAACACAGAAGCAAATCAGATCAGTCTAGCTCCTGAATGTCTTCACTCACTTCAAAATAGGAACAAAACAGTAAAATAGCAGAGAAAATGGTAATAATACCAGCCCCCCATACCCCCCTGTTACTCACCCTGATATCTATGTCATCTCAATTAGAACTGAATTTTGGAGGGGTAGTGTAAGGCTAAAACTCATAATGAAAGAACAGCAGTGTTTCCAAAGACAAAAAGCTGCAGATTAACTATGTTGTTTGCTTTTGTTGCATCAAGAAGTTTCAAAAAAAAAAAAAAAATCCCTTTTCCTTGGCTCTCCAATGTCACGCTTTAAAATATTCAGGTTCGTTTTGTTGTTTGCTACATAAAAAATTAATGATCTTGAAAGTATTACCATGTTTATTTTAAAGAAACTATTTTCTACATTTTAATTAAAAGTTATAATTCACCATCTTTTAGCCAAGTTATCTTAAATCTTAATCTTATTGGTAATGGGTATTGGGCCAGATTCGGAGAGAAATACAGTCCTTACTTAATGCAAACAGTAAAAATATCAGCATTTCTAGAGATACGGTTCAGTTCAATTCATGTGCTGTACTAACTCTGCCTTTTAATTAGAAATATTCTCCTACTTATGCAAGAATACTGGGGAAAAAAGGGCATTGTCTTCCTCATTATGTATTCCATGCAAATCGCAAATGGACAAAACCAGGCATAATATGATGACTGTTTTGTTATTAAAGCACTTTAATAAGGTTAATGCGTCCATATGAATAGTTTTCAAAATAAGTTTCTGTAGTTTTGAAGGTATGCTCGGGTCTAGTATAGTAATAAAGAATTTCCCTGTGGGGAAATAGTCAACCTTTTAATTTTGGCATGCAGAGTTCTCCTTTATTTTCGATTTATAAAAAGCTAACCAAATGTACAGCTCAAGATGCTTTATAAAAGCAATTCTCCTTACACTCTGGTTAAAAGCTGTCTTATTGTGCTGTATCTAAGGAAAAACTGAAAAAATACTGACTTTATATGCAAAACAATGAGTGAAAAGTAAAAATAAAATATAGACCGTAAAGGACAATTTATGCTTTAGTAAAATGTAGACCTGAGCAATTTTTTTCTGCTATGACTTTTCATAAAGGAGATCTGAAGCTGCACTGCAAGTCATAAGGTATCTAGAAGAAAAGAAAGAAAATCTTAGACTGCATGCAAAACTGCAGCAAGTAGGACCTTATCTATATGCATTACTTTGATTTCAAATTATTTTTAGCATGGCTTTTATTGTACTCATTGTTACATACATAAATCTTTAAAGTAATACGTTTTGTAAGAAATGGTCATAAAAATTTACAGCCAGTAACTTTTCCCCTGTCCCTTACAATGATATTCTACTAAAACCATTAAATGGTTCTCATTAATGCCCTTTAAATGATTGTGTAATGACCCACAATCGCTTGTAAGTGAACAACCATTAAAGAATTACCAGTTCTTAGCATGCTTTTAAGTACAGTTTAAATACATGGGAGGTAATGTATAATATATTAGAAAAAGTATTAAATTTGAAATTGTAAAAACACAATTGCTCCAAAAGAAGGAGTAGGTGGGAAGCCACCCTGCACTGACCATAGCCCTCGGAGAACACAGGGCAATAATAGCATTTCTTGTTACACCTAGCATTTTTTGCAGAAATACATCTATATTTATTTGTTTTCTAGAATGGCTTGGGTTCACGAGCCTGATATGGAAAAGATCTATAAGGAGTAAAATGACAACAAAAGGGTGATTTCCATACAAATATGCTGAAATCAAAATTCTGGGCTTACCTGCTAATGACTGTTATTGGGAAGTGTGACTCACCTGGTACTTTCAAAGGGCAGCTTTGCTCTAAGCCCAAAGACAAAAATAGAAGTCATTTCAGTGTTTTTGAAATATGAGGAAGGGACATCCATGTGCACAGCTGACCTTGAAAAATCAATGTTCATATCTGGATGTGGAGAAATGCGAGTGATTGAAAAGACATTTTTAATAAAGAGCATTAATTTAATGGGGAGTCACAGGCGATTTGCAAGATCTTGCCATCACTATTCCAGTTTGACCCATTGCCGGGATCCTGGCAGTGGCACTTCACAGTCCCAAGATGAGGGAGCTGGAGCGGCAGCTGTGGGTTGAAAGGGGCATTTTGAAAATGTGCTGTTCTCTAATCACAGTGTATGCCAAAAGCTAAATTGCCTTTCACGTTTTTGTAAATGGCCATTTAGGTTTATAGATGTGTAGGAAGTCCACACCCAATGTATGTGCTCATTTCGAGGTCTGGCCTTGCTGGTTGGATAGAAAGTGGTATTTGGCAATATTTTGCAGCTGTCCCTCTCTTTTTTGCACCAAGCTTTCTTTCTGAATTCCAGTTCTTGTACTGGGGAGGTAGGACACGTGGAAATACACCTAGTATGATACTAGTACACTTTCTCATTGCTAATTTGATTTTATTGTGCCTACACTAACGATACTCTATGTTCAGCCTCGTAACCTTAAAATTGTATCTGAGGAAAATTAATTTCTGCTTCTCCAAAACAAGGTTATTAGGAAGTGAAACCCTCATTACCCAATGTTTCTGTAGTTTTAGATCCTTTGTAAACCAGCCTTTGTCTGAAATGCTCAGCTCCATACAGGTAGCTTTTGTAACCCGAGTGCTTTGCTTCTGGGCAAATGGGCAAATTTTACTTGAATTCTCAAGGCTTCAGGGTTGTAATCAAGAGAGTCATACAACATTCAAAAGCAAATGTGTCTTTTTTTTTTTAAGCTGAAAGTTAAATTTTTTGACTTTTTTAGCGGCCTGTCTAGTCTGTTGTTGGCTTCAAGTGCAATGAGTTTAATTCCAGATCATTTGGCCGAACAGGGATTTGAATCTAGAGCTCCAACATCCTGGTGTCCAAACCAGGATATGTTGGGTTTTTTGTTTTTTTTTTCCAAGGAGTGGTCTCTATCTTTCAGTCCTTTGGAGAAATTCACTGAAACCAGTGTGTGAAATATTTCAGTTCCATGAAATTTCGTCTAATCAAAATGTTCTAGCTGGTTATGCCCACTGCTGAGAGTATCTGACCACTAGTTTCCAAGGCAGCAGGCAGCCTAAGATCACATTAGACTTCACAGAATGCTTGGATACACACATTTCGGTAGCAGCAACAAATGCTTTCTGTCATGTTATGTTTGCTAAGAACTGGATCCCTTCTTCTCCTTACTGCTGTAATCTATGTATTTGTCATGTCCTCATGTGCATAACTGTACCAGATATAGTTGCCATAACAGAAAGATACAAAATAAAAAAGATGCCTTCTTAACATATGAGACCAATAGAATTCCTTCATGTTGGTTTTATGCATACTTTTTGTGCATTTTTTTTCTTAACTTTCCAAACCTGAATTACACTCACTGGTCCTTATCTGCATCCTCATCCTAACAGATTGCAATCCAGGTATAGTGCAGCCATATATTTAACCCATCTGTCAGTACAGCTGACTTAGATATTTTTAGAACATCAATCACCATGGTAGCTGGGTCTAATATCTTATCTGTGCATCCTGCATCAGAGCAGCTAGTTTGTATACTACCAAATAGGTCCTGGGTAAGACACTGAGATGAAGATAGCTCAAAAAGTTTTCAGAGGAAAAAAGTTCTGTGCAGCAAACTTTCTGTCAGAGTCCAGGCTGGGCCACAAAACAGTCTTGAATGAAGAATATTCTAGTAAACCTGCAAACTCGTGTGCTTGCATGGGCAAGCATATATGGGTCCGGAAAGATATCCAGGCTCTCCACCTTTGGGTAATGAGAAACTTCACCAGTTACTCCTGATGACTCCAAGCACAGGAAGGGAATTTTTAAAATGGCTAAGAGAAGTTAAAACATGCTTAAAATATACCATGGGAAAGAAGGTATGTGGAGGGTGGTGCAAGAGACAATCAGATGCTATTTCTGAAACAGGAGAAGGGGGTTTTCATGAGGAAGGGGTAGAGAAGAACATGTTACCAGGAAGCTGATAAGACTGCACGATGTCATGCCACCTCAGGCTTTCTGTCAAAACACTTCACCTGGCAAGTCACGCACGCTGGTGCAGGAACAGAAAATGATCAGTGTACGATGAAGCCGTTCTCAGAGTGGTATTTTCTGAGCACCTGGCAGCAGGGGAAATTACAAAGATGCTGGGCGATGGAGATGGTCATATCTGAGCCAAGGCAGGGAGCAAGAGTTCTCAGGCTTTTGGTTCAGGGCACTTTGAGTTTGCCCTCCCATCCTTTCTCAAGTAATGAGTTAATCGGGAGTGCTGCATGGATGGCTTAATCTTTAAATATGTACGTCTCTTACTGTTACGTATTCAGGGCTGCAAAAATGGTCACTCAACTTTGGTCCTTTTGCGGAGGCATTTTGATGTCTAAAGATAACCATCCTGGAGGGGTTTTCTGGTCTAATTAAGTACAGTAAGCATAAGTACATAAAGGCATATGAAAAATCTGTCTTGCTAAGGTGCACAATACTCCTATAAATCTAGCATGTACCTCTAAATAGCATAATGCATTTCTGTGCAGGAATATCCGAACTCATTCTGAATGATCTAACCTTGCTACCAGAAACAACGCTTAGCCTAAAATACGGTGTGTTGTGGTACTATGGTTAGACTATCCTTGGCACTCAGGGTAGCTTCTCCAGAGCTAGCTCTCAAATATCTCCACGTGGCACTGCATAGTGTTATGTAGCTATAGCACTATCGCAATTTTAAAGTAGTGGTGTTTCTGATGCAACCTATTATTCATCTTGCAAAGAAGAAAAGGGAATAAAAAACCCGAAACAAAACACAAAAAAAACCCCCACCAAAACCACACAACCCCCTTCCTCCTTTCCTTTTGGTCTGGATACCTGAATTTAGTGGGAATACTGATGTTTTAAAAAAATATGTATTTTATTAGACCACAGTGAATTTGTGCCCAAAGGAAGAAAGAAAATTTTATTTAAGTGTGTCTGTGATGAACGCAGTTCTAGTATTTCAAAAGTCTATGTATTGCATACTGAAAATAGGCTTTTTGCCAAATGGGAATTGAAACGCATATACGTATTACACTATTTGCCTTAGAAGAAATTAATTTTCAGCCAGAAGCAGATAGGATTATTTAATATTTATCTTTAGCTGCAGGAAGATGAATCTATTATTTTATACACTTATTTTGTTATTTTATGTGGTGTTCATGCAGATTTTCCTATAGGAGGTGCTGATGCACTCCTGTCTATACTATGTCAAGGTTAAAGAGTCTCCAGTTATTAAATTTCTACAGCTGGTGCTGCCTGGTGATCACCAGCAGAGACCATAATTTTCCTTGTGATCAGGAGAAGAATGCTGAAGTTTATCACTAAGGTGCGCATGTGCATGTATCTGGGAAGTGCAGGGAGAATTGGGAAGGGAGGTGATTCTTTTCCCCGGTTGCTTTCAAAGTTAATAATATCGGGAAATTTAAAACATCTACAACATTAAAATTAAGCAAAGCAAATGGGACAACATTGTATGTCAAAGTTGACTGATTTAGTGCTGGTGAGAGAATGGACTAGAGTGTATGAAGTTACAGTATCAC
Source organism: Chionis minor (assembly GCA_013398295.1). NCBI lineage: Eukaryota > Metazoa > Chordata > Aves > Charadriiformes > Chionidae > Chionis > Chionis minor. The sequence continues at coordinate 675,103 of VZSF01006641.1, read as the reverse complement.
AAGTACCATGTAGACGGGGACTGTTAAATATCAATGGAGCATTACCCTGCACTGTCAGCAAACTTTAGTATGACCATAGTGAGAGATGCTAAAATGTCATTTCATGGACCACATTATATGCTGCTTACAATGAATATTTCATCCATGGTTTATTACATTTTTGATAAATTGTAACTTCCTGGACAAAAATTTGGTTAGCCTGTCTCTAGCGTCATTTAAATATCTTTAAAGAACTGATTTTGCCCCAAAGAATCATTTAGCAGCAGCCTGTAGCCATGTGGTACTAATTTAAATTACTGTAGCAATGGCAAGTCTCCTTCCTGAAATTAATAAATGCAATTTATAAGGAATGTTAAGTAACAACTAACAACTTAATGCTTTGTGAATTTCAGCCAAACTGATTAAATAATTAAAGTAAATTTGTAGAGTTAGGGAAGAAGCTTCATCAAAGGAAGGGAGCAACACTTTGGAAATCATATACGTTCGTTCAGACACATAGCACTGATAAATTTCACACAGACAGTTTAGCTGTGCTAACGAGAATTTCAGAGTTAATTCTAAACCTGCCTTCCTTTTGAAGGAACTTAGTTATTTAAGCTGTACTACCAGAATAAAACCCCTCCACAGAGAAGTTTATAGTATCAGAAGTGCAATATTGTCAAAATGGAGAATTTGGTAATTAAATGGTGTGGTTAGCCTGCTGTGGCCTGTGAATGTGTCCACCAAATGTGGTTTCTGGAGGGAACCACATTACTAGAAAACATAAAGGGCACTTGTGAAGAAGTTATGCCGTGGACAAATTCTGAATTGCTGAGAGGAAAATGCGTGGAAGACTCCTCAACTGAGCAGAGTGATGCTTACCTAGAGAGGAGGAAGGTGAGATGTTTTAAATTGGGCATAACCTGGCTCTGCACAGTGCAATGGGGCAGTGGTGGAGTGGGGTGTGGGAGGCATTTGCGTGCTCTCAGAGTTCATTCTTTTTTTCTCAAGATCACGTGATTTGGTACACCACTTTCATTTTTTTAATCCCTGAGGATTAATTTCATCATCCAGCTCTTGTATGTTCATCCACCATAAAAGTTTTAGTTTTTTCCCTGGCTCACAGTGTGACTCCCAGTTTGTCTGCCTCAGTTCTCCACCCAAAGCTTTCTATACAGCATGAACAGCAACATGACTAAAGTTTTAAAAAAATAATGTGGGATTTTTATTTTTTGGAGATTTTGCAAATCCTCTGTTCAGGAAGTTGCAGAAAACTATATTCTATTATGAATATTACCTTCATTTCCTGCTGGATTCCACGGGGCTGAGTCCTGCACATTGGGGAATTCTGTTGTTCAGTTGTCTGAGCCATAGCCTGAAAGTTGTCTCAAGTCGCTGCTGTTTCTCCAAAAACAGGATGCTGTTTCTTTGTGGACTGTGCCTGCTCCAAGGCAAGGCGCAAAAAGGAATTGCTTCTCCAGTTTTTGTGTATTTCTGACTCAGATGCAAAACCCGGTAGCTGAGCTACGAATCTGGCTGGTGCTTTTGCCTTTTGGTGTGTTAATTTGGGCATGTGGAGTTGAGTCAGAAGTGCCAAGCTGCCAGTGTTATGTTAGGATTAGTAATGTGCATCGTATTTTAATGTGCTCAACATATATGGGTCATGCTTTCTGTGCCACGTTGAGAAGGTAATAAAGAAAGTGAGAAGGAAAAGCAGAAAACCTGTGAGTCAAAGGCTTGTTCCATCAGATTTTTACTACCAAACCTGTTTTTCAGTCCTACAAATGGAATATAAGGACAGTCAGGAACCAGTGGAAAGAAAATAAAACGTTTAAGGTTGCAGGACTTAATAATAGAAATCATCATGACTCACAGGGCCACATGGTGTGTGCTGTTATCCATTCAAAATAAAATTAATCATGGCTCTGCTAATGCTTTGAAATACACCATTCTTTGACAATTTACACATTTTGCTATTACTGGGGTGTTTAAAAATTTGTAAAATGAAATAGAACTATATATTGAATTTGGATATCTTTCCAAAAAGCTTGCCCACAACTCAATCATTTGTTATGCGACTTTCGTAGACCAATAATATGTTATCAACCCCTTCACGGTAAAACTGAGTGGCCAAAATATAAATAACTGTCAAATATTGGATATTTATATAAATACTCATGAAGTATTGGCTATTTCATGTTTATCTTTTAAGGAAAATTTACTGAAACTTCATGACATTCATTAAAAATGTAGAAATTCAGGTAAAAATTTTACAAAATGTCAAATCCATACATGATCGTTTGTTGTAAATTAAATATTGAGAAACAAGGGTGGGATTAGTACATTTTTCTGGACTTTTGGAGATGTTTCAAGAGGTATGTAAGGCCTCTCTGACTGTCTCTCATTTCTAACTCTTTGGCATAACAGACTGAGTGAAGAAAGACAGTCCTTTTACAGGATGCTGCTACTTGTCTCTACACCTGGCTGATTCATCTCTCTGGTTTCACAGCTATTTGTCTGTTTCAAACTTGAAATGATCTTCCCATCACTGTATAACTGACACTGATCAGGGCCTTAAAAATAGTTAAGTAGAGTTGCTGCTTAATGTTGTCATTCTGGTGAGATGTAAACCCTGAGAGAGAGAGATGTCATTTAAACATGCTTTTTGAAAGAAATGAGAGGTTCTTTCTAAATGGGACAATGAAAAATCCTAAAAAAAAAAAGAGTAAAATAAAAAGAAGGTAAGAGGAAAAAAATAGAGTCAGGAAGAGAAACTGTTCTGTTGACATCTTACTGCAAAATCAAAGTAAGTGTATTTTGCATATGGTTATAGAAATAATTTTTGGGGTGCTAGCCAAATGAATGACTTCTATGTGATTGTTGTACAACACTTTTCCTTTTTAACAAAGTAATGGAAAGACAACAAAAAATAAATTTTAGACCAGCTGAAATGTTTTGTTCTGCGCAAAATAAAATGATGTATTTAATTCTCAGTGTATTCCTTTTCTTATGGCTTAACTTGAACATACTCAGAAATAAAATTGAAATATTTTAGTATAAGAAACATACCTCTATACCTTTTTCAATTAAAAAAAAAATCTATCAAACTTCCAACCAAAAATTCAGAAAAATTGTGAATTTCAGATTCAGAAATTCAGAGCAGTTCAGGTTGTGACAGAATATTTTTTGTGCCTTTGATAGCGTTATTGAAAAATGGCTGCATTCAACACGTTTGCATGATGTTAGTAATTTCCAGTGAAACTGTTGGAAATAGTGTATCTCTTTTTTGTTGTTTTGACAATGGTATAAATTTTAAATAACTATTGGAGCTTTGGCCTCTTGCAGTAGAAGGCAAGAAGGGCACCGCTGAGCTTAACAGAAAGGGGCTGAGTGCGGAAATAGGGTTCAGTATTAGATTCTCACTGAAATGTAGCAAGCATTGGGCCGGGGAAGAAACAAACCTGTATGGCCAGAGTTTGGCAGGGTTCAACTTTTCTGCACCGTGTACCTTAAGATTCATTGCTAGTGTGTCCCCTGCAAGCTTCTGCTTACGGATGTCCTCCATACGCAGTACTGGCATCTTATTCTGCCTGAGGTGTTTTTCCTTTCCAGTAAACCTCTTAAATCAGCTGAAGCAGCCCTTTGCACTGATTACGGGTGCTGACAAAATTGTGTGCGTACTTGTACGCTGCCAAGGAAGAGGTACAGTCAAGAAGTGGCCCTGCACTTGAAAACAGTTGGTATTATGCTGCATGTGTTCATAATGATATATAATATAGAAAGATAAATTGTTTTTACGTGAATGCAAGAACAAAACAAATGGCCTGCATGTAGTCATTGTATGTAGTAGTTCTAGCTTGTTTCTCTGTTTACCAGAGCACCTTTTTGGTGGTTCATCTAGCATCCCTCACAGGTATGTCCGAGCTCTTCTCCTTTGTTGTCTTCCATACAATCGCACCAGCGGCTCTGAACTAATGCTAATCCTGCTGGGAACTCTTAGCCAATGTGGGCTGTATTGTTCACTTACACAGCAGCTCCATGTCACTGCCATGTAGTTTCGTGGCTGTAACAATTAGGAAAGCATCCTGCCAAAAAGTACTTTGAATCCTTGTATTCGGTCCTTTGATACAGAGATGGATCAGATTGTGGCTGCAAACTGAAATACTCTGTATGCGATTACTACCACTTTTTAAGCACATTTGCACATACAACTTCTTGTGATTAAGTGAGCTTTGTGGTTAATAGAGGTTTAAAATTCCAAAGTAAACATCAAGCTCTGTAGCCAGTAAGCATTGTTATAGACTTTTCCAAGTTTGAGCAATTCACAGCATTGAGATGTGCCTTGGAAAAATATTCTTGCAGTTGCTGCAGGATGGTGCTGAGGAAACTCTCGCACGTGTGAATGCTCCCTGCTGTCTAAGTAGTCTGTCTGGGTTTCTGCTCAGCTCCATGTATGCAGCTCAAATCAAATGGCATTCCCAACCAGATTGCAGCTCATTATCTTTACCTCCCCTGATACTAAACTTTGCAATGAGGTGGTAATAAATCTGACCTTAAAAGCTCCATGATTTATTCTTCTTTTGAGCCTACCTCAGGATGCGATTTTAAGGAAGCTCTGGATTGTCGTGCCACAGGTGTCCCATATTGGGATCTCGAACTAAAGGAAGGGCTGAGCTAAATAAAATCTTAAATTAAACATCGGTTATGAGGAATTAGCATGCGTCCCCAAATGTACTTTCCTCTGAAAACAACTTCTTCAAGTCTACACTACAGCCTGCTTACTACTTTTCAGCATGATGGACCTAATTTTTCATCGCTCTGTATCCATCCAGTGATGAGTACAAGTACCTCATCTAACTATACAATCTAATATTAAGAAGGTGTTTGTAGAAGACATATTTCCAAGTTATTTGATCACAAGGGATACAGGAGATTAAAGAATCACTTGTGGAATACTTGTTTTTAATACCAATGTGAGTGTACTGTTGCTAAATGGCTGTGAGCTGTGTCCTGATAAGGCTTTGTTTCCATATGAAATGCTGTCAGTGGCAAAGGTAACACATGCTGATTTGATAACTATCACTAATGAAGTTTCATTGCTGTATTTATTAAAGTTCGTGCTAAAATAGTGCACAATAAGTTTCATCATCAAGATGCCCACGGACAAAATGTTCCACAAACACTGATGCACACAGTTTGGGCAGATTTACAGCAACATTAATTGGCTTTTTTTTGGTGTGGTTTTGTGTTTTTTTTAGTTTGGGAAATCTTGTTTTTTCTTCTTGTGTTCCCCATCCCAATGCTTAGAATCTTTTACAGGGTGATAAAATACATGGTTTTGCTTTCACTGGCCATTCCTGAACACATTTGCAATCTATTAATTCCTTTAAAAAGGTGTGTGTTTCCTGCCCCCTTTTCAGTTCATCCACTGTTACGGGTAAAGAGAGCAGGAGGGTGTGAGGAGGGGAAAGCATTAAGACAGTTTTGGCTGGGGACGTAACAGACAGCAGAACTGATCGCTGAGGTTTCATTGAGTATATTTTATCTAGAGTAACTACTCCTCCTACTTTCTCCAAAAAACCTAAAGCAGTTGAAATGCATCTTTGTGGCAGTAGTGAGCAGTTTGACAGCACGGCCAGGCTTGTGCATATTGGGCCAAAGTGATCTTTCCTGTTGTCTGTTGTGATGTGTTTTTGTTTTTCCTGTGGAAAAAAGAAAGAAGGTTGGTTGAATGTGTTTGAGGGACAACCGAGACACTTCTGTTCGTTGAGATTTACCTAGTACAGCATAACATTGCAATAGAGACTTTGTAGTGATTCCACGGTACAGCTTGGTTCATTGTAATTAACAAAGGATGTTTGTAATAAAATGTAATCGGTGGTATCCCTTTGTTACACTGAAATGAGTATTTTATATTTTTCTGTGGAAAATGGAAAATCTCAACTTTTGCTTTTCACAAATTGTCACCCTCTATATGTATTGGTGTTTGAGTTACAGCCTTGCAAGCAGGAAAACACCTCTATTTTGTCAAGTATGTGTTAAATTCGTGTACAAATGTGGAGACTTTATTCTGTTACTTAATTGATCTGCAGGACTGTCAGATGCCGCATGAATGCTTAAAGTGTAGGTAGCGACAAGAAGGATTTTTTTTCAAGATAACAGAGCGAAAATGAAGATGCTTCAAAACCACTGGTGTTCAATGGCTTCGCAGTGTCCCATGGCCTAAACATGCTCCTGCTGAGGACTCCCCAGGGCGCAGAGATGGCCGTATGCTCTTCATTATGCAGCTGCAGGCCCAGACACCTGGGTTTGGCCCCTGATATTGTAAAGCAGCAACACTTGTTTCGCCTAATCTGGACTAAGAGCTGGCAAAGCTGGTTTAGCTTCCTCTAGGTTTATATTTAGCTTAGAAGCCCTATTCTATTTAAGTATTAGTAATTGTTTTGGTATTTTCCTCCTCAATAATACAGCTTCCTGCATGAGCATGATATAACGAATATGTGCGGAAGTTTCTCTTGCTTGATGTTTTGATGGCTATGTAGGCAGTTGCCCAATACCTAGAAAGCTGAAACTGCATCGAAATTTCTAAACTTGATTTTTAGCATTGCAGCCTGGCTATGGACAACTCAACCTGGGCTGAGAAAAGCAAAGCCAGTGTTGCAAGAAGTGCATGTTATTGTATAAAATTTACTGCAAAGGGGAGTGATATGAATAGAAAACGTATACAGTAGCTTGCTGCATGCTAGCAGGTCTTTTCTGGGCTCCTAAATGTTAACTGGGTAGTAATGTAAGTTATTACACTCATTAAATTAGGCCACAAACAAGTCAACAATGATTCAGCAAAATGGTTTTGTTTGTATAGTGCAAGGAAGTCTGATAGATACCCAGTCAAACATTTATGGCTAAATGGATGAAGATTTTAACATTACAGCCTAATAAAAACCCCATACTGTGTGATTAAATAAGAGGGAAAGCAGTAAAAAAGAGAAAGCATAATGATGGTAACATGTAGGTCAGTTACAATTTAATTGTCATTGCACTTCATTGCTAACATATCAATTCTCTGCTGCTTAGCTGAGCAGAAAACAACAACTTAACATGTACAGTGGGCCTGTGCCTACTCGGCAAACCCCCACTTCCATCACCTGCTTTCGACTACTTCCTTAACAGCCGCGTGAAGTCTTCCTGCTTTAATAGGATAATCTTGCTGGAAGCTCCTGCTGATTGTGTCCTCCCTGCGCTCAATGCATCAGTGATCAGTAAATTTACTTCACACTCTACATAGATGCTAAAATTAGGTTGTTTGCATTATAACTTCCAATACTCCCGCAACAAGAAACACCTGCTTGCAGATTTATATTGTTTTATTTAATGGTTTAAAATAAAGATAGCTTTACAGTGGCAATACCCTGATGTACTATATTGGAAGAGCACAATGGCTGATCATTTTTCTTACTTATCCAATTTATACTATATCTCCTTGCCATATAAGGGATAGCTTCATTACCATTAATTGCAGCTTTAGAAACTCCATGGAAGTATTTATTCCTGCCAACTTTTCCCACCACTTTATATTTGGTGGTCCTAAGGAAAGCCATGGGACGTCGGGGGGGGTGGGGCGAAATTTCTGTATATTTTTGTGGGTTTTGCTGTTGTGTGTGGCTTTGGTTTTTTGTGTGGTGTGGGTGGGGTTTTTTGTGTGGCTTTTTTTTTTTTTCATTCTGGATAATTCAGAGAGATCTCAAAGGGGCATTGGGGTTGGCACCTTTTTAAAATGTTAGCTCTAAGGAATTGTCTGTCTAGCTCACTTCTGCTGATCTATAGTAAAGACTTAACAGAGTACATAACCAAACTATTAATTCAGGTGCCTAAGGTGACATTTTTTATCTGGCTCTGCACAGCTGATTCTTATATAGGGTAGAACACGGTTCCCATTTGGATAGGGGGGAAACACAATAAAAGTAGGGGGAGCAGCCTGGCAACACCCAGGGAACTTCAGGAGAGAGGCTGGAAAAAATACCTATTCCAGCATGACTGTTATAATGCATTCAAAGGCATCAAATCCAAATACGGGGAATATCGTTGACTCTTTTTCTTCCTTTCAAAGTCAAGGGGGAGCTTTGTGATAAACACGGACAGACTGATCCAGCAAAGCTAGGCAGTGCTTTTGGGGCAATGTAAAAGCTACCCAGATACGATGGCTTTGTGTTAGAACGAGGGAATTTTGGTGCATGTGGGAGATGGTGCAAGGAAATGGAAATTCCTTCAAACAGGAAATGTAATTAACTTTTTACAGCCACTGGCCTGTGTGCTCAGGTGTTAAACCATGTACCTGTTTTCTGATTTTCCATATTTATATTGCAATTTTTGTGTTCGGTGTGGGCTGATACATCCTGAGGGACAGGTATCGCTGAGCTTCCCCGACTCCCAGGGCAATGTTACTCAGCTCTCTGGTAGCCTTGTAGCTACCGTATAGTGGGCTCATCCCCTCCAAATATCCAAGATCTACCAGGTTCTCTATGAAACAACAGCTGAAAAAACAAATGTGAAAAACTGAGACCTGAAAACTAACGGCATACTTACTTGATGCCAGCATACGGAACATGTACATTTCTGTACTGTAACAGCTAATGAAGTTGAAAAATCATTTTCCCTTCTGCTGTTTCACATGTTAAACTTGAACAACTCACTGTGGTTCACATAACTATGGGTCTTGTGAAGGGTGACGGCTTCCACCTTGTTTCAGACCCACCAGCCTCCCAGCCAGAAGATCACACAGTTCTGATTTTTTACTTCTGTTAATTTTGAGAAAAATGAATGGTGAATCCTTGGTACCCTTTTTTGCTCTGAAGGAAATGAAAACCCACCTTTTGTGGATGATGCTAGGGCCAAATGCTGAGCTAAAGAATGAAAGAGTGGAGGAAAACTTATTGCACCGTATGTTCCTGCTGCTCAATGAGGATCAGGGAGTGATGAGCTCCTCGTACGCCCCCAGAACAAGACCAACAGGAAGGGATTTTTCCAGGCTTGTTTCCACTTCTGTGGATGCCTTGCACAAGTAAAGGCTCCTATGGACTTCTGGTCTTTCTCACTTATCCTTACCGGCAAGTTCATTGAATGTCATCTGATCCTTGTGGTTGTGCTGTGGAACTGAATAGGACTTTGAAACGGCACTTCTAGTTTTAACTGCTGACCTAAAGGCTTTAGCTTGGCTAGTAGTGCTAAGGAAGCTCGAGAGACCTGGGGCTTCGGTGTCAGTACTGGATGATTGTTGTGTCATGTAGTAAAGTTTGTGAAATAGGAAAGACTGTGTTTTCTGTTTTGCCAGATTAGCTAGCTGCGCTCTGATTGCAGTTTGGGCATAGTCTAACTATGAATTAATTGGTATAATTTAGGATTTGCTGATTTATCGTATTTGTAAGTTTTGCTGCTCTCAACAGCAGTTAGCTTCAAGTGTAGGAATTCAATACCTCTGGCTCCATGTATGGTGGGGCTTATGTAGTACATGATGGCTGTATATATTTTTTTTGTACAATGTAATGGTAATATACATCCAAATTCAGGTACAAAAAGTCATAAACAAGCATGGTATCCCCATTCAGAAATTAAACACTATCTGTTTTTTCAGAAAACGTACCCTTCTGTTTTTCTAAAGCAAAAACGAAACAGGCTTTTCCTGAAGAAAAGCTCCCATGTATCACAGAGTTGCAGGAGCTAGGAGTGCCAAAATGTGGACTGTGCCATTGCTGCAGATGTATCACTGTGGTTTTCTTTTGCTGTTTCCTGAACTATTTCATCTGTTTTAACCTATCTAGAAATATTGCCTGAATGAATATCTAAATTTTCAAAGTGAAAGGAGAATAAGAATGTAGATTTTGTGCTTATTTCGAAATTCATGAGTTGGTGGAAGTTCTTCCAGTAAGGTGTTAAATCAATTTACCCCCCAGGAGGGCATGTCTGAACAGTGTCCTCAGGGCAAATGTCTCACTGGGCTCGATTTCTAAATCTCTTACGTGCTGCTGGTGTGAGCTGGTGCAACTGGACAATTTTCTGTTGAACTTCTACACTACTGACTTCTTTGAGCCATCCTTTGGCAGACACAGGTTTCTGCAGGATGGGGAAGCAGCACATCAAACGTACTTCACACAAGTACTTATTATCCTTGTAGTCCCTGGCTGCTTAGGAGCCCTGCGACTGATTCCTCTGGACATCCTGTCTCCCCCCAAAGAGGATTATGGTCCCTTTGCACTAGCCTTTAAGAGCAGGATCAGCTTTCATAGGTAATAGGCCTCTCCCTGTGAAATAATTTAATAGCAAGTGCACTCCTCTGTGCACCTGAGAGCTCTGGGAGGTTTTCTGCCTTCCAGCAGCAGAGTGTCTCCTATAGCTCCCCGTGGTGCAATACGTCTCCACAATCCACACCCTCGCTCAGCATGACCAGCACCTAATAGGCACCGTTGAGCCCCATTGCGATAGCATGTATTAGTGGCTTTAGAGTAAACTGCTTGCAAAAATCAGCCTAGATAAAATACCCAGATGTTTATGGTCAAAAGGTGCATTGGGAGCCAGCGAGGCAGCAAAGGCCTATTTGGAGTATGCGTTTCAAGGCTTAACAAGATTAACGTCTGTATCTACAAGTCTGTAAGGACCCAGTTGAACAGTGTGCTCTTTCCATACCTGCTTTCTTGGCTAGTTAAAAGGTAAGTTTTGATTTCTTCTCAGTGGTGCAAAACAAGTGCACTTTGGGCTCCACTTGTCAGATGCAAGTTGAAGCATAGCAAAGGAAATAATTGTTGGAAGAAAGGTGGATTTGGTTCCCTTTCTGGAACACAATACGGACATAACTGTTCCACAAATACGCTTCTAGGTTTACTTTACATAATTTGGTCTAGTTGTCATCCTACTGATGTGACGCAAACCTGTTGCCCAGCTATACAGTGGCTACAATGATGGATGAAAAGAAAATCCAGCAAAAGCCAAAGAACTTCCACTTTTTTTTTCCCCTAAGCTTTTGACGCTATGGTGCTGCTTGGGCTCTACAGGAACAGAAGGAATGAAGATGTAGTTCAGTAAAAATTGCACAGAGATTGAGGATGACAACCAGCTCTGCAGTCGTGTGGCAGCTTCTGCTTTCTCAGAATCCCCCTCTTCCCTCTGATCACCAAGCAGTATCCGTAATAGTTTTATTCCCTTTGAGAGACTGATGATTTCATCCCGCTTTCCCACACAGCATTAAAATGTATTGCACAACCTTTTAGTTTTGGGGGCCAGCAAAGGGTGAATTCTGGGGAAATAGACCTGCTTATGCAGTGTAATGTTTTGGTGTTCTTAGGTACCTGACTTCAATTCATGAATGAAAATAACTTTTTTTTCTAAGTGTCTGGCAAGAGTTTTTGCACATTGTGATTTTACCTCCTAAATTAAGGATTGTCCGTAAACATCTTTATATCCAGCAGCACAGAACACTGGGTCTGTGTTATACTGTGTATTCCCCAAGGTTTTGCCACTTTATTTGTGTTTTCCTTGTAGGCCCTTGTGCTTTTTTGGGCTTGAGAGATGGGTCCTGCGTTTACCACCTGGTCTGCAAGTAGGGCATGTGCTTCTTTAACTGCTGTGGTTGGTGCTGTTCTGTATCTTGTGACACAATTTTAGGTGCCTTATTAGACTTATGATTGATGACAGCCAAAAGAGGATATACAGCTACTCACTGACATTCATGCTTGCCTTTTAAATATCATACTATATAGCTTCAGATCCCTATTTTACACTCAAGTGCTCTAAGCCCCACATTAGCGCATCTCTTCCTCCTCCAAATTAACGTATTCCTTTAAATGCACTAATATTTCAGCAGTGGGTTTTTAAATAAATTCTGCACATTCTTTTCTCACATTGCTTACTTCTCAGTCAAATATGAACAATCCTCTCCACTGAAACTAAATTGTAAATATTCCCCTTGCCATTATGTTGGACCCCAGCTATTTCTCCTCCCCCCCACCCACCCCCCTTTCTCCTTATTAAATTATGTTTACCTGAATACATCAGGTTCATTTCACCTAGGCAGGATGTCCCATTAAGCATGACAAGTAGAAGGTTGTGAGATTAATGCCCTTCTTGAGCCTGAATTAGCGTGTCAGCATCTTTTCAGACCTGGGACCAGAGAACATAGGAAGCATGCCATAATGGACCTTAGCCTTTAACTGAACTGCTCTAATATTATTCCTATAACAAGACTACTTTTAAAGAGGCTCATTATTGGCTTCATTAGATATGTTACTTGCATCAGTGGCTGTAGTTACTCGTATAATATGGAAGAGGTTAACATAGCGTATTTTTTATGTATTATATGGCATATAGCTTGAAGTAGCCAAAAGGTTTATGGCGATGTAATTGGTAGTTAGTGTGAAATTTGTAAGACAAATAGACAATACCTAGGGTAACCCCTATAATCCTCTCCTTTCAGTTTTTTACAGCCACCAAAGGGCCTCATTAAAACAGCAGTCAGCACCTTAGTGAAAAGATACAGTGCTTATAGTGCCCAAATGTGACAGAAAATCTGCATTTTGTAAATCTGACACCTTTGATAGATTATACAGTGTGAAGCCATTGCTTCTAAGCATTATGATAACGCTTAAGGTTCTCTTCTGAATCCAACCGTGCTATATTCACTGGATATAACAATGTGAAAAAGAGCTGGTTGAATAAAATAAAGCATGTGAGATGGAGAGAAGCCTTTTTTCCTTTGATACAAAGCTCATCTTATGCAATGGGACTAACAGCTATGGCTGATATTCCTGGCTTTGCTTGTACTGAGGGATATGGGCGTATAAATATTGGCAAAATAACTGTTTAATATACAGATGCAAAAGAAACTCTGCCTACATTAACCAGTTTATACAGCTGCTGTAAGGAAAGACTGTGTAGAGCAGTGGTGGTATTAAGATTTCTTTTTTTCTGTTTTAGAGGCTAAATTCTGCTCTCACTTAAACTTGTGTAAAACCAAGTGGATTCCGTCGCCCTGCCTGAATCCTGTTGTCCCTCAGTCATCTAAATCTGGTGTAATACAGTGGCTTACATGGAATGAAACAGACAGGCATAACAAAAATGAGAATCCAACCCAAAGAGTTTGTTATTATTTCAGCTTATTTATAACAATAATGAAACAAAAATGAACTGAGTAAGGTAGGGTCTGAGTACTGTAGTGGTTGTATGAAGGCTCAGTTCTTGATAAGTACGCTATATACTGTAGTTAGGTATTTTAGTTACTCAAAAACATATTTGGTAGAGTGAACTATTTGAAACGGCAAACATGAGTTGCCATGGTTGATTAGTTGTAACTATTTGCTCTGATCGCGAAAGGCAACCTCAAACAGTCAGAGGTTCAAAGGAGTAATTATTATCTTCCCCTCCATTTAAGAGATGGGCTCAAGCATTTGGAGCTGCAAAAATTTTAAGAACTTGCCAAAAATAAAATGAAAACTATCACTTAGCGCCCATTGCCGCCTTTGCAGCAGAGGAAGTTCTGGATTTTTTTGCTCAGGGGGATGGAATGTAGTTTGTAATGTTTACTTGGGCTCCAAATGTGACAGCTGTTTACCTCTTCATCTGGTAATTGAAAGATTTCCTTTTAAATTAGAGCTGCTATAGACAAAGAGTGGAGTAGAAGTCGCATTCAGTTCCCTGGCAAAAATATAGCACTGATAATTCTGAAAATATAGCACTGATAATTCTGAAAGAGGTATTTCCAGTTAGTTCTTCGATCATTTCAAAAAGTGTACTTCTGTGCGCTGCTGAAATAGGAATGCAAACAAAAAAAGGGGGTTATATATGTGAAACCCTTGTGTTCCCTTTTGCATTAGGATTTGTTCCTGTCTATGGTAAATTTCCTGTTTAAAGGTGCAGAATCGGTCCCTGAGGGTAACAAGGACGAAGTAACACTGCTGAAGTGCTCCGTGATTCACGGAAATTTAATTTTGATCTCTCTTGAAAAATAAATAAATAAAACTATTCAAGAAGTAACCTTGAATAGAATTTCTGAACAAGAATTTTCACAACTTAAATTCCAAGGTGTGTGATTTTTTTTTTTTTTTTTNTTTTTTTTTTTTTTTTTTTTTTTTTACTTTTTCTTTAAAGTGCAGGTCAAAGGTGCTTTTGAATCCAGGAGCAAAATAGGAAATAACTGAAGTTACAGTGGGGATGAATTTGTGGCCATAATTATTCTTTTATGTAACATAGGACACTGCAACCTTTCTTCAGAGAGACTTAAAATTTTAAAATCAGTAGCAGTAACAGAAGTACCGAACAACTTTCTAGTGCCCTTTAGAGAGGAAAAAAAGAAAAAAAAAACCTCTTTGACTACATTATATTGAGTCATTACGTTGTTTTTTTCAATAACATAATTTAGGTGAAACATCTATTTTATTGTTGCTTTCCTGGGACTATTATCACAACTAGGCACTATTCTTTTTGTAAGCATGGAGTTAAAATTACGGAAGGGCAAAAGTTTTTTCTCTTCTCATGAAGATATGAAGGAACTCTTCGTGTCTTCTGCTGCAGTGGGTTATCTGAATCATCATCACCAAAGAAGTGACTCCTTTGAGTTACATCCCTCATTTTCAAGTTGTCCAGAATTTTTTTTTTGACAATAATACAGTTGTTAAAATGCATGCCTAAGAAAATTCCTAGAGGGCAACTAAACCTCTCTCTCTCGTTCAGTATTTGCCAATTAGGGGAGTAGATCTAGACGTACTTTCTGGGTTAGACAGAGACTGGGGCAGTGCAGGCGGAGAGGCCACGCTAATCCTGGGTGGCAGACAGGAGGGTCGCTGGGCATCCTTTCTCAGCCAGGGAGGTTCTCTCCATTGAATCAAGGTTTAAGTATAAAACCGACCACGATATTTGGTTAAAAATTAAAATTCTGATCCCCCCAAATCCTTGTGAATTGCAGTTACTGATCTAGAGCAGGAAGCCAAGTGTGTGTACCTGTATTTCTTGTGGAGGACGGTGTGAAATACAAAGGGCCTTATTTAATCTTGTGCGAGGATACTCAGCAGCATGTAACAGCAAATTGTCTCAGGCTGTGCATACCAGAAGTGATTCAATTCTAAGCAGCACAACAGGGGCTTGCTTAGGTGTAGATAATATTGAAATCTGGACCCACAAAAAGCCTTTCAAATTAACTTTTTTACCAAAGTCTAGGTTTTGATCAATACGATTGCTTGCACTGCAAAATGAGCATTTATGAGTATCATGTCTGGGTTTTTTAATTCAGTGGATTATTCACATCTGTTAGGTGAGAATTACAGAGTGCTGAAATAATGTATTCTTGTGTTTTAGATCTATCACTGCCAAGGGCTACTGAATAGTAAGTATCAACATCTGTGTTACTACTTCTTTGAGTTTTCTGATTAAATGTGTCTAAACATTTCAGCTCCTACAGGAAATAAAAATAAAAGTAGTTTCAAGCCAGTTTGATGTAGGATTTCAGGGAAACATACTAACGGCAAACATTAGTTAGGGGACTGTATGTGCAATTAGCCCTAAATAACATTAGCCTAGTGTTGCGATTTGTATTATTGAAAGGACATTAGGCTCTTGAAACGGTAAATAACGGAGTAAATATAAATAACGGTACCTGTATTTTGACAGTGATGTTCCACCTCTCGTTCCCTGCATACACAAAAATCATTCAAATGCCTTTTCTTTCTCTGACAAAAATATTCATTAAAAACATTTCACTGTGCTGCCTTTTAATATAGTGCGGGCATTCAACCTGCGCGGGAAGCTTCCTGGAACCACACAAATACTGTGTAATTATCTTGTGGCTCCCTGCTGGCTGCTGCATATTCCAAGCACAAAGTGAGCAGCACATTTCTAGAGCCTGACTTCTGTCTTCATTGTCCCTGCTTGGAATATGAAGCTCCACTTCATTATAGCAGACCTGATCAAACTTGATAGATTTAGCCATTATTCTTGACTGTGTCAACTTTCTACAGCTTTTTTTTTTTTTCTTGGGCTCTTTTGTTTTGCCACCCAGGGAATGCATCTTATTTCTAGGCGCTCTGCCTCCCTCTCTCTTTTTCTCTCTCACTCCATCTCTCTGTCTCTCTCCTTCCCCCCCCACCCCCAAACAAACCAAGATTTCAGCAAATAATGCTGCTTGTGCATCATGTGATTCAAGGAAAATAAGGCTTGCAATTTTTTCTCAATTGTCCTTTATGGTTTTTATTGACTATTTTTTTTAGTTTGTTTCTATAAAAAAAATTATACTGCAATATTGACATACAATACAGAAAAGCTTTGAAAATCCTTATTTTCTGTTAGTGGTACAATAAATTTAGCATTGTGAGGATTTTTTGTCTATTTTATGACAACTTTGAAGTAGCACTTCAGAGTTCATATTTTCAAGGATGATTCAGACAAATGTATCTCACCAAATTTTATAAATCATTACTTTGTTTATTTAACCTAGAGACATATTGCCGCGTTTTCTCTGCAAAAGGCATTAGATCATTCTTTGGGCAAATACAGATGTTGATACAACTGGTTTACCATAACAGATTGCTTTGTAGTTTTTGAGAGTTGCTATGCAACAATAGAGAAGTACAGTGCAGCTCTAACTGATTTTTAAAGTACTGGGTAAAATAGGGAGCATTTTCGTAGCTAACCTAGCACAGATCCTTTAAATTGCCACAAAATGAGTTAAGCAATAGGTGAGAAATTTGCTCCCTAATTTTTAAGAGTTACAGGGTCGACCCATCTTTATTGTTATTAACAAACATAATGAACATGATGAAGCTTTTTAAGCTTTGCATTTGATCTACAGTATTTGTTATGTTGGCACGTACATTTCGCAGGCATAATAAATGTGGAAAAACAATTTATATTTAATTTTGCTTATTAAGTAGCAATCACAAATTCTTAAAACTTTGGAAAGACATAAGTTGTCTTTCCTTTTGTTTTGCTTTTGGTTGCAGGTTAAAAGGTAAAGGACGTCTTAAAATTTCCAACAAGTTTACTGCTAAGATTCTTACTGAGGTATATCGTTTAGCAGCATTTAAATACTGTTAGGAATTGGTATGACTTAAATTTAGTGTTATGCTTTTTAAATTAAAAAAAAAATCGTTATTTTTTAGAGTGGCGTTTTCAGTCTCACCAAAAGCTTCTCGGCATCTTAAAATGTAAATTGCAGAGAAGCAACACAAAGGATAAAGAGAAGATTTTGAAGGCAATCACAGTGATCACTTAATTCAGTCTCTGCATATCCACTTGGCATAAGGTAATTAGAGTGCCACATTGCTGTAAAGACAGAAAGCTTAGGGTACCATTCTGACTCACCCAGACGATAATACATGATTAGAAGTCAGTGACAGATCACAACTGCTGAATGACCCACCAAGGTCTTATCAAGGGCAAATCGCATAATTAGCATGCACTTCGCTGGCAGAGGAGTACAGTGCTATTGTTCTGGCACAATCAAATTAGCCCAGCCAATGAGGTCACCGTTCCGTGACCTTAAAGACATTTTGTGTTTCATTTTTCTACCACATAATAAAAAATAAAAAAAATAAACCAACCCAAACCCTGCCCCACTTTAAACTGAGCTGAAGTTCTTACGGATGCTGAAAATATCCGTAACGGCGGCATTTTTGGAACACACTCTGCTGATTCCTTAGTTCATCATGTATGGCATAAAGGAGTCAGCTAATGCAGTCTGACCCTGGGGGACACATATGTAATGGAGCCACTTTGACAGAAATTCAAGCATCTAGTGAGGCCTGGAACTCATTTGCCCTGAATGCATCCGCAGCATCATGCACATAACGGGGGAGGGGGAGCCTTCATGCAAACACAAAATCTTTCCTTCATTATGATAATTAGCACAATTATCTTGATTTGCTCATTTTATCTGTATTTTCCCCAAGGTTTGGCCATTTTATTTGTCTCCCCACTGTTCCCCCTGAATAGGGCTCTTGGCTGAGAGCAAGAGGCGTTGGGGATGGTAGCCACCAACAACACTTCAGGCATGTCGTCTGCAGACCGCCGTCGTTCTGCACCACAGCGCTGCGGTGCAATGTCACTAAAACAAATGCGCACAAAGAGCCCTTCCTTTCTTACCCAGGAAGACCTCTTCTGGCTTTCCAGACCAGAGTGCTCACCAGGCTAATGAAGAAGTAGAAACTCCCTGTTCACAGGACAGTTCTCCAAAGCAGTCAGAGCCATGAACTCCTCAGGGCTTTTTTTGGTTAAATTTGTAATTATCGGCATAAACCTTTTTTGGGAGGGGTTTGTTTTGGTTCTTTTCTTTGTTCTCTAAACAGGAATATGGCTTTGAATTGATCTGCACACTTGTTAATATGCATGGTATATAGAAAAGCCATTGTAACTTTTAGGAAAAGTGAGAAGGTAGCCTTTATTTGTATTCTCTTCCATTAGCATGCACATATTTGGGCTCCATATTCCAAGCTCTCCTGGATAATTGGATCAAAAAAGGTCTATAATGAATTGTCTCTGTCATGTCTGGGCCTCTGTCACTGCTTCTCGATACTACTTTTTTTTTTTTTTTTTTTAAGGCTGGGTTAACTTAACTCAAGATAGGAACTCTAAAATGTTTATATTTCATGAATTTAAAGATGAGCTTTCGTGTTCAGTCAAAAGGGAAATGAAAGCACAACATTCAAATAGCTCCCTTTCTTTTCAAGGTTTCGGTTCTAGGACTCTTTCAGATATGAGAGCTGTTACATGTGGTATTTGTGCATGACAGGCTCTTTTCAGCTGTCCTCCTCATTAATAGTACATCACTCCATGCATTAGTACTGTTTGTGACATCACAGCAGTTCTCACAACAAGTAGCAATGATGTTACAAATGGACAACTATGACCTTGTAGGTTAGCGCACAGGAGAAGAGGTTTTGAAGGTGGGATCTACTATTTGCAACATTTTTCCTTTTTATAATTACTCACTGTGGAGAGAAAAGCAGACAATAAAGGCTAAACTGATGCATGCTTAAATAATGTATTTCCAGTGTCTTACTGGGTGTGAAAGATCAACTTTGAGACAATTAAATAATTCCAGATATAACTTGGCTTCGTATGTACTACTTCTGCTTTATACTGCCGATGCTGCAATGGTCAAAGCTTATATGACAGCTTTGTGATCCTCTCCTGTTCCCAAGTACATTTTTATTAATAAACAAACACAGGTTCTTTGCTGACTTACGGTTTGTAGATAAAATACAAGAATTTATTAGAGAAGGGAATTTAAATTAAAGATCAGGGTCTTCCTTAAGAATTAATTCTGACAATACCTTCCGTTTATTGTAAATACCTAGGCTGAGTCCGTGAAATGTGTGCTATTGAAACTTTTCCGTGTCTGGCAGAAAGCTTATTTCTAAAGGTCTCGTTGATTGTGCAAACACAGGAACATTTTCTTTCCTTGAGAATTAATATTGACTGTGTATAGAGCGACAGTAGTACTCCGTCTATCCACAAAATCATATAAACACACATAATTACTCTGAAAATCTAATCTGTTTCTGGATACTTAGTCCATGAGATAACTTTTGTTTCACTGCATAAAATGATAAATTATATACAAAGAAGCAATTATGGTTGTTCTTGAATCAGAGAGAGATAGAAATATACACTTTGTAAATAAAGACCTACTTTTCCTAAAAGGCATTTATTTCTCCGATTTTAAAAATGTGTGTGTTTGTATATAGATGAGTGTTAGTATGTGGATGTTTACCTGTCTATGTAGAAATAAAATGAAAAACTGTGTCTTTGTATATACTGCATGTGTAGATGTATGTATAAGCATATAATAATTCATAGTCCCATAAGCTCTTGGTGGACATTCCTGCCTCAGTCATTCAGCCCCCACCATGAAACTCCCCTAACAAACAGGATTAAAATTCACTCCTTTCAACCATCCTCGGCATTTATTCCTTCCTTTTCATTGAGCTACATTTGTCTGATTTAACAAGATAAGATTTGAGTGCTGATGCAGCCCGTTGTTAATGCAGCAGCCGCATCCACCATACCATCGACACTATGCATCAGAGGGATGCATAAATCAGGTATTCAAAAAAAATTAGATATGCAGCACACCAGTTTTATAGTCCCAGCCTCAGAAATTGAAATGGCCCAGATTAATGTATTATATCTTACACACTGTCCGAGTGAATCAACTTTAATATATTGAACAGATTCGCAGAACAAGACTTTGTTATCTAAGGAGCACTCGGAAGAAGGAATTGACCTGAGGATTTGATTTGGTTCAGGTAGTTCATGTTGTACAGCAGCATTTGAATAGTTTCACATAAAAATAAAATTTGTATCAGAAATATTTCACATCATTCTGTGCTTGTTCATATTGAAGCTTTGCAGTGGGGCAATGTAACAGAAACAATGTCCAGCAAAAAGATGATTTTAACCTTTGCTTCAGACATGTCAAAACAATGGCATGTAATTTTAATGCAAACTGCTGTTTCATAGCTGAGGCACTTGCACACACTGACTTTAACTAGTTTAGGTTTGTACTGAAAATGAAAAGCTTGTTGAGTTTCATATATGATGGAAACACTGCAATTTACACCAATCTGCTCCCAGAGCGTATGTTCTATTTGAAGCCTGCTGTATTCTTTATTGACAAGCCATAAAACAACTTTACCTGCATAACTGATGATAGATGAATGTTAATGGGTGTCTGGGGGTGCCGGTGGTGGTTCCCCTTCTTTTATTTTGAATTACCTTTGCAATTAGGGCAGAGTTGGGATGGCCACTTGCTTATTGAAAGTAAGACACAAACCTGATTGAGTAAGATGAGGCCTATCAAGGTGCCAGAGGTATGTGTTGAAGGGCTGTGAAGTATGTTTGCAGAGATGTTTATTCTGAATATTCCTTTCTCTGAATTATCTAGTTATTGGGCAATTTGCTACTAGTTAACAGCCAGGTATATTGTTAAGCGTGTGGTTTTGTAGCTCCTTTTAGTTGTTCCCTTCTATACAAAAACCAGAATGGGTTTTACTGGGTGAGGAGTCACCTTGTGCTAAAGTATAAGGAGGGAATTGGATGGGCACAGTCACCCCCTCTCCACTGAGAGCTGTTCTTCCTGGGGATGTATGTAAAGGGAAATAATAGCTTAGCACTTCTTCACACTTTCAGTAACGAGTTATTAGAAGGTGCTTACACCTGTAATTGTGCTGTGCTAATTAGCACTGACAAGAAATTCCATATTCTGAATGTCCACTAGGTACCTTGAAGGGTACTGGGCAGATTTTCTTGCCGTTTGCACATTGAGAGATGCAAAAGATGTCAAATAAGATTTTAAAACACATAGGCATCTAACTCTACTTGAAATCAGTAGGAGTTGGGTGCTTCTCAGACATCCGGTGCCTCTAAAATATGGTCAGGGAGGACTGGAGTCTTTTAAGTCTGCCCTTTTAGAGTGTTTTATGTCAACCTATCTGTGCTGTTTACAAGATAGATGTTTAAACAGATAAGGGTAGACTGTGGCTGATCTGATGTCCTTATATAATAGCATAGACCATAGAAACCTTCTTGTTAGATCGTAACAAGTCTGGGGTAAGGAGATGACCGTGTTGTTGGATTACCCCGTAGGAAAGCAATTAACAGTGGAGGGAGAAGCCAAGTCTTGGCTGTTCTTTTAGGCTGGCTGGTGGATCACACTGATGCGATGGTTCAGTCAACACACAAGGAGCTGGTGGAGATGGGTGTGGTATTTTTGGAGTCTGAGTTTCTTTGAAGCTATTGTAGGTACTGGGCAACTTGAATGTTTTCAGCTTTGTCCAGAAGATGCCTTCATTTTATTTTCCATAGCAAATGCTATAATTTACAAACAAAGAAATTGTAGTGTGTTGTCTTTTTTTAACTTGAAAGAGGTATAGTAACAAATTAGGGTAGGTTCATATTCTTTTTCAACTTACATACTCCCCTAGCCATCTTATCTGAATTATGAGTCTGTCTTGGTTAGACCTGGTCAAATTTTGTGTACCTAGACTGATATAAATGAAAGAGAGATATTATTAGCATTTATTGTGTGCTGCCACAAGGGATGATTTTTCAACAAAACCTCAGTGTCAAGCAGTCTGAAGGGAAATCTTGGTCTATCAACAAATTCACCATCCTCTTGTATATAGATAATCATGTGTAATTAAGATTAAAGATGTACTGGCATCCAAAGTTAAAATGTTGTCATTTTAAGATATGTTTATATTTATCCTTAATTTTGGGAGAGCCGGCTCTTTTGCTCAGTGCATTCCTCTTAAGTGCTGAGACCTCCATGAAAAACGTTCATTTCCATCAAATGGTCTAAATGTACGCTTAAATTTTTTAGTGAGCAGGGAAGACTTAAGTATGTACTTCAGTGCTTTGTTGACCTGGTAGCTGAATCATCCTGGCCTTTATGATGCAAAGCTCTCTGTCCTACAAAGAGTAGCTCTATGTAAAACTTTTCTTCTTTTTTGTTAATCCATACACTTTTTTTTCACTAAGAAAATCACAAATCATAATTTTACAAAATCATATTATAAACTTGTAAATCAGTATGAGTGGAAATATCCAATAGAATTCATGCCACTGTTAAACTGTTCAGACAATTAGGAGAACATTTTAAAACCAAGTCACAGTTATTCCAGTGCATTAAGTATAACTCTTTAATGTTGCAGAGTCTGTGTCTTCCATCTGTTCCATCAATTAAACCGTACGTTGATCTATGAAGTTATTAGCATCAGCTAAAGTTCCAAATAGATCTGTTTTGCCACCAAAGGAAATCCTACATTTATCAGGAACAATAATGTAATTTCAATTACAGACACCCCCCAAAAATATTTTTTCATATTTCTATAAATTTTTCTTTTATTACAAAATTAGATTTGAGCATTGTGTGCTCTAGCAAAGAGAATTAGAAAAAGGTCGGAGTGGTACTTCACGCTCTGTGCTGTTGCAAAAGTACCTGGACTTTTATGGATAAATACTCACCAGAGAAATAGTTGACAGGATTGGCATTCCGTTATCTGGGTTAAACTGTTGAGTCTCCTTTGGCTGTTTCTAGCTGTCATCACCAAGTACAAGAGTGAGCTATGGAGACTGTTCATAGCACAGGAAGTTTCAGCTAATTAAGGGAGCCTCCTCATCAGCTTTAAAGTGGCCCCATTGCTTATGGAAAGAGATGATAATGGTAAAAAAACTACTTTAAACAAGTCTGAAGCTCCTTTTGGAAGCAGATACTTCTGCTGGACATTGAGGAGCAAACCAAGTTTTTAGTGTAGCCATCCAGGGAAACTTGCAATTGTCATTCTTGTCAGTTATTAGGAGATCTTAGAAGCTGCTTGTTAGGTGGCGGGGTTAATTCTGTGTAACTGAGAGGGTTCTTGTTCTGGCACTTTGGGTTCAGTCTTGAGGTGCTGCTAGTTATGCACCAGACAGAGGCAGTCCCTGGGTTTTTTGAACCGTAGTCCCAGTGGAGCTCTATTCATCCATTTATGGAAGGGTAGAAAATGTAGGAAAGAGGTGAATTATATTTTTGCAGATGGGCTTTGCTCACCTGATGGGCAACCTTTCTCCATCCAGGTGAAGCTTCTACCTGGTTTCCCGTTTAATTACAATTTGGGAATGTTGCAACTAATAAGATGAGTAAAAAAAATGTGGATAAGATGATGCAACAAAATGGAGTGGAAGTGAGCCTTCTGACAAAGTTAGAGATGGCAATAGTTTGCCATTGCCCATTTTGCTTGCTAGGACTCTTGTCAGTGCAGAGACATCCACTGAGTTTTGGAGACTGCGCATGGTTATGACGATAGACAGATTTCTGGCTGTAGGTAACGGAGCAGTTATTGGTGCTGGCACAGTCTTAGAAAATTGCCTTTTGACAATAGGCTTGATCTCTTTATAATAGATTGAACTTCAGCTGAGTGACTTTCACCCAAACACCTATTTCTTCACAGGGCTAGGAAAGTGAAGGAATTGCTCTAAGCGTGGGGAAAGGCATGCTGATAATATGGCAACTGTCCCTTTCAGGGTTGTCAAACAAGATGGGTGACAAGGTTATCTTTGTTGGATCAGAAAGCAGAAATATCTTGACAAGAAAGAGCATCACAGCGCTTTGAGAACTCTGCAACAGGAAGAAGCAGAAGCGGTACCAAATAGCCCATTTTGTGGTGTAGTGAATAAGTTGTCCCTTTCTGTTATTAAATGGCTTTCCAAGTTGAGGATCCCTAGGCCTTTCAGGATGAGCTTGTCCTTAGCCAAGCTTTTATCTTGGCTAGGTGTTTGTGCTTGACACACGCATAAAATTTCATAAAATAGCTCTATGGGTCAATTTTTCAAGGCACGTTGTCTGTGTCTTTCCTTACAGACTTCTTTATCAAAGTTTGAGATTTTTTTTGTGCAAAGTTAGCTCTTGCCCTTGTTTCGATATCAGATTCCTGGAATCTCATTCTCTCTACTTACTGTTGGAGAACTCTCTCCTCTTTTCTTGTTGAATTTTTCTCAAACACGATAGGTTTCCTAAGGTTTTAGTCCCAAAGCAGTCTAACTGGTCAAAAGAGGATTCAGCTGCCTATCCAATCATCCTTCTTCTGTTGTAAAACTGCACCAGTTACTACGCAATTTAGAGCACCCTTACTTTCCAATGTCTTACAACCTGGGGAGATGTCTTAATATCTGTTATTACTGCAAATAATAAACTTGATGTCACTTTCTTTGCTTTCATTCTCTAGGATGACATAGGGAGTCAATAGTTCTCATTAGTTGTCTATACCGCTGATTTACAGCTATGTGACAAATGTATATTACCAAAGCTAAGCATCTTGTAAAATAACATTCTTTACATGTGACTAACTTCTCTTAGAAAGACAGCAAAACAAAAGCCTTAGCCTGTTGTGCTACCTATCGCTTTCACATTTTGGATTTGAATCTAACCCGTGCTACCTCCCCTTCTCTCTTACATGGGAGACTGGCAGACAGCAACTGGGACAAAAGCGCTGAGTACTGAGAAGATTAGTGGCAGGTTGAAAAGTTCCATATAGATACCCCATTCCTGGTATGCTGCACAGCAGGACAGCGGTTCCAAAAGCTTGATTGTGATAGAAGTAATTTAAGGGAAGATACTGATACCTGCATTCCTTAAGGTGAAGGAAAGAGAGTGCAGCAATACCATTGTTGGAGGTGCTCATTTTGAAAAAAAACCAGCATAAGAAGGTAATGGGTTAGAATTAAGGAATAATTTTCAAAATTGCTTTTATGAAACCCATATGGGTATATAAAGTATCTTTGTATTACAGATTGAATATTTATCAATCTTTTGATATATCAAGTAAACTGCAGTTCACACAATTCTTGATTGTTCAATAAAGGTGCTTGTGCAGATATATACTCTTCACGAGAGCAAATGTACATATGAACTTTTCCTTAAATTTAATATTCTCTGCTTTTAAAAAANCATATATATATATATATTTATTTTCTGGGCTGGAGCAGTATTTCTGCATTTTTGCCTGCCTTGGTCCCCAGACATTGTAGGTGCTACTAGTTCCTTGTAACAACAGGATCCATGGAACTGGGATGCTATTGCAGTTTGCTTTGCATAGTGAGATTTTATTTGGATGTAATGCACAGTTTGAAATGTTTGTTAAAAAAACTATCCCGTAATACTTGAACATTGACAACAAAACAGGGTAAAGCAGGGAGAAAAAATATAGATAGATGCACATCCATTTCAAGTTTTAGACTTCCTCCCCGCCTTTGCAATTATATGTAAAATGAAACTGCAGAAAGATATTATGAACCTAAAAGCTTGTGTAATTTATTCTGTGCACACTGGTTTTTTTAATCTGTATTTTTAATTTCTTATGCAGAACTTTATCAATCTCTCTTTAAGAACACCTCTAGTAGAAAAATCCAAACCTCTTCTTTATCAAGCCTTATTTCTTAAGTTCTTTCTGACATTTTAATAGAGGACATAATTCAATTAATCCATTTTTAAAAACTAAAAGGTGTGCCTGGGCTGTATAGAGTGTCAAAACATCTGGTTCTGAGATTTTGCAGTGATTTCTGCGGTGCAGTAGAAGGGTATCATCTAATGATATGGATCAGCATTCTTGAAATACTCACTGCTCAAATAGTTATAAACCTTCTTGAAGTTTTTTTTCAGTGCACGATTAAAACTCAAATAGCAACTCATGGACAGTAAAGAGTAAGTTGATGAGATTCAGCTGACAAAGTGCAAACAGGTACATTATGGCTACTGTATTGAGACATTAGGCTCCTTGTAGTCGATTGTGAACCATCGCCTCATCATAAGGCAGATTATCTAAAATAGGTCTGGTGAAAAGTGGCCTGAAAAGTAATTTTGTCCATAAATAGAGCATTATAAGGTGTCTAGTTTAGATGTGGGTTTACAAAGAATGGGTGTTGCCATAAGGCAGATGAATCCTATACCCTTAGTTAGGATTCATACTGATGGCAAAAAATATATGCTGTGCTGATAGTCATAGTTTATGAGTTCAGAGGGTGGGTAGAGAGAAAGCTAGATAATATACTGTGTGGGTAAAGCGTGGTACAGAACAGTGTGTTACTGTATTCTGTGCTTCAAAAAGTTGTGGAGGTGCCTACACGCCTAGATATGGTGCAATCCATATCATCCTCAGTTATTTTTTCTTTTTTGGAAGTTTTCACTGAATATAGTGGTGGTGTTTCAGGGGAATTGGTAAGATGAATTTTATGCTGATTTAAAAATTGAATGAGTTAGAAGGGAAACAACATAGACAGAAGAGCTTTTTTTTTTTTGCTAGAGGACATAATCTTTCAGGTTTATGGAAAAGAAAGTTTGGTATGGTGACATTATTACTGTGGTACACAAGCAGGTTAGCATATAAGATTAATGTTCCTGCACAGAATTCTTACCCAGCTGTCATTCACCCTTCAAGTGAGATAAGGACAGGACATTCTAAAGTTGCAAAGAAAGAGAGGGGAAATCCTGTTACAACTTCTAGTTATGCCTTTGGGGAAAGCAGTGTTCACTATTGCTTGATGCATTTGAGGATTTTATATCATGTCATTCACTGTTTTGTGGATAAATATTTAAGTATATGTCCACCATTGGTTGTGTCTTCCGAATACCGACTCTTCTGGTAACTTTCTAAGTGTATTTTTGTCTTATTTAAGCAGGGGTATCCTTCTTAAATAGCACCTGGCTTTAGGGTACCTCAGTAGTGCTTTTAGAGCATGAGCTACTTTGTTGTACCTGTTTTATAACAGTGCACCAGATAAAATCTCAGGCATAGTTCTCCAGGTTTTTAGCCTCCCTGACAGGTATGGGTAGGGACTGTACGATACGATGCTTTACTGCTGTGTCGGGCCTCTAAGTTATGAAGTAGCATGTTTGCTTTTGATCAAAGATACAATATTATGACAAATGTAGATATGAAGCTAGCTTTTCACTTACTAACAGTGGAACTGGAACTAGAGAGATTTATTGTCCTGCAGTTTATGGTAAACAAAAAAATTATTGTTATTATTGCTGTTGTTACTAAATTAGGAACCTAAACTGCTATTTCCTGTTCTTTTTAATTATTTATAATCTCATCAATGGACAGTGTATACTAAGTGGGGTAAAGATCAACTCTCTATGATTTTAGGTGATTTACAGACTTAGCCAGCATCACAGCATTCAGATTGCTTGTGGCTTTCTTAGAAATTAGTGAGTTTNTGTGAACAAATGACTGTATTTGAGAGAAATCTGGCTGTTGGTGAGGTATGATCTCTTCCTAGGTTTCCCTTTTCCTTGAAGAAATAACCTTCCTTTACGGTGCTACTCTATTTTCTTACTCCCTTTCATTCCCGGCAGTTTACATGTCCATGTCATCCAAAATACTGCACTTGCCTTATGTTGCTACTTGTTTTTCTTCTTTTATATATATACATAGATATATATATATATATATACAAACACACACGCACATATATATAAAGCTGGACCCAGCCATGAGGTGTTTCTAATCCTGGCACATCTCAGTCCTCTCCATCGCCCTGAGCTGAGCCAGCTGCACTTGCTGAGAAGGGGGCAGCCACGCACAGTCTGGGCAGGCGAACGCTCCCCTCCTGGGGGGCTGAGCGGGTCCCTCCCCACACAAGGCTCTGCTGCAGAACAAGCCATGGTTGCTGCTTGAGGCAGGGAGCACTTCCCTCGCCAGCCGTGGCATCAGGGAAGGTGTCCCACTTGTCCTTTAGCAGCTCAGTGGGGGTTTGTGGTTGAAGCTGCAAAAGGTGTATTTGTTTCCTTCTACTGCGTTTCTCCCCCGGGTGGGCAGTTTTCCCCCATGCAGCCAGACTTGTCTTTGTGGAGGGATCCTCGCCCCCAGCTTCCCTGCAGGAAGTCCTGCAGGAAACCAGCTTGCAGCCAGTGCAACAGTCCATGTTATGGCCACGTGCCCCAGCTACCAAATGTGCCCTGCATCTTCCCACATCCACAGGGCAGTCATCTTCTGCAGCCCCCAAGAAGCGGAGTGCAATGCTGGTGGTCCCTGCAGCTGGCTGCCATCCCCACTGCCCACTGGCAGTGCCTGCTGCAGCTGGAGCCAGGTCTCCTTTCCATAGGCAATGCTTTGTG
>VZSF01006641.1:391260-646229 GCA_013398295.1 Chionis minor | reverse complement strand
TTTCAGGTTTATGGAAAAGAAAGTTTGGTATGGTGACATTATTACTGTGGTACACAAGCAGGTTAGCATATAAGATTAATGTTCCTGCACAGAATTCTTACCCAGCTGTCATTCACCCTTCAAGTGAGATAAGGACAGGACATTCTAAAGTTGCAAAGAAAGAGAGGGGAAATCCTGTTACAACTTCTAGTTATGCCTTTGGGGAAAGCAGTGTTCACTATTGCTTGATGCATTTGAGGATTTTATATCATGTCATTCACTGTTTTGTGGATAAATATTTAAGTATATGTCCACCATTGGTTGTGTCTTCCGAATACCGACTCTTCTGGTAACTTTCTAAGTGTATTTTTGTCTTATTTAAGCAGGGGTATCCTTCTTAAATAGCACCTGGCTTTAGGGTACCTCAGTAGTGCTTTTAGAGCATGAGCTACTTTGTTGTACCTGTTTTATAACAGTGCACCAGATAAAATCTCAGGCATAGTTCTCCAGGTTTTTAGCCTCCCTGACAGGTATGGGTAGGGACTGTACGATACGATGCTTTACTGCTGTGTCGGGCCTCTAAGTTATGAAGTAGCATGTTTGCTTTTGATCAAAGATACAATATTATGACAAATGTAGATATGAAGCTAGCTTTTCACTTACTAACAGTGGAACTGGAACTAGAGAGATTTATTGTCCTGCAGTTTATGGTAAACAAAAAAATTATTGTTATTATTGCTGTTGTTACTAAATTAGGAACCTAAACTGCTATTTCCTGTTCTTTTTAATTATTTATAATCTCATCAATGGACAGTGTATACTAAGTGGGGTAAAGATCAACTCTCTATGATTTTAGGTGATTTACAGACTTAGCCAGCATCACAGCATTCAGATTGCTTGTGGCTTTCTTAGAAATTAGTGAGTTTGTCAGATCAGAAAGTTTGCAATTTGTACATCCAAGGGATGTTCCATGAAAAGTATTAACCCTTAATGAAGTAGAGTGTGTAATCTTAATTTTCTTACAGCATGTTTCAGCATGAGGATAGTTGTGATTCAGTATTTGACCTATTTAAAATTTATTTAGATGCATAATTTAATTTTTTACCACTATGTTGTTTTATGTGCTATTGTTCATTATGCTATATTCCCTTTGTGGCTGGAACCCAAAGGAAGTGGTGGAAGAAGAGATTTAAATTAGATACGTACCCTTGTCTTGGGGAGGAAAAGAAAATATCATGACTGTTCCTCTTTCCTAATATCTCTTCCGAGATGGCAGAACCCCAACCTTATCTTCACACTTGTGGTGGTCTGACGTTCGCCTTCCACTCCTTTGCCAGGACTGAGGCCTGTCCTGTGCTCCTCTTCACCTGGGCAAAAGATGTCTTTGTTTTAGAAGCTATGGCAGTGCATCAGTAGGACATACTTGTAGCAGTTTGGTTGACAACAGCAAGGTAGTTACAGCCATGTGACATGCAGCACAGGTGAAACCTGAAAATTCAGCCCATTACCATTTTTTTTCATGTTATGTTGAATTTTGTACTGATATAGCCCCATTGTCTACAGGGATGGCAGGTATCCTTTTGAGTATAAACATCCCTCGAAAAGTTTACATGAGTTTAATCATTAAGAATGTATTAAGGAACAAATTAGAGCAATTTGGTATATGATTGTTGTTACTAAACAAAATCCACTGATGTCCTTTCCTCAAGACATACAGCAATTTGAACAAATAACATCATATTCCAAAGCAATGAATTATTCTCCTACTTTTGAGCTATGATGAGGTATGTGTTTAACCAAAAAAAAAAAAGGGTAAAGAATGGTGATATGACCAAGAAAATCATGACGTTAATAACATAGAATACGATCAAAAGAATACAAATACCATCAAAAACGTACACTAGTGATTGGATTGGTGTGTGTGAAGTGAGTATTTCAAGTCTTCCTATTTGCATGTCCTGTCATTTTATGTTCAGACATTTTGATAGTAAATAAAGCTGCGGTAAAATTTAATATGAATGTAAATCTGGATATGGTAGCCTTGCAGTGATTGTGAAAAGCAAAGTTTTTGATATAACGCTTTTGAAATGAACATTTCTAGGAAAAGAGACATTGTGCACAAATCCTAAAATTTCAGTAAGGGACAGCCATATACTTAATACACTTGGTCTAGCAGAGATCGGTAATAATCATATTTAAATCCATAAGTGGTAAAAATGTAAAGTTTACAGCTAGTAAGTACCAGAAGAGAGTTTTCCGTCAAGTGTTAATGATAAACCTGCTGCATGTAAAAACTACAAAAGGACAGTGCCTCTTTAACAGGGACTACTCTTTGTGCTCCGTGGAGCTTTGCAGTATTAGTAAAGCAGCATGAAAGAGTTGATTTTCATTTTATGTTGTGCTTGTGAGGCATTAACATGATGTTCTAACACTTGTAAATGAATACAGCTCTTGCCTAATCTGTCATTTTAATGCCTTATAGATTTTATTTCACTCTGTGTTGTACCAGATTCTCAATAATAATAATCAACTGCTTTGTTGTTCTCTCGCAGAAATTAAATTTCTGTAGTGAGTGTACAACTAATAAAAGATGTTGCTTGAGGAAACAAAAAATAAATATGATGAATCATAAAAGTTGTATGTAGGGGGTTGCTCATATATGAAAGACAATTACTGAACCAGTGGTAAATTCATCTGATTCTCATATTGTCAACAGCTTAATAACTCTCACAAAGGGTTTAACCATAGTAGCTTTGTCTATATTGCTGTCTGTAATCACAAATGTGAACCCCTTAAACACTGATGTATGCAAGAGCTATATGTGTGTGTGCGTGTGTGTATATATATATATATATATATATAATTTTAAAAAACTATTGACATTATCCTGCTGTGTTCTTTTCTGAACCTGAGAAACTTTGCCACTTCTGTGAGTCTAGCCATTCTGGTGTTGTAGTTAGCCATGTGGTAGAGCACCGCAGCGGGATGTTCAGGAGCCAGATCAGCGGGGAAGTTCTCAGTGCGTTGGCTAAACAGTGACCCTCACACAGAGTGCAAGAATGGATTGTTTTCAACAGGTGTCTGAATACTCATGAGTTTATTTGTAGATATTTCTAAACATGACTTCCAAGAATATTAAAAACAGGTCTTTGGCTTCATTCCTGGCAAAGCACAGAGAAAGAAAAGTAGGAGAAAGAAGTTTTCCTCCAAATTCATGTTGCTCCTCTTGGACTTTGATTGTTTCCTTACTCTTTAAGAAATACAGTTCAATACAAAGCAGTCTGACTGTAAGTAGGTATATAGATCAGATTTTGGAATAAACCAGCTGTAATATCAGGTAGAATTTACTGCCTGATAGCCACAGTTTTCTCCATGAGGGATTACAAACACAGGTGAAAGGTAACCATACTATCGACTTTATATTTTAAATCCCTTCTTTCTTAATGTAAGTGGCTGAGAACAGAATAAGGCAACAGGGAACCAGGCTTTTAAGATGCATAATACGTGTGTAAAAGCATACACTTCTTGGTGTTAGCTGCTTCTAGGAGCTTTTGGCTCCTGCTTGACAATGTGGCTGCTAATTTCACTTGCAAGTGGTCAGAGTATTGTAATTTCTTTTATTTGGTGAAGTATGTGCAAAAGGATACAAACAATCTTTTATAGGAGCGTGGGGAAGTTGATAAGATGTTTAAGGCTCAATTCCTAAAACAATTTTGCATCCAACAGTTCCCATTAGGCATCAGAATAAAATAACTAAATTTCCCAAACAGCTCGGTTCCATTTTAGTAGGAACCACAGGATACCCAGCATTTTTTAAAACTTTGTTACTTTTTCCCCAAAATGAACTTGAGCTCCCCTAAATAACTAGCTACTGACAAGGAGATTGAGGACCAATTTCTTCACGAAAGGGTTGTAAAGCATTGGAACAGGTTCCCCAGGGACGTGGTTGTCACCATCCACAGAGGTATTGAAAAGACCTGTGGTGTTTAGGGGACGTGGTTCAGTGGTGGACTTGGCAGCACTAGGTTAGCGGTTGGACTCGATGATATTGGGTGTCTCTCTTGGATGTCTTGGGTGTCTGGTTTTAAATTTGGATACAAACGGACAAATAGTTTACAGAAATGATGTAATATTTTAGTTTGCTGCTAAATGGCATGTGATGCCATTATATTTATTTCTTTATGTTGATACGGAACTAGTGCTGCATGTAGGTATGCCTGCCAACAGACAGGTGTAGGTCAAAGCACCTAAGGGAAGAGCCCAGATGAAAGAAACAGTTGACAGTGTGAAGTGATGGAAAGCTTGTAACCATCGCAGAATAGATCTACTTCACAAGATAGGATAACAGGCTGGGAAGGACCTCAGAGGCCTTTAATCCAATGTCCTGCCTAAAGCAAGATCGTCTATTAGATCAGACTAGGTTGTTCAGAGTTTTGTTGCGTTGGGTCTTGAGAAGATCCAAGGCTGGAGCCTGCAGAACCTCTCTGGACAAGCTGTTCCACTGCTTGACATTGTCATGATTGAAATGTCTTGAGCCACATAATGGAAGCAATGCATGCTGGATAGTACAGGGTTTTTTTGGACAAGCTTGGATGTGAACAATGACTCTAAAATCAGGCACTGGTTCATATGAGAGGCAACAAGGTCTGGTTGAGAGCACAGAGCATGGGCCTGGGAGCCAGGAAGCCCCTGTGTTTTCATTTGAGTTTTGCCTATATCTTGCTGAGTGCCTTCCAGCAAGTCACTTTTACCCCTCTCTTTCAGTTTTGCCATTTATAAAATGGGGATAATAATACTTACCTACACTACAGGGTGTTGTGAGGATTAATTAGTTGTTGGTACAGTGCTTAAAAGATGTAAATAGCCATATAAATGCTGGATATTATCATTATAATGAGAAGCACACAGCACTGTAAGAAAAGAAACGGTCTCAAAATAGGTTGCATGTGCCATTATGACCCCCCACAAGAATAGCTTCTGGGATTTATTTGAAACATCAGCAAGCATCAGACTTCCAAATCCATAGTTTGATGCTCCGTTATAGCAGTTAACATTTTTTTTTTCCCCCTCTTCCCAGTTATTTTTTTTATAGTCAGTGCAAGTTAGAAAAACAAGCCCAGGTAAACATATGTAGTGGTCCTGCTTGAATAAGCACTTACTTTTATGATGGTTATGTTAAATATATAAGGATCATTAGGAGGACAAGGTGACACAGTCAGTTATTTTGATAGCCTTGAGGCATTTCACCACTGACACCTGGTTTTGAATTCCAATTGGAAATGACCCAAATTATCGTAAAAGTATGAAGTTTGCGTACCTTAAACTCAAATTCCAGAAAACATTCAAAAATAGAGATGACAATGGTAGTAATCTGCACTTTGACATGTTCTTAATTTTATTGTGTAATTTAGAAACTAATCGGAAGAAAAACCCAACCCAAAGCAAACAGGAGGGCTCATCAGGGTTACTCTAACATAACAGAGTCACTGGTGCCAACAACCAGAGCTCCAGTAAGGGATCTCAGCAAGTCTAGTAGTGAAGCTCTGTTGCTAGGAATGTTAAAATGCCCACCCAAGAGTAAAAATTCTGTCTTTATAACTCATTGTACAAAGTAGGACTCTTACCATTGTCATCGAAGTCACTGGGTCAGTTCTGATTTCTTTTTTTCCCCCTGTGTGAAATGGAAAAAAAAATGCTGTTCGTAGATTTCTGTTTAATAGTGTTTGCCAGACAAAGTAGAATTTTCACAGCACAAGTTCTATAGCTCAAGAGTCCTATTCACTCAGCATTTATTTTACAGGTCTTTTATCCACTCTTTCTGGCTTAAAAAAAAAAAAAAAAAAAAAAAAAAACCAGGGATTTTACCCACTTAAAGTTAGCGTGGCATCAAGACTGTCTTCTGGTTTTGTTTTGTAGTGTTAATGAAATCCTGAGAAGACATTCATAATGATCTTCAGACACAGAACTCATAAAATGTATATTAATAGCTAAAAAAAGAGAAGCATTTCCCACTTCGGCAGAAAATATATACTTTCCTTTCAATAAATATGCGTCCTGTCAGGTAATATTTTATAGGGAAGTGTGATCTACTGGTATGAACATAGGTTTGGGAACTAAAATTATATGTGTTCTAATTCTGCATATAATGCTGAATTTGTCTGTGACTCTGGGCAAATCACTTGCCTCTCCATCTGAATTCTCTATGCATAGCATGCAGACATTTTTGTGTACAGTACATCATGCCGTTGCTATAAGGTGTCGAGTTAGTTATGGCTGTGAAGACTCTGGAGGAGAAGGTTGGATTCCTGGTGAGCAATAGGTAAAGTTTTGTCTCAGAATGTTTAGTAAGACCTCAAGTACTGTTTGTATAAGTGTGCAATACCTGAACAACCTATTTCTCCACAACTAACCTCGAAAACTTAAGGACACTCTTTTTTCCTGGTTCTTATGTACTACGTTTGGTTTTTTTTTTTTCCCCCCAACTGTAGATGAGCAAGGAAATTCAGAATAGGTGTAGCTTTGAAATTCCCAGTGTGGACTAAGGACTGTCATTAAAATCAACTGATTTCATCCAAGCTAGAATAAAGTCAAGACTTAAAATATTTTGATTTCATGTTCAACTATTTAGATAAATAGATTTTAATTTGTATATTGTATTTGACAAGTATCACCACATTTTACAGAGTTACAAAACCAAACCAGATGGTGTGCAATGTTCAGTTCACTTTGTCAGGAAACAATGATGCCATTTGCAAACCATCCTATATACAGGCATCAGCTCAGTTTGCCATGAAACATAGTTCTGGTAGGTGGGTATTTAAAGGGTTTAGTAGAGGAAGAAATATAGAGAGGCTTTCCTCAGATTGCCTAAATTTGGGCTGGAAGCAGTTGTTGTCATCCCCTAGTTGTGTTTAATACGAAGTGTTTCAGGATGAGGAAAAGGTTCTGGGCCAATCACATAATTTCTGATAACCCTTCGATAGGATGTAAGTGCACGTGCCAGTCAGTGTTGCTATTGCTGTGGGAGACGCAGTTCCCTTCACCTCTCTGATATATCTGTGCCTCAGAAGATGTGTTTTATTTTAGTATTATTTGTGTATTTTACTCTTATACATGCTTGCTAGCCACAAAGATGTCTAATGTTTTTAATTTAGCAGAGTTGTTAGCAGGGATATCTTGGGCAGGAAGTCCTGTAGTCTATTTGTTCACCGTTTAAAAAAAAATAAAAATCCAAACCAAAAAAACCCAAACCTCAACCCTCAAAAAACACCAAACCAAAAAAAAGTTATGTGTTTTGAATTTGCTACTGTCTGATTTAATGAATTACATAATTTAGTTCTTGAACAAAACAGGCTGAAAAGTTTATTTTTCTGCATGCTTTGAGGTGGCTTATGACTTACCAAGACATAAGAATTAATACTTAAATAGTGCTCAGCTTCATTATGTGATTCAGTAGAACCAGGTAGTGCAGAGGATCATGTTATCCCTCTGCTACAATTTCTGCCTGCAAACAATTTTGGGAAAAAGAAAGTTTAGTTTTGCAGTGTTCTGAGTTATATTTCCCTTGTATTTAAAGAGAAGAACCTTGCAAATGTGTTTCTGGCTGGTTATTATTATCTATGTATGTTCATAATTATAGAATAATGATGTGTACAGGGAGTTCTGATGAAGGGTATGGAGGAAGATGATTGAAGGCAGTTACAGATGGAAGTCACAGATTCCTCTTGTATGGTGACAGTTTCCAAGCACTGTATGGCAGATTTTTCTCTGGCCTAATATGTAGTTTATCATATTTCTCTCACTTTTTATGACTGATTTATCTTTGCTTTGAGTTCTTTTTCTGAGAATGCTTATAGCACCCAGCAATGAATAAATGTAAATGATTATTTATGGTTTGCGGAAAATTACTCCATATTTTCTTTAACTCATTATAGCAATGAGAGTATTTCTATATTGTACTAATATTTTTTTCAAAACACTTGGTATGTTGTATAAATCATTCTGTTGGTCACTGAGTCCCATTTAAAAGAGTATGGGTATCATTTTTAGTGGGACATATGGAACCCCTGCATTTCAGGGTGCATATTACAACCAGGTGAATTTGGAGTCTTGCACAGTTTTTTGCTGATTTGTTTGTTTGTTTGTTTCTATTTGGGGGACACAACCCAAAATTTAAAACAAAACTTGTGGGAGGCATGTAGACCTACTGGCATATATATTGAAACTAGAAAGAAAAATGCTTCTTCAGACCCTTGTGAAGCAATATTGCTTAATTAACCCTACTTAAGCCCTACCTTGTGAAAAGGTTAATGGGATTTTTAATGACCTTGAGTGGTCAAGGCCTCAATTTTACATTTCTTCTGAAAGCAAATGGAAAATAGAACAAGAAAGCTGTTCAAACTTCTGTGAATCTGGAAAAAAATTGGTTTACAGCAACAGTTCAGGTCATTTCCTATTTTATTTGAAATGGTTTACCCGTTCCTTACCTTGGATCCACTGACACATCACTGTGGATGTTTGATGCAGTGCTGAGTTGCCACTTACAGGATCTGGGTGTAGATTGCAGTTTCGCTTACATGCTCGCAGGGTGGAGAAGGGCCCATTGCTCTGCAACGACCTTGTGCACACAGCTGAACACAAAGAGCCATAATGGAGATACTGGTTTTGCAGCACATTATAGCCTCACCCCAACCCCTTCCCCAGCAACCTCTCTGTGTTGCACAGACCATAAAGAGTGCATCTTTCTCCCCCTAGAGATAAACGCTTTATCACTGCTCTTCCTCTTTCTGACTCCACAGGTACAAACTGCCTTTTCTTTGAAAAATAGCCAAACTGGTTTGTATCCAATTAAACTCTGACCGCAGATATGTTCTCAATTGGTTTTCATCTCTGATGTCTGCTGTTTCTGTTTAAGACCTAAGGAAGAGTTTGTACACCCAGTTTGTCGACTTTCCCCAACTATACTCTTTGCTCTTAGGCAAGTCTTGTGTTGACCGTGTCCCTGGTAGCTTGGGTCCGGTCGCACTCTGTTTAAGAAAGGGCTCATTCACTCAATCCAATTTCACATCAGCCTGATCACACTGCTGTTGTGTTGCTTTGAAGTTTTGTGTGAACTCTGCTCGTTTGGATGGCTCTGACATTGTTCTGCCATACTCAATTCTTCCATACAATCCTGTACAAAAACTTATGAAGGTGTTATTATTTGTAAAAATAATTGCTTTGCTATTAGTGTAATATAGGTGTATCTGTTTTTTAAACATTACTACTAATAATTATATTTCCATTGTGTTGTGTGTCTGCAGGTTACACAATGGTTTTCAGACCTTATTAATGAATGAGATCTGAATAATAGCTTTGAAGTAGGCAAATAGTATTAATAAATTTAGCGT
Source organism: Chionis minor (assembly GCA_013398295.1). Classification (NCBI taxonomy): domain Eukaryota; kingdom Metazoa; phylum Chordata; class Aves; order Charadriiformes; family Chionidae; genus Chionis; species Chionis minor. The sequence goes on along the minus strand of VZSF01006641.1, from coordinate 636,861 downwards.
TTATTTTTTAAGTTTCTCTGACTGTTGTAATCTGAACTGCACTCAAAGCATATGTGGAGACAAAGACGCTCAAGAAAACAGAAAGTAAGTAGAGGCTTAAACTTAAATAGATAATCTTACTGACAGGTGATCATTGCTTTTTCCATGATATAAACCCCAAGTTCTTCCTATATGCTTGCAAGAATGCCCATAATTAATTTACATTTTGCTACTTGTCTTCAGTAAGTCATGTCAGGTAATTTTCACACATTTACTTGAAAAGGCACTTCAGCTACAGCTTGGTTGTGAGTATATATTTCTGAGTATTTTGACTACAAAAGGGCAGCGGTTGGGCAGCTATGTGAAATATGGCATGAATTAGTAGTAATATGGCTGTTATTCTTTGTGAGCTGGCCTCCAGAGGGTGATATGGATGTTCTGCCTGGTAGAAAACATACACACCCATACACACATACTAATCAGTGTGTTCTAAGAGTTAATTAATGAGAGAGATATTGCTTGTGAACAGTCAATACAGCAATGCATTCATCCACAGGGTCATGAATGTGCATTCTTTGAATTTATCTAACGTAAGTATATAGCAAAACACTTAGGGCACTGCAGATGAAGCTATTAATTGCATTAAAAAACTGTCCATAATTAGGTTTGGAATGTAACTGTAATCGCTGGGATCAAAGGTTCCTGACACCTGCCAAGTGGCAGGAGGATAAAACCTTTTTATAACCCTGATGAACACTTGTGTGTGCCACATCCTTATTACATACGAGAGTGGACTTTAGAGGTTGGAGAGTGGAAATAAGGTGCTGTAAAATTTGAACTCACTGAAATGGCCTAGCATTTTGTTCCTCTGGGCCAATTTCAGTGGTGGTGTAATTGTTAGGAATTCCTTTGAAACAGAAGAAGTTACTCCAGAGCTGAATTTTACATTATACTTCTATGCTTGGGGACTGGCAAGGGAGCAAAAGAATTAAGTTTCTTTTCAAAAGTACATGGCATGAATTTTGACACTTGCTTCTTTGTGGAGCGTAAGCATCTCTCTGAAAGGGTGCATTCCCTGTAGCTAGCGATCATATATAAATGGAGGAGATTGTACAATGACTTTATATAATTCACACTCATGCAAATTAAAAATGGCCACAGTCCATTGTTCTGAAACCGCTCATTACATCTTTGGGTTTTGAAAATGAAACTCTATTCAGAAAATCCTTTCCTTCTGCATGGAAATAGCTGGCAGAGAATCTCTCTCTACTACCTGCAGTATGAGATGGAGATAGATAGAGATACATATATAGATCTGTCTGTGTATGCATATCCACGTGTCTTTTTCTGTACATATTGCGTGTGTATATATTCTTGCACTCAAGGGCAGCTGTTTAGACATACAAGCACTGTGTGTGCAAAACGCGGCAGTATATGCATGGTGCTTACTGAATGCAGATAAGTACATACATAATTTCTGTAAAGTATGTGTGTGTATGCTGTATCTTTACAGAAAGATGCTGTAACCTAAGACTTTATTAAATCAAAAGGAGCATTTTAAAATTGCTTAACTTAAATCATGTGTCACTTCAGCCTAATTTGTGGGAAGCTGTTAAATAACTCTTTCTGTCTCCCCAAAACCACCCCAAGGATCAGTTCTCTAATGTACTGTTCTGCCATCAAATCTGTATAAACAAGTATAAATGTTTAAAAAGTAAAGAATACTAATCAAGAGATGGAAGACATGTGCTGCTTAATAAATCTTGCCTTCAATTTATTTGTCTAGTATTACAAAGGCAGAGGAGATATCAATTAATATAGGCAAAGAGGACCCATAATTTATAATTAACTGGCAAGTGGTTTGTAGCAAACAGCAGCACTGAATCTAATAGCCAGTAGAAAAATAACTAGTGTTGATTTGTCCCTCGGCAAATTAATAGAGTGCTTATCAATGACAGGGTTACATAAAACTGCTAAATAAATAATCATCAGTGAGTTAGAGTGAAGCAGATCTTTAACAAGCTTAATCTGAACCTCTTGACATCTGTAGACTATGAAGAGATTAAATGCTAAGAAAGAGAAGATACACTGTGCACATTGTAAGCATGCTCAGTAGCTGTGCAAGATCATGTTCTTAGGTAATGAGAAATAAGGAAACATTTTTATTACAAAATTACATTGAAAAATTATTTTCATTATAATTAGACTGAAAATTATAAAAGGTATATCAAAGAAATGCTGAATTGGAATTAACCAGATGAGAATGGCACTACATCTTTGAGCAGTGAAAACACATCAGTGGAGTCGATTTTGAGATATTTTTGGCTCAAGGTTTTTTCTTGGTTTTTATTACTCACCTTTGTCCACTTCTGGTTTCTGTGTCATTTTTGCTGATACTCCCTGGTAGCTCGCTTAAGTCATTGCAGCAGCTAAGCAGTGCACCTGATTTTCAGAATGTGTCTTATTTATGAGCCTGGAGATGTGTATATATTGGATATAATTTCTGTACATGTTTTACTTTTATAAAGGCTTTTTGTGCAGTAAGTCCATGTATTAAGGTCTCTCCAGTCCTTACTTAATGACAATATGAATTAGTTTTGTCCTGGAAAGCTTACAGCTCTCAGAAGACCCAGCTAGAGCCATGCTGGGGAATCTTAAAAGGCTTTGTCTCCAAGTGAAGATGTACAGAAACTTTCTTCCCAGGCAAGGGGAGAGCAGAGACTGTTCTTCATTGTGCTTGATGCATAGGGATTGGAGTTACAACAGATCCCATAGGATCACCAGTAGCTGCTTTCAAAACTGCTGGTAATCAGTTTAAGGCTGTGTCTCCTTCACAGATTTTTTGGCATTAAAGAGGAAAGGGCTGTCCTCTCTAAAATAGCTATGAATTAGGCTATAGCATGAATTCTCAAGGAATGAAATACTTTTAATTTTTCCTTGAGTCCACTATCCTTTTTCTGGCTCTGAGAAGCCAGACAGTTTATGCAAGTGACATCTTTTTTGGAACAGTGAGGGAATCTGCAAGCAAAAGCAGAGCCGAGTAATTTTGTCAGAAAGCTTTGCTGGAACTTCGAGCATTTTGATCTGGAGCAGAATCTGACCTGTGGTGAAGAGCTGCAAGTCCTCCTCCTTTTTTGTGTATGAAAGCAAAGCTGCCCTGACATAGGCAGGCAAAGTCTGGTGAAGAGCATCCTTTTGGGAGCTCATACTTTCCCATCCATCCCTTTTAATCAGCATCGTCCTAAAGGAGCAAAAGGACTCCTAGTGTATTACTACTCATTTAAGGAATTTTTTTTTCTAATCTTTTCAAATGTGATAATGAGGCTGTCCAGGTACCAGAGATAAGCAGCTTGATGGGTCTGAATTAGCTTAGGTGGTGTTATGAGTAGGAACAAATCATTTGTCTGTAGAGGAGATCTTCCTGCTGAGGAGACTAATTTAATCTTTTTCTAATGTCATGGTTGAGTGTTTGGTGGGGGTTTTTTGTTTGGTTTTGTGTTTGGTTTTTTTTGGGGGGGAAGCGAGGAGGCGGTGTTTATTTGTTTGGATTAGATTGTAGATTTTCTCAGACCTCTCTATCACTGCTCGCAAAGAAATATATTAGTAAGAGAAATGTTATCTTTATACACAGCCTCTCTTTTGCCCCTTTTCTAGACTCTTCACCCTGTAAAGGTTGGGAAAGAGGGACTTTTTAGGACTTACACAGAAAAGGAAAACTTTTTCCTAGTGGATGACTGTGAAAACTGTGGTCATGAGAGAGAAACCTCATACTAATAATGCCTCACTAATTTATTTTTATATGTATTGCTTTCCCAATCTTTATCGTGAGACTGAGTCACTTAAAAAGAACAGAGTGCAATTTTAGGTGGGGTTTTTTCCCCCCCTTATATTAAACCTCTCTGTGGTGGACCAATGCTGTCTAGTACCATGCTGTGATGATGGTTCACTATTGCTCAAAAATAATAGCACTATCTATTTAAAAGGAAGGAACTTCCTTTTGCTTTGGGTTTAGAAACATTGTGCAGAACAGGTCCACCCCTGTTTAGCTTTGCAAGCTGAGTAGTATCTCGAAGAGCACATGTTGTCTATACTGCTTGTCTGTGTATCACTGTGATTTGTTACCCTTTTCTATTTTTTACAGATTGTTTCTAAGTTTAGTAAAATCCTCCTCACCCGGCTCAAACTGCAAAGAGTTGCCTGATTGCACACAACTATATAAATTATACTGGCTTAAATAAGGAACTAACAATTTCAGAAAAACATGAATATCTATTGTGTAATATTATGGCATTGTACTATTACAGAGCAGAATGTGCTTTATGTGTTTATGGATTTCCATTCATCCTGCATCGGGTGGGCCTAGAGGTTGATAAATCTGTGTTTCCTCCGTAGCTGTAGTTTCACATCACATTTGTGATGTCCAGGTGCTTCCTGTATTGGAGGGGGGTGTTGTTGCTACCCATCTCTACTGTCTACTCTGTGGAGACTGATTCAGTCCACGGAACAGTTTTCTGTCCTGGAGAGAGCACCTTTTATGGGCACATGTCATGAACCAAGGCATGAGGTTTTGGAAGGTTGGAAGGAGTGTTGTGCATATGAGATGTTGCTGTTCTGCAGCACATCGAGTTGTGCTGAGACAGTTAATGCTCTGGAAAGTAGAGGTTTTCTTGTGCATTGAGGCATTGTGTAGATGGTGATGTGGAGCAGGACCTGTGGAAAAGAGGATGTTAACTATATGAAAAAAACCTACTTTGAGTGGGTGAGTGCCTGTAGAGAAGTGAGCAAGGAGATGAGGTAGGTGGTGTACTGTGTTTCTCACAGCACGCATGCAATGACTCTCCCAAAATTCAAGGTTTGTTTGTTGGGTTGTTTTTTTTTTTGTGGGGGGGGAGTTTTTTAATAGGTTTTTTTTTTAATTTTTTTTTTTTATTTTTAATAAAGACAATGTGGTAGCTTCACACATTGCTGTCAACGCTGTGGTAGGATCGCCGTGTCTAAGATGCTATCAGGGAGGTTATAGGGCATTCATCAAAATCAAGCTGATGCAAGCATGATTACTCCCAAGAATGAGACCTTTTATACTGAAAAAGTGCTGAAGGCTGGAAAGGGGCTAATTTATTTAAATTATCTGTATACATGTCAAGCCCCATAGTTTCCAGAGGAAGCTGACAATTTGGAGTTAAAGCAAGCTTTTCTTAAATTTAACAACAAAAAACCTAACAGAGAAAGTTATACCAGAAAACCCAAGCAACTGAGACGATAATCATCTGTAGTGACGCAGATGCACAAAAATACAGTTTTCTGCTATTAAGCTTTTAAATGTCAGTAAATGGCAGTTTAGTAGATCATTTGCTAATAATGATTAAATTTCTCATTAAAATGTTTCCTTCATTATTCTTCAGGTAGAAATGTGTAATTCAACGATTGTTACATCAATTATACTTAAAAAGCTCATTAAAATACTGAAATATTATCTCTTGTAGCCAGAGTACTTTAAGAGTACTGTACTAATTACAAATGGAATAAACTCTTGTAATATCACCATTTGAATTGATGCCTTATAAATTCTTAATGCAAAGCTAACATATAAAGTGTAAATCAAATATATAGATCCAATAAAACAAAACCTTTTTAATCTTGTTTTACCTTCAAAAGGATTCTGATTATTGTAATTAAATAATGCATGATATAATAAAGATCTAGAATGTGTGATTATTTCATTGGCAATTGAATATTGGTGCTTTTTATTTATGCAAGCAATTTATCACAGACAATATGCATCAAGCATTAAAATATTGATACAATTACACCTATCCTGCTGAACCAATAAAAAAACCCTGTGACATGACTCTGCTGATGACACTAGGATGGTTTGAAATCCTTGTTAAATTTTAATATTCTGATGTGCTGGGTTATGTTAATTCTGATATGGGATAACATCTCCTATATCTACTGTTCTGCCTTTTATTTCTGTGAGATTACAAATCCAGCTTCACATAGCATGGAGAACAAGTGCTGCTTTGCTTGCTGCTCTGTTGGTCACTCATAGGAAGAAACATTAAAAGGCAGCTTTGAATTTCACTTTCTAGAGTCGTTATTTTGCTATGACTACAACTGTTTAATTTTGCTGCTGCTGTGTCCTGTTACTCTTTCTAAGAAATTTGCAAAGGCTTCTCAGTGCAAGTCAGGAATAACTTGCCTGTAGTCAGTGGATTTAGTAAGACTGGTTTCAAAGCAAATACATTTCCGTTATTGTCCCACTTTCTTAAGGCTAGCATCGTGGTGTCAAGATCAAATATAAAAGGAACGATCAGCTTCTTCGGTCGGAACAGCAACTCTACCAGGTCAGATGTAAATTGTGAAATTGGGCAAAATTTCCATATCTTTAATCTTATAAAACTGGTTTCTTTCTAAAGGAGCTAAAAAGCTATACTCAATAGGCTACTAATTATTTTGCCACTTTAATGCAGGTAAGCTGAGGTGTAGAGAACTACTTAAGGCTGTCTAGGAGCTAGTCTCAGGCAGTCAGTTGAAAGGAAATGTATACTGGACAGCCCGCAAACGGAGCACTGCGTGCCCACCTTTATTTGCTATTTCAGCCAAGCCAACTGTCATGTAAAGAGCTGTGGATCCTTGAGCAGAACAACACTGCAAAAGTTTGTACAAGATTAACCTATCCCACCATTCGTATACTCTAATTAATTTTTTGAGGGAACATCTCCAGCATGTGACACATTTTTATAGCACAAAGGAAACAAAGTGGCCTAAAACAAATGCTTGCAGCTGTGTTGGTTTTCAGAAATGGCCTTTGGATATCACTGTTCTTTCAAGTGAGGAAAGAAATTGCAAGCTTCTGAATAAATCACAGTAGAAAGATCAAAAAGCACCCATGAAACATAAGGATTGTATAGCTATGGGTGAAAGTAAGCTGAGGGTCATCCTCGAAAATGTTCAGGATTTTCAGAGACCTAATAGTGACTTTCACTTCCTAAAATTGTAAAACCATAATTGGTTTTATGGTGAGCACAACTTTAGAATGTGTTGAACACTTGATTCTCCTTATGAAAGAAGAGAGCATCTAGCATCTTTTAAGATGAGAACTTCTGTTTTTCCGTAACTCACCATGAACTTAATAATGTTTTTTTACTGTCTCATGAGAGAATTCTTTTTTCTTTTTGCTAGGTGTACTTGTTTTTCTCAGTAGATACTGCCTGATCATCACAAATGTCTCTGCTATGTCATATTTATGAGCTCCTGTTTAGCTGAAATCAAAATCAAGCTCTCAGAACAAATAGTCCAATGACCAAAGGCTAGTGTTTCAACGCATCTACTTAGTTCAGATAAATATAACCAAAATGGGTAAAGAGGAAACTTTTAATAACTGCACTTTTAAAATCCAAAATTGAAAGCTTACATGGAATAAGTAATGGGAAGAATGAGTCAGTTAATGAAATAGTTTGCTTGCTAATGGATTTTAAAAAATGTAGTAGTTTGTAGGCACATACTAGTGTTTGCTGCTAATTCCTGTTTCCTTTGCTCCCAGCTCCCAGCCAGGAACTATGAAGGGACCACATAATCACAGTGCTGTCACAGGTCTGACGGAGTCTGAGGACCCAGTGCATCTACCCACTTGCAATTTGCCAGCACTTTAGAGCCATTACTATGTGGTCATATTGTGCTTGCATATGTACACATGTAGGAGAAAAAAAGTCACAAGGAAAAAGCGTGCTAATGTGTATGTGTTGGTAGATAAGAGTATTTTCATTCTGGCGTTCATATACATGGCTTGTTTGAAATTCTTTTGCTCAGAGGTCTGGGTTGTGTCTTTACTGTAGTTAATTGGGTGATGGTTGAGAGAAAGGACTTGGTAACATGTAGCTTTGAATCATTTGTTTTAAAGAAATAAAAATTCTTGGGGCTTATTAGCACTGAAAAATATATTAATGGTTTACCTGTTAAAGTAGCAGGCTGTACCTGAAACTGTGCGCCTTTACAATATAGATACTTTTTCTCTATAAAAGTAGCTGATTTAGTCAGAAAGGTGACAGTTAAGACTCGTTGCAGGAGAAATTTTTGCATCTTTGCAGAGTGACTTTTTTTTTTTATACTTTACCATAGTGGCTGTCCATCACAGTTGTTATGTATGCAGGCTGAGTGAGCCCGCGGGGGATCCTAGTTATTTACACTCTTTTTCAAGCTTCGAAGCTGTTGTAATCATTCGCTGTCAACTTTGTGCTGACACCGAATTTTACTTTGTGTTTTTTATGCTCGGTTTGGGTCTAAAATACTGGCATCCATACCCTACACTGTAATTCTATGGGTGACTGAGTTGACCAGCAATATACAGTATTACTAACAGAGCTTTAGAAACCTGCTGTATATGGAGATTTTGGGATTTGTTGATTGTGGACAGTAAACAAAGTCCCCAGGCTTTATGCTTTTATCCTAGTGGTGGCCCTCAGGAATAAACTGTGTACTGCGTTTCATCTCACTGCATTTTCATCTTTAAAAAAATGTAAATATTATTTTCATTCCCTACAAAGCTGCAAAGTTAGAGCAGGAAAACTTTTTCATTGCATTTTTTATTTTCATACTTGCTTGTTTTCTCTAGGCCTATGTTTTAAGAAATGCATATTTTTGTGTGATCATCATATGTTTAATGTGAAGCTGCAGATAGAAGTGGAGCTGGTAATGGGCTAATACTTCAGATCCAAACTGAAATAATGGGCGGTGTGAAATGTTGGGAATAAATTATCATGAAAGAGCATGCATTGACAAATACATAGGGTTTTTACACCCTTTTAGGTTTAGAAAGGCAAATTTGCATGCCTGGGCTTAAACGTCTTTGGTCTGCAATGCAGTGAATGAACAAACCCTTCCTTTATGAACCGGTCCCTTAAATGACAGCACACTGACTGGTTTCTGCCTGTTTAAAGTGTGAGATATTCATGTCCAGGTTACCAGGTTCCCTATGAAATTTCAGGTACTCTGGGGCCCAAAGGGAGTGATCACACAAAATGATACGACCCTGTTCTTAACTGGACTTGAAATAAAACTGGTCAAGGAGCTTGTGTGCTTGGTCAATGTAATAAAGTAGACAAATAATTACTGAGCAAATCAAACACACTTACACCTCAGATGATTTTGAAATATTATCTATAATCGGGCACTTCTGTGCTAGGAGGAAAGGTTAATAAAGTAATTTAAAAAAGATTGTGTGGAGTATTACAGAAACAGAAGAGGACTGGTGATCGTAATTGTTAATCTCCTGAAATACCAGTCCTGTACTGTACAAGGCATATATTTTAGTACAACTCCTCATTGTTTATTCCACTTATTACTGTATTATACTATTTAATTACCTCTTGTAAGAAATCTTATTTTAGCTTCCTTTTTTTCTTTGGAAACAAATAGTGATAATGGAAATATTTTGGGGGAAAAAGCTTATTTAAGGTCCTGCCTGCTAAGGATTGAGTTAAAAACATTTACAGTAGATAGACAGGTATGTATATGGGGACAGAATGACTACAGAAATGCTGTTGAGAAATACCACAATAAAGTGGGTAAATACGTCCTCCACTACTCCCTTTCTAGCCTTGGGTAAGAATGGAGCCTGGCATAGAATACAAGAAAGACTAAGGGTTTGCTTTTTGGTAGTTGTGATTGTTCCTCTGAACTACTTTGCTCTAGTAGTATACTAGCAGCACAGGTTTGTACTGTTTAGTACACCTGTTTAGTGCAGGTTTGTACTACTAGTTCATGGCATTCCAGGCAAACAAGATTTTTTTTTCAAGGTAAATAAACAAAGATATCAGCTTAAGTAGAAGAAAGCTCCGTATGCAGAAATACCTCATCTTAGTTTTAAGCTGTCTGTTGTCTATCTCCTTTCTTTATTCTAAGACTGTTATGTTCCTTACACAGAGTGTTACTGAATGCATTGGAAATTTATGCAGCCACCATGAAGCACTTGTACTTGGGCTCACCATGGTTGGTAGGTTACAGAGCAGTTGGGAAGTTAAAACCTTCTTACCCTCATCCAGCATCAATGAATGGGGCTGCTGTACCATTTTCTGAAGGAGATGTCACAGATCATGAGGACAGCAATTGTGCAAGACTCTCTTTTGGAAAGATGGTGAGTTTTGAAATGGACATTTACAATTTTTGCAGGAAAGTGTTGTCCTTCACAAAGTATAACAACTTTACTGATCAGAAAAGATTGCCACTTGCCAATACTGGTTGTGTGTCTGCTGGAAAGAATGGTTTTGCATGCATGAGGTTGGTAGTGGAGGTGGTTCTTGTGCTCCTTTCGGTGTAGTTTTGTCCCAGATTAAGAGATGCTTTCAGCAAGACAAAACCAAAAGCCTTTTAGTGAGCCAAATACATTGCTAGCTACTCCACCAGTATCTCTGCATCCACTGGTCGTCTTTAACCCAGAATGCCACGTCCACCTTGTAAGTGGAGTAGGAGAAGTGTAGTAGTTTGAAATGTGGAGTCTGCCGCAATTTCTGCTCTCGTGTCATTTACTGCCTCTTGCATGGCTCTTTCCAGGAATGCAATGACAGCTGCTTGCAGCTCCTGCAGAATACTTCCCCTGATTTATGGTAGCATCACTGCTGGTTTAGGGTAGCAGGAGAACCAAGAAGATGGATATTATGATAAATATTTAGAACAGTGAGTTTATTGTGCATATATTACTATGGTTTGAATTGGAAAAAAAAAAAAAAAGTCCATTCCAAGCAGACGCGACTTAGTGAGAAAAACACAGGCCTGTTTTCCATTTCCAGGGCATATAATCCTGGGGAAGCCTCAACAAATTATTTTATCAACTGTATAATTTTGGCTAGTAGTGACTAATGTTGAATAGGAATGTGGTTGTTGCTTGTATCCTTTTAAAAAATTCACCTGAGTATTTTGGTTCGTGTTGAAGCAGATCCTTTTTTCTCATTTGTAACACAAACATCTGAGTATGTTGTTTGGCTTTGTCATCTGCACAATTCTACATTAAGATTGGAGTTTTCCTGTAACCTTTTGTAGATATAAGATATACAGGTGGGGAAGGAAACTGGATAACATCTATATGGGCTTTACATAATTAAGGCCAGAGCGCAGAACAATGTGACTTTTTTCTGCAAATGAGGATCCAGAATTTCACACTATGAATATCTGAGATACAATACAGTGGACGGGTTAGAAAAGTAATATAGTCATAGTAATTACTTTCATCTGGCAAAAAATTTCAGTCAGAAATGACTAGCAATATAGTAAAATGATCACCTTTAGTGTGTCTATTACAAAAACAATTCTCTAAAATAAGAACAGCTTAAACTATCCACTGGAATACAAAGCATCAGTTCTGGAGTCATACATTGCTTTCCTGTTTTCATGGGCTGTGGTACTCTGAAAACAATTGACTTGAAATGCAAGGCCTGGTTCCAGACAAAGGGGGAAAAATTACTTCAATTAAGGATGTACTAATAAAGAGAATACTATCTATCACGTTGCTGTAAAAATAAAATCTAGTTTTTTGGCTTTTAGGTTTTATACAAATCACTTATATCCTCCTTAAAAGAGCTCTTTTTTTTTTTATATATATAAATATAGTGAATGCAAAACACCATTAATCCAGTAGTAATATCATCTGATAATAGTTAATCCCTTCTTAGGGATGGCTTTGCCTGGTCCTTTGGAATATAGAAATGTGCTTTTACTGTTAGGCATTTTGTTTAAGCATCAATCAGTTCTTAGTGCTTAATTGTCTTCTTTTTTTCCCCCGTCTATAAAAAACCACCAAGTAAAATGAATACTGTCTTCAAAGGTATTTCTTTGGGAGTCTTATTACATTCTTTAGCCAGTTATTTTGTATTCTAAGGTTATGGATCAAGGGCAGTCCCATGCCTGTGGTTTGGACGTGGCTATCTACTGTGACAGGATGATGCAGACATACCAGAAGATCCTAATCTGTCAGAGGAAGTCTATTAAGTTCAAGCCCCTAAGCTGTCTCAGCCAAATCAGTGATACCAAACTTACATTTGTTTTTGTGATGACCATTCATTTTGGTCAAATGAAGAAATTGCTTGTGTGGTTTTTGTGGCTTCAGGGGTGAAATCTATGAATGTCACGTATCTTTTAGCCTCTCTGCTCTCTCTGAAACATTATTGAGGATGCTTTTGTATGCGGAAAAAAAACCCCACCCAACCATTTTTATTGCAGCTGTTTATAAGTCACCTTGATCATAAAAAGTTGGGGAAAAGAAGCATTAGCTTCTATAAAAATAATTCTTTTTGTGAATAATAGATAAGGTTGGAAAAAAGCTAGACTGTCTGTAGACAACTCTGTAGCAGGAAGAAAAAGCAATCTTGAAATACATCTGGAAAGATTCATTGTGTTTTGGAATGGTAGTAAGCACTGCTACTGGCTGTGGACCTTGTTCTGGAAGCTATGGGACTGGTTGATTTTGAGGTCCACCCAGGAGGTCAAACAGAAAAAAAATTATTTAAGATATTTTAATGTTCTAACAGATTTCAGTACAGCTCTTCAGTTTCTGTTTAAATATCCACCATTATATATCAAGACATGGTACCAGGTGATGAATGTAGAACTTTTTGTGCTGTTTTAGACATAGAAAAAAAAAAAAAAATAGGGCAGATGGTGGCCATTTTTGGTGAGATAAGAACAAATTGCTTATTTTGTCACCATTTTCAGCTCTGAGACATTTTCTGTCGCAATTATGTTAGATGTTACGGTTTCTCTATCTCTCTTTTGGCAAATTGTAAGGTAAAAATCCATCCCTATTGAAGTCAGATTTTGGCCATATACTTCAGTGGGATCAAGTTTGTATCCTATACATAGTCCCCTTTGGCTGGAGCTTGTCTAGCAAACTTCCACCAAGGAAGATCTGAACTCATGCATCCAGAGTGAATCCAAGCGAACTCTTGAATCCAAAGTGTTTTATTTGGTCATGTTGGAGTTTTCGTAACTTCAGTGGGGCCACGCTCAAATAAAAACTTGCAGAGCAGATCAAGCAATAAGCGGTAATGTTAAGTTACTCCCTTCAGTATGCAAAGAGAGATTGCATAGGGAATTGTATAGGCAGCACATGTACGTTGGAAAGGTGCTGCATCACTCTGAAACGTCTGTGACACTTGGCTCATTTTTTAATTTGTGCTGTTTTCCTCCTGGATGTGACTGTTTAGAAAACCACAATCGAAAGCACTGTATAAAGGGTGTGGAAAAGAAGACGGGATCAAAATCTGGTGTTTATAAAATGCGAGTTTGATTATGTCATGTTGCGCCCAGCTTTATTAGCTCTGTTCTCCTACTGTTTTGTTCAAATTCTCTCCGTGTGAGACTTTTATTTATAAGTTTATGTGACTTTCCACTCCTCTTCTCGTTCCTTTTCATGCTGCTCCTGTTTTCTCCTCCTCCTTGCTTGCCAGCTACTGTACTTAAGACAGCTAATTTTTCAGGAGGGCCTGTTTCCTCAGGAATGTGACATGGCATTCAAAGTCCTGAGCTAATTCACCAAGTTTCACAACTAGCAGTAACATCTGGATGCAAAATGTGTGAATGGAAAGCTCCTGCAAGAGGGTTTAGAGAATAGTTATAGAACAGAAAACCCCCAAACTACTCAGTCTTTTTTCATCACATTTTTAAAATGTAGGCCATGTTTAAACTAACAGATTTTGTCCTTAGGAAGTTACACTCGAAAATTAATTTAATGAATGCCTTTCCTTTATAATGTTAAGATAAAAAGTATTTTAATTTTTTTTTTATAGACAAATTATTTAAGAATGTGACACATAGATACCAAAAAAGTCACTTCCTTTTTACTTGCCTTTATACAAAAAGGTATAAAGTGTGTCACTTCTAGGTCTCCCAAAGTGGATCACTGACTGTGGAAAGTAATTAGTATACCTTTTTGTGCAAGAAAACAAAGATTACAAAAATGTAGTTAGGTCCATTTGCTTTCAAAAAAGTGACACTGTAATGAGAAAAAAATTATTTGCTAATTATAGAAATTGCTGAGTTATTTAAAAAAAAAAAGTATTTAATTTAAAAGCTGACCTTATAAAACTTGGTTCATGTGACTGTTCCTTTGTTCTCATCAATAGCCTCATGGGAAACACTGTTTTTTAAGACTAATAATGGGCAAAGCCAGAACCAACTGTGTAAAGTTCCCAGACGTATTGGTCCTGAACTTTATGTTTGAAAACCAGCTTAAATTTATCCCCACGCTCAGGAACATGCAGGACTGTCACCTCGCAGAGCTGCTACCTTTCTCTCATCCCTATTCAGGGGGATATTAGCATGCATCAAGCTCAGGTGTGAATTTATAGTGCAATAGCAACACTGTACCAAGTCTCAGCATGACATTATTTAGCTTGCACTGAGAGCAACTTTGTAGGGTGTGTTTTAGCAGAAGTATTTTTGGGGTGCATCTGCAGTGCAGGTAAAGATGTGACTGAAATCTATGTGCCCGCTCTGGACTTGCTTTGAACTCTACAGATGCAGACACCTCATCACAGGGTACCCTGTCAATATTTATTCTGCTTCTGGGTTGTATTTTTGGAACCATGTACAGCTCAGCGCTGCCACAGTTACACTGCTACCAGTTTAAAGCTAGTTAACGAAAAGCCACCTGCTGCAGTGTAACCCTATAAATATGAGACGGATGAGAGCACTGTGTTTCCTTTCTGCACTCAAACACAATCTTACCTGGATCCTGAACAGTTCGGACACCAGTCCCCAGGCAACTGTGGCTTTGTAGTTGAGCTGCAGAGTACATCAAGAGGGACAGGCAAGCTTTTCACCATCCCTTGGTGTGAGCCCAAGTACCTCAGTATTTAGCGTAGAACCTAGGCTGAGCTTGCCCATCTGAGTAGTCCAGACTGCACGGGACCAAAGCTAGCAAGTGTTTGGCAAACATGTCAGCAAAGCATCGCTAGAGATGCCCCCTGTCCTAGCTTTGAAGAACCGATGCTCTGTAAAATCACCTGCTGCTTCTGCATTGGTTACAGAAGAAAAGGGAGATTATGTATTGCTCTATGGACTGATATATATTAGGCAGAG
Source organism: Chionis minor (assembly GCA_013398295.1). Classification (NCBI taxonomy): domain Eukaryota; kingdom Metazoa; phylum Chordata; class Aves; order Charadriiformes; family Chionidae; genus Chionis; species Chionis minor. The sequence continues at coordinate 621,813 of VZSF01006641.1, read as the reverse complement.
TTGGTAATCACTCAGCCAGCCCACGGTATATGCAATAGTGAAACATCCTGTATAATGAGGATACTGCTGTCACAGTGAGTATGGTGGGATGTGGCAGGAGAATTAGAAAATGCAGTGTTCAGCTAAGTGAAGAAATAGGAGATAAACCTCTGAAATCAAATCTGCAGCACATTTTTGTTGCTGTCTTTTGCTTTGGAAAAATTTAACTGTTCTCAAAATCAAAATGGTAAAAACTAAAACTGGTGAGAAAGCTCTAAACTTATTTATAAAGGTGTTCCAGCTAACTCCTGTCCCAATAAAAAGCAAGAAACTGGCAAAAAATTATTATTTCAGATTCCAGCAGATTGGAATGATCCTTTGTATTTTGTCTTTTCAGTCACCTGGATGCGGTGGTTAATCATTCATGTGTATTCTGCAACTGAGGTTGCTGATTTTCTGCTTTGGACTCCATTTAGAGCAATCTGAGAGATGGTGTAACCCTGATTAGCTGGCTACCCTGGAGTGAGGTATCTTGTTATTGTAGAGATGTTGTGGGTACTTTGGGCACCCTTTACAACCCCAAGGAAAGTCCTTGCACTCCGTTAATGAATGAGCACACAAAATAAGTTCACGAGACTGTTTGCTGTTAGTCGGAATACCCTGTAATATCTCTTCTTTCGGACTGCTCCTGCATATTGGAAAAAAATGTTTGTTTTAAAAGACCCTATGTATGTGTACAAAACTGATTTGAATAATCTTAAGCATGTAGCAATATATGATATTGTCGCTTATGGCAGTTGAACAACTAATCTACTTGATGCAGTGATACTAAATACGCTTCAGAGAATGTGTGTCAGTCACATGGCGCGTGCGCTAGAGCTCTTCAATAAGATTTTAGTTATTTCAAGTCAGTATTTTCTGTTAGAATCCCCCCAGCTAAAAAATAAAATGAAAAGCCAAGCATCAACCTTGCATTTCAAATATGAACTGGAAGCAAACTCAATTTACAGTTCACTAGATGAAAATGGTTCTCTTGTGCCATAATTCAATTCACATTTGGTTTATTTGAAAATACATGTATTGTAACCCTTCTTGCTCACACTTCTGAATATCTTGGTTTGTTGCATCCACTAAGGCTGAGTTGGGGTTTTTTTTTGTTTTTGTTTTTTCTGGTTTTACTTTGTAAGTGGAGGCCTCCCCCTCCCGACAAGACCTTCCACCTGAGGGCAGCACAGTCATCAGCTCTGACTAACTAACTCAGAATCAATCTTTATTGTCCCAATCCAGTGTCATCATAGCTCTAGGTCAGGTTTTGTTTTAATCTCCCCGTTACGTTGCTTGCAATAATGAGACATGATCACTCTTAACTTTTCAAACCTTTCAACTTCATTTTACTGGGAGCTGTATCCCTGATTTTATGTTACAATATAGAGAATTTACCTCTATGTCCCTTATGCCATTATAGAGTACAGAATCTTTCTTTGTGTTACCTTAATGTATTAATGTTAGAAGTAGCATACATGGAATGAGGCGCTAGGAGGGTCTGGATATCAATATGAAAATGTATACTTCTAACTTTGTGCCGTTCCAAATGAAACTGAACCTTTTTTTCTACTATTCTGGGATTTTTTTTCCTCTTAAATTGGATGCTGACAGTGCAAGAGGTAACACCTTTCAGCAGGTAAAATATGTTGTTATGGAAGGGATGTATGGCAGGGATGCTGACGACAATTAGCACATGCTACTCATTAACAAATGGAGATTACAACTGAGCCGAAATGGCAGGTTGCCATCAGTGTGATAGTTACGGGGCAGTTTAATTTCTAACGAATGTGAACACTGGATTAGTAACAATATTCAACAAAATGCTGCCTGCATTCTCTTATGGCTTTCATTACCAAATTGAAAATCTGTGTAGATTTCTGAAAATTACTTTTAAATGTAGCCAATCTCCTCGACTGCAAGGCTTGATTTGCTGGTGAGGGAGTCCTGCTGTGAGATTTTAATGAAAGATCATAGTGCCCCTCCAAGACCGTCAAAGAGCTATGGGCCCTAAAAGACCTGAAATAATCTGTTTTACTTTTAATGGCAGCCATTTTATATTCATTAAGATCAAAATGCAGTTTTGCAGGCAAATTGCAAAGCTGTTCCACTCACAGCTTGAGAACCTGGAGGCCCTACAGCTTTTTATCTTGTTCATAAGCAAATATGCAGTTAATATCTTTTAATATGCTTTGATGCTTGGTACCTTATGGGTACATTGTACTGGAGGTTAGAGAACTGCATGTTTCTTTGGCAGTGCTAGCAACGAACTAAAGCACTAGTCCTTTTATTTCCATAATGGCAGAAGAAATGAGTCTTTTTTTTTTTTTTTTAATATGAGCTCTGCTCAAATAGATTGTAAAGCACCGTGTAGTATATGTTCAGGGTCTCGTAGAAGGCACATTTTTTTCACTACATTCCATCTGTTGGTGGTTCTTATTATTTAAATTTATACGGCCACATTATTTAAATGTAAACATCCAAATAAGATAGGATCAAATCATTGGCATCTGGGAACTGTGCTCTTATCCTCTTTGATTGTGAGGTTGTGTGCATTAATAATGGAGTTCTAAAGACTGTGATTCCACCTGATATACTGTATGACCTTAACAGTTGTGATTTTATCAGGGTTTCACTGTATGAAAAAATGAAGGTATTTTGCAGCTCATTTCTGGCAAGGCTAGTTTGCATTATCTTGTGTCCAGGGTAGTTCTGATTTTTGTGTGTGCATATTTTAAATGTAATTTTTGTTCTTGATTGCTGTATTTCTGGTCATGTTACAAATCACATTTCCTTAGACTGTTTTCAGTGAATGAACTTTACCTTCACAGTGTATGTGTTGGTTTAATTGCATGCTCAGAGTGATACGTTGTCATCTTATTGTGAGTTGTGTAAAACTTATCACTAGTAGGCAGAATTCGGCTCTGCTCTGAAGCTCTTGCTCAGGATCCAAGACTGCAAAGGGGCTAATGAAAGCCTCTTGTTGAGAATGGTGCAGTGGAAAAAGTACTTCAATAAACACCCTCTCTTAAGGATGGAAGTTGGTAGAAGTTTGTAATAAGCGTTTTCTGAATCTCACATATATGGTAGAACTTTTCCTCTTTCTTTTCCTCTTTTCTTCTTTTCTGTTCTTATCCAGTAGAAGGTGCAAGAGTGTCGTGCCCTGTTTTCCTCTTTCAGCCAGGAAGATTCACTGGGGATCATATAAAGAAAATTGTCAAGGCTGGTTGATTTAAGAAACTGTGTCAGCCTCTTTATGGAAGCTAATTCCAATTGTGTTGTCTCAAAAAAAAAAAAAAAAAAAAAAAAAAAAGAAAAAAAAAAAAGAAAGTGCCTTAAGACAGCTCCATCAAGAGGGCAGGCTCTCTGTCCCTGGGCCCTCCCAACTTTTGTGCGTATCTTTGCGCCATAGGCGTATTATAATATTGTATGACATGTTTACAAGTTCTAACATCTTTGTGCAACTGCACAGCTTCCTCACAGGGCTAGAGAACTTCAAGCTTTGTATGTCTGGCAAAGATGAGGGAATTTGATAACCTTCTCTCGTTGGGTCTTAGGGCGAGTTGAATGCGTCTGGCCTGCCAAGGCACAATTTAATGGGCTTCTGAAAACACTCAAAAGGCAGACATAAATGTGTGGATGGGCAGCCAGCCAGGGTGACCTGGGGGATGGGCCAGTCTGATTTTAAGCAGGGTAAGGTCGTGAAGGAATGTTTGAGGACAAAGCTGGCTGGGGGAGTGCTCTGAAAGCCTAATGTTTGACTGGAATGGATTTACAGAGCTTGAACCTGACTCTGTAATTTAAGAGCAAAAGCATTCCCACCTGTCCAGCTTTAAAAGGGAAATGGAAAATGTAAAGAATATATAATTAATTTCAATTACAAGCTTCACATATCTTTTGCTTGGATATATGCTATCTGTATTTCCTGCAACGGATTTAAGATCCAGAGCAGGAACTGTATCTAAAATAAATAGAAAACAACTCACTCCTATAAATCTGGGGGGGTTTTTTTGTTTTTTTTTTTTCCCCAAAAAAGTTTTTGAACACCTTTAATGTTTGAGATTTTGACTTTTGGTACTCTTTTACAACAAGAATTTTTCTCGCATAATCTACTTAAAATGGAGCCTCTTCAATCCGATTTCTCCCATTAAGGAAGATTTTTCTTTTGAGACCCAGAGAGAGCTTGGTGTAATGGAGGCATTAAAAGATAATGGCTTACGTGCTGATTGGTATAATTTGGGAACAGAGTAATAGGAAAATATTGGGGGGGTGGGAGGCGAGTTGTCTTTGCTAAATTAGCATAAAGGGGAGGAGTTCTCTTCCCATTTTTATCTAACTGAGAAATCATTGCTCTTGAAGTCGATCACCTTTATTTTGATCTACTCTGTGCTACTTATGGGTGAATTATAAATTTGAGGCAATTGAAACATGCATGCTTTGCATGGTTAGCCAAAGAGGGGTGATTGGTGCGCAGGCTGGATTTGCATTTGAATTTGGCAAAAAAAAGTGGAACTGTAAAACATTTTTGCGTACTAAAGCTACCTGGCACGGGACTATATTGTGTCATGTTATTAGAGCTCTGGATGGATTATTGAAGAGTTAAAAAGCCAACATCACTGTATTGATGGCAAGAATGGGACCTGTTACCAGGAAACAATTTTCATTCAAGATGCTGCCCGTTGGATTTGAATCAGCTGTGTATTATAAATCTGCATATTCTGTTTTAAACATAACAGAGTTCATTTGCTTCTGGAAAGCAATGCCCTGAAGTATGGCAGCAAGAAGTGTTGTCTTGCAAACTTGACCCTCCAAAAAGTTATCAGAATTGCCCTGAAGGGCTGACCTAGTTCGCAGTGCTGTTCTGAGATGAATTTATGTCAGGTTGGTCATTTGACAGAAGGACTCAAACTGAAATAAATTTGGAGGGCGGGAGAGAGGATGGTCACAGGAACACCTGTCCTTGGGATCGTATTTAGAAAATGCAACAAGATTTTACTTTAACGGGGTCTTTCAGGCAGAAAAATATGGCAGTAACATGTGTAAAGGAAATTTCAATATGTTTTGACAATAGTGTAATCTAGAGAAAGTGTTATCCCCCTTGTGGAGGTCATCATTCTTAATACACTGTGTGTCATCAATTCTCAGGACAACAGGGAAAATGATCTAGTCAATACATATGAAACAGAAATCATGCATAAACATGCTGCCTCACTATAAAGTGGGTGACACCAGTGAAAATTGGATAGCAGGCCTGGATGCAATTTTCCATAACTTCTTATTATTCATAAGATCGTGTGATCTAATAAGCCACACCTCAAATTACTGTCCACTGAAGGTACTCTTGAATGATAGATTCTGACAAACCAGACAGAGAATATATTATGATTAAGATCTGATGCCAGTAGTGCTGGACTATCAGCCGCTGACTTTTTTCAGCGCCCTTCTATCAATGAGGTGGTGTTCTTTTTTTATTTTGTTTCTAAAATGAGGAAGGATGAATCCTTAGTTTATAAATGCCTAAAAGAAAAACATTTCTAAATGATTGTTCTGTATGTTTTGTTCTGAATGCAGATCTGTTTAACTTTGATCATGGAAAAAAATAACAGGCAGATAAAGAACAATAGGAAGGAAAAGGTAGAAATGTCAGTTTCAAAATAATAAAGTGTGGCTGTGTTGCTCATATATTTGCTTGTACCCCTGTTACTTTAAAAACTGTGTTGCTTTGCTTTCAGAGTGCTTAAATGCAAAAATGAAAAAGGCGGGGGGGTGGGGGGGACAGAGATAGTCCTTGTTTATAGCAGTGGAGGGGCTCTAATTAAGAAGAGTGACTCTGTAGGAGGATTTTTTTGTGTCTGCTTTTAAATAACTGCCCTGGTCTAGGTCTGTGAAAAGGACTCTGCCCCTTTAATTCATCAAATGCAGAAAAACTGGCGTATCCAGTATCTACAAGCCACATTCCAAAGGGAGATGTTTTCAATTCACTCATTATAGAAAGGTCAGTCAGGTTCAAGTTCAATGTCATGGAAAAGAAGTACTCTCTACAAGGAGTACCACCCACACATGAAAAAGTGGAGGGAGAATTAGATGAACTATGTAACCTAATTTTTTGGGCAAATACAAGAAAATTAGCCCTGTGTGCTATTTGAATTTAAAACCACATATTAACAGTTCAGCTCTAGAAGGTGATGGGAACCACAACAAAGTAAACACGCTCTCCAAACCACTCGGCTGTAATGATGTTATTAGTATGCATGTTGCTGAGCCCAGATGTAGCCTTTAACAGTCCAAGCCCTTCCAGTGCTTTCTGTTATAATGGCTTCAGACTCCTTTCAGTGTGGGACACTCGGAGACCAACATTGCGCAGGACGGGATCAGAAGATAATTCGTACTGGCAAATGGAACATGACTGTGATGTCCATCGCCATCGTGTCCTGTTGTCTGCAGCGATAATAGAGACAGCGTTGGGAGACAACAAAGAGCCCGTAAAGAAGTGTGGGTTAAGTATAAGAGAAGCTCTGAAGGGCTCAGCTACTGAGCAACCTCTTGGCCGGTGGCAAAACACTTGCCTGAGAAGCAGGAGACTTGAATTTGAGTTCCTTCCATCTACCTCACTTACATACACATGTATGAGCATAGTCTTCTTTGTTATGGAGATATCTGATGGCCTTCAGTAACTTACACCGATAAACACAATCCCACCCGACAGTGCAGTGGATCATGGTTATGAAATGCCCGATCTAGGTAAAAATTTACATTTTAATACAGTGTAGTAGAACTGCTGGGGAACTTTGGAAAGGCTTGTGCAGATCCTGTGCTCTGAATGTGAATCTTAAAAAATGAGATTAAAAATAATGAAGTGGCTTTTGACTAATCTTTTAGCGTTTTTTACAGCTTTATTCTCTCATCCTGCACTGTTGTTTCAAAATGTGTACATACAGCTATGTCACTTTTAGTACAGATCTCTGGAAATAGAAATTCGTACTGTTTTCCGTTTTTGAATGAGTAAGTAAACACCGGTAAGGCTGGTGTTGCATGGTGTGATTTAGTGTAGGTTAACGTAGTGCAGAGGGTATTTTGCAATAAAATTTTAAATTAGGGAGAATATATTTACTGCCTGTTGTGAGTCTGGCTTATGAACTATAGGCTTGATATTTGGCAGAATGTGTAAGAAGTGATAATTAGGTGTGTGTGTGTAGGTAGTGACATTTGTTTAAAACAAAGTACTGTAAAACTGAATTCATTTATGCCTCTTACTTTGTTCGGTTGCTCATAGACAAGTAATAAAATATACCAATAATATCTCTGTTTGCAATAAGCTTTAATTATACAGACACCTGATAAAATGCAGATGAGCTATCTGCTCTCTGTGTATGAGGAGTCTAATAAATAGAACTGGCAGCTCATCTATGTGCATGTATATGTGAGTGAGAAAGAGAGGGGAAAGAGAGGGACTCATCTGTAATAACATTGATAGCTTTGAAGGTGGGACTTAGTGGTTTTCACAGCTTTATTGGCTGAAATTATCAGATGAAAATGGTTGGCACCATTGTGAATGTGTGCTTGTATATATGCTTTTCCCCCCAAGTATGTAGGTAAAGGAAATAATGGACAGGTATAAAATTCTGTGCTTTAATGATATCCTTTATATTTTTATTTTAAAGATTTGAAGATCTATTTTCTTCTCCCTTTGCTAACATCAGTAAAACTGAAAGATTTACATACTTGAGAACGGATTTCCAAATGCTGTGGGGAAATGCGGACAGAGGATACTTTTTATTTTTTTAACTTCTGGTTCTTGATCAGTGGTATTTACAAGTCTAGTTTGTTTTCCAGGCAGAGGCTAGCTCCTACTTTAACCTTCTGCACCATGGTCAGTAAGAATCCGTTTGATCCAGGTGTAGCCTTCTCCTGTTGTGGCTGAATGTTGTAATGTCATGAGTGTGCTTTGAAAACTACTGTGGGGCTCTCCCCCTCATGTGTTCTTTAATCATGGCACCTAGGTCATGTATGAAAGCAAATCTGAAGGCATGTAGGGTCAGTGAAAGTAGTGTTTAATTTCTGCCTCCCTCATCTGAAAAGTCTTCAATAAATTATCCCAGATCTCATAAGAAAACATCACTTAGTGATTATTAATCCTCTGCATACTTAGTGTTTGTTTACCTTTTTTAGAGGATGCTGGGGACTGGATGAAATCAGGCCTGCCTGCAGTAGCGTTCACTGGTTAGTGTCAGACGTTTATTCCAGCAACTGCCCTGAAAGGAAAATATGTATTCTACATCTGGTGGAAGTTAAGGAATTTCTCCTTAGCTCCAGGAGCCTGAAGTCCAGATCTTTTGTTAAAGCAGAATATGATATATGACACTGCTGCTGTTTCTTACTTTTAGCTGACGATAAGTCTGGGAAAAAGAAGAATTATAATTGTTGCTTCAACAGGTATTTACTTGAGTGTTAACTCGTCAGGTCTCACAAGCTATCTCCCAGTGCAGAGTGCACAGGGGTATGCTCCTAAGGGCATCTTACAGGTTAGCTTCCAAACCACTCCTGATTTAAACTCAAATATTCCTATAGGCGCACCTTGGGAATCCCAGAGTTATTTTGTTGTTTGTCCGTACAGTGTGATGTTGAGTCAAGGCAAGCAGTTGGATCTAGGCTGGGAGAGTATTAGATAAGGCTTTCTCTCAGTGCATAAAGGGCAAAATCACGTCTCTGTGACAACATTTAGCTGGTCTTTTTATATCTGACTAGTCTGTAGACCCCAGGTTTCTGTAGCTCAGGAGGCCCAGAATAATGTATAGAAAGTTATGAAAACTATGGTACTTGGGCCTCTTTGCCACAGCTAATGGAATTCCAGGTTCCCTGTATTTCATGTAGTAATTGACAGTACTTGGACAGAATTATTCCAAATGCTTTCTGCTTTAAGGAATGTATATAAACCTTTTCATAATGGACAAAGATACTCTGCTGGAAGGTGATAGAAAAGAGTATTCTGGAAGCATGAAGCCTCAGAGAACAAGATTTGGTAGGAAGAAAGCTTAAACTGCTGAGAAATATTATGAAAAATGTGAAGGGGTGGAGTTGGCCTTGTAGAGGAACGTTGACAGCGTTCAGAATTGCCAACAAATAAAGCACACGGGAGTGATCAGACCTGTGGGCTGGATTCACCAACAGGTGGATTTCACCTGGGGAGAGTAAGGGGACAGTAGCCCCAGCATTCGCAGAGTTTGCTGTGGCATGTGCAAGACGCACGGTGTGAGGGGGAAGAATTCATGCCCTGTCACCAGCACTGGCTTGTTTTGCTAAGCTGTGCTTAGCCCCTAAATATTTGTGTTGACCTGATGGCAAGTGAAGATGTGTAGAGAAAGGATTTCAAATTGTTGACCTGCCAACACAGGCTTTTGCAACTTGACTCCAGTTGTTTAAATTCTATGATCTGCAGTTGAGCCATCCTCTTCCCATTGAGGAGATCTCTTGTGTGTTATAGATGCACAGGCAAAGTTATTGCAATCTGGAAAAGCAGATATTCTAACATAAGAATACATTGTTTTCAGCCTAGACTGGGATGAAAGTTTAAATACTGAAATTATATTATGTACTGTGGTTTGACAGTGCTAGGGAATATCTGAAGTGCACTAATATTAAAGGTCCTGAATAACATAGGGGAGTGATTGTCCCCGTGTACTCAGCGCTGGTGAGGCCGTGCTTCAAGTACTGTGTTCAGTTTTGGGCCCCTGACTACGGAGGGACATTGAGGTGCCGGAGCATGTCCAAAGAGCGGCAGCAAAGCTGTTGAAGGGTTTGAGCACAAGGCTTACGAGGAGCGTTTGAGGGAACTGAGGTTGATTAGCCTGGAGAAAAGGAGGCTGAGGGGAGACCTTATCGCTCTCTACCTGAAAGGAGGTTGTAGACAGGTGGGGGTCAGTCTCTTCTCCCAAGTAAAAAGTGATAGGACAAGGGGAAACAGCCTCAAGTTATGCCAGGGAAGGTTTAGATTGGATATTAGGAAAAATTTCTTCACTGGAAGAATTATCAAGCCATTGGAACAGGCTGCCCAGGGAAGGGCTGAGTCACCATCTCTGTGGAGGTATTTAAAAGATGCGTAGATGTGATGCTGAGGGACATGGTTTAGCGGCGGACTTGGCAGTGCTAGGTTAATGGTTGAACTTGATGATCTTAGAGGTCTTTTCCAACCTAAATGCTTCTATGTAGGCAAAGGTTGCTGACTTTTGTGTGATTTGTTGGGAAAACTTTTTGGAATAAGAGCAAAAGTTCCCATTGAACTTAAGCCAGAATACGTGCAGGTACACAAGAAAGTCTCTGTTGTTGTGGCTAGCACTTGCAAGAACTGGTGTACATAGTTTATAGTACCTGTATATTTTTATACTCCTTGGGGTTACATACAAATTTATGTACATATGTATTTTTCAGCACAAGTTTAGAGTTGACAGTATAATGTTCTAGTTGTTGAGGTGTTCAAGAGGGTTTTTTGACACGAATCTCAATGAAACCTGGGGATAGATACCAAGCTTGTATACAGACTTCATATTTTCTCTCTGTTGGTTTTTTTTTTTTTTTTTTTTTGTATTTTTATTTTTATTTAACGTAGCCATGTGCTAGCCCAGGCTGGCAGAGCTCTGCTAGCAGGGTCTCTGCCCCATCCCCACTCCTGCCTCTGCCTGCTGGGTGAACCTGCCCCAGCCTGGTCTCTGCCTCCGGCCAGGAGCTCTTCCTCCTCTTCCTCCTCTTCCTCCTCTTCCTCTTCCTCCTCCCAGGGCTGCTGCTCACGGGTTTTTTTCCCTGGTGCTTCACTGCTGGGTGCCATTTTGTCTGCTGTTAAACCCGCTTCCTCTGGGGGGCTGAGGGGTGGGGCTGTGCCCTGGGCTGGGGCAGCCTGAACTGGCTGGAAGCGGCTGGAACTGGCCGTGCTGGGCGGGGTCAGCTCCCGCCTCTCCTCACAGCGCAGCCGATACCCGGCCACTCGCAGCCAGTACAAGTGGCCATCGCGGAAGTGGAGTTAAAATAGAGGTGAGAGAGGACTAATAAAAAAAGAAATGTAAGGCAAGCAAAGGCGAGTAACGCATAAATGGCTGTACGTATTCAAGCCGTGGAGGCAGCGAAAGGCGGTGAGTTGTTTGTGCAGCTGAAAGGAAGGGGGTGGGCGAACGGTGAGGGGTGTGGGCGGCCAGCCTGGGTGCCCCCGTGCTCAGGGCAGCTGGACAGAAGCCTAAAGGTGAGGAGAAGGTGTCCGATGAAGGGAGGCCGAAAGGCTCCTGGGGGAAAGAGAAGCCCCTGGGAAGAGGCTCCCCGGGAGAGGGGAGGTCTGCGGCAGAGTCGAGGCAGCAGCAGGTCTCCTCAGCGGAGCCAGGGCTTGGCCAGCGCGCGGAGCCCACAACTGGCGATAACGTCCCAGGGGAAGGCACAACCCGTGTGGTCTACCAAGGGGGACAAACTGAAGGCACTCATTATACGTGGATTATAAAGATTAGGGTATGTTTGTAGTAACTATAGTGATAATTGCGGTGTTACCAGTACAAGTAAGGTGGGATTTTGGCCATTATGTGCGTGAAGAAAATAAATGTGTGAATTGCTGAAGTATGCTAAGAAACTCTTAACTTCTCTAAGAACAAGAAAGCAATGTTTCTGCGCACAGGTAATTGCTTTTTGGAGCTCAGAGAAACACTGAGTTTCCACAGAACCTGTAAATGCTAGTTCATTTCCTGTAAACATGGAAAAGGCTCTGTTTACCTTTAGTTGTAAGGATTACATCAAATACATCCTCATGATCAACAGATTTATCTCTTAGATCAACTCAGTTTGTGCATATCATCATACAGCAAGTAAGCTAAAATACTTGCTCAAAGTATACAGTAGTCAGCCAGACCTGTATTTTCTTATTCTGCGCTAAATTCCCTTCAGTGCTGGATACCATAAATTTTGCACATGTATGATAGATATTTGGCTCCATCTCTAATATCTTTAAAGAATAAAAACATTTTAATTACTCAAATTGTTAATTAATATGTGATTCACGCCACTATAACAAGATATATCAGCAACACTCCTAGAATCAATCAAGTGAAGGTTACTGTTGTATTTAGGAACAAATTGAAGTTTCAGTGTTTTAATTAAAAACTTTGTGTTATATCTAAAATATCTACATTTCTTTTATCATTCTATAGCTCTATTTTTAATATTCTAATTTATTTAATCATGTGAACTTGTTTTAATCTAAAATTGTCATTGAAGTTAAGCAACTATTGGGAAGGAAAGTTTACAACTGCTAGTAGCTTCAGTTTTAGGAACAAGTGGAAATCCTTTAAGAGAATCAGAAATCAGAATAGAAGGACTTGAGATTTCAGAGCTACTTGCATGGAAACATATGTAAATTTTGTGAAGTAGGACCAAGAGTACTGAAGTAAAGCAAAAGAGAGGCAAAATATAGTATAGCATGAAACTCATTAGTTGAAATCAGGATGCTAATGCTCCTTCTCAGTTTGGCTTTATGGAATAAAGAAGTCATTTGTATAGATGTTCATGTTTGCTCCTTCTGAAATCTGCAGAGGAGTTTCTCTTGGGTTCTTTTCCTCAGGTATGAAAGGTAAGGGTAAATGCTCAGCCCTGTGTATATGTAGCTGTGTCTATATATGCACATTTCAATGCCCAGGTAATTCAGACATTCCTTTTCATAAATCTAGGTGCAAGATTGAAATTAGTTGGCAGTATTAACCAGAATATGAAGCTCTTTCTGGATAACTATCTGAATAATTCGAACCAAACTATACTCTTGTACATGTATGCTGACTTTCAGTGACTTTTTTTGCCATCTTGATTTATCTATGTGTGTATCTAGAGACAATACAAGTGCATTTTTTTCCAGACATGTGAAGCTCAGATGTGTGTCTCACATCTGTCACAAAATGGTATGTCACATATTATTTCATGGGCCAACTTATGGCATTGATGGTCTGTTTTCAGTGGCAACTCTGGCAATTACGTGTACTCAGAGACTGTCTTTCTCACTGGCGAGGTCTTATTCAGAGGTAATTAAATGAAGTCCATGTATAAGTAGGCTGTGAGTAATTATTTGGTGCATATTTTTGTTCCACTGTGGTATTACTAGTGGCATCAATCCAAGCAGCAGCATTGGGGATGGACAGAGAATAGGAAAGACAGCAGATCAAAGAGGGAAGAACTAAAGAAAATGAACACATGCAAGGAGAGAAAGTATGTCTGGGACAGAAGAAATTCATGTGAAAACTTAAGGAATGTGGTATATGTTTGTTTATTTTCCATGGTTATCTTGGTAATACAAAATCAGTTAAGTGAATTTTTGGATCTTTATTGTCACATATTTCTTCTTTCTCCCCCTTTTGTGGATTTCTTTCTTGAACCTTTGCTCTCTGTCCTATTTGCACCTCAGAGAGGGACATAGACTCTCAGTGTAACTTTATCAACTGTTTTATACATGCCTTCTACGTAAATTACTCTCTATGTCACTGCAAGGGATCCTGTCGACATGTGTGCACAAACATCAGTGTCTGAAAACTGGCAATGCAGACAGGTTGGGTACCATTGTCCTGGTGCTTGGTGGGGGGGTGAGGCGGGAAGGAGTGTGTAAAATTGATCTTGTTTTAAGATAAAATCACTTTCTCCTCTGTTAATGCCTTACCCTGGACTTTGATACATTGTTTCTACAATGTTGCAACATTGTTTCCTATAGAATTACCACACTTCAATACTAAATTCGGTAACTTCCGTGCCTGATTGGGTTTTACTGGAGTTCAGTAGTTAAACCTGGTATGTTGCTTCATGCCACAACAAAAAGCTCTCTGTAGTGAAAACTGTAAAAGTTCACTACCTGGCTTTTGTTTTTAATTTGAGAGATGGCAGTCAGATGTACTAAAGCACAACACACTAGCTGTTTAAACCTTTATATATCTTAGAAACTGCTGCTGCAGTCATTCTCCAGCATTTCATTCTTCGTGTGATTTTGGAAGAGAAAGCTTCCTCTTATATGTCTGCTTGGCTGCAGTGGTTTCACCCTGCATCCCGTCCGAGGAAGCTCTATGGCATACTGAATGTTGCTAGACCTAAGTTCAGTGTCTGATGTTGTAGCATAATGGATGTTAACATCATCTGAGGGTAGGATGGCTCTGTAGAGGCATCTGGACAGGCTGGATTGACCTGAGGCCAATAGTATGAGGTTCAACGAGGCCAAGTGCCAAGTGCTGGGTCTTGCACTTGAGTCACAACAACCCCATGCAGCACTACGGCTTGGGGAAGAGTGGCTCGAAAGCTGCCTGTCGGAAGAGGACCTGAGGGTGTTGTTTGACAGCCAGCTCAATATGAGCCAGCAGCGTGCCCAGGTGGCCAAGAAGACCAACAGCCTTCTGGCTTGTATCAGGAATAGCACAGTGAGCAGGACTGGGGAAGTGATTGTCCCCCTGTACTTAGCACTGGTGAGGCTGCATTTCAAGTACTTTGTTCAGTTTTAGGACTCTCACTACAGGAGGAACATTGAGGTGCCGGAGCACGTCCAAAGAAGGGCAACAAAGCTGGTGAAGGGTTTGGAGCACAAGGCTTAGGAGGAGCGGTTGAGGGAACTGGGATTGATTAGCCTGGAGAAAAGGAGGCTGAGGGGAGACCTTATCGCTCTCTACAGCTACCTGAAAGGAGTTTCTAGTGAGGTGGGTGTTGGTCTCGTCTCCCAAATAACAGGCAATAGGAAAAGAGTAAATGGCCTCAAGTTACACCAGGGTAGGATTTAGATTGGATATTAGGAAAGATTTCTTTGTTGAAAGGGTTGTCAAGCATTGGAACAGGCTGCTCAGGGAAGGGCCTGGTGGTATCTAAAAGATGTGTGGATGTAGTGCTGGGGGACATGGTTTAGTGGTAGACTTGGCAGTGCTAGGCTAATGGTTGGACTTGATGATCTTTAAAGTCTCTTACAACCAAAACGATTCTATGATTTAATGATCATGTCCGTAGCTCCCCTCTATAGTCTTTGGGTTGTGTTTTATGTCATTGAAACAGAAGCAGCTCATATAATGTTTTCCATATTTCTCTGGAAAATATGGAGTACATTTGCAGATCATGGTCTTTCCAGTTGAATTAATCCTATAAAATTTGTGGGGAATATTTTGTACAAAGATGGCTTTGAAGCAAAGGCCCTAAACATCTTTCCAGAGAATTTGACTTTAAATTGCATTGGTGGCTGTTGTATTTGAATTAGGCATTGCTAGTACACAGTAATAGGACTGCTGAAAGTTTTGGCTGTTTTGCCTCATTGGCTTAAATAGTTTCAAGGAACTGGAAAACCATTAAAAAAACTCTGACTGAACAGCAAATCATTTTTTTTTTTCCCAGTGAAAGCCTAGCTTTCTACCTCTAGCTAACATGTCATTAACAGTATCTTTTTTAAAAAATTCAGGGTTTTTTTAATGTATCAGGCTTTTACAGGAATGACTGTGTTTTGCCACTTAGTGTTGTGAAAGAAAGGAAAGACCGAAGTGTTTGCCTTTTCCTTATACCTCTGAGGTGCCTGAAGTACATCCATAGTTCAATGTCATCCGAGAGAAGCGGGGATGACTTCTCCACAGAAGTCAATAGAACTTGTGCCATTGACTTTGCAGATCCAGCGTTTCACCCAAGCAGTCTGCCTAGTGATTTTTAGTATTGATGTTCTGTGACAAAACTTACACTTCCTTTTTATAGAAACATGCTTCTTCCAGTGATGGACATGACCCAGCAGTTTAAGTGGCTTGACTATATTAATTTATTCAAGAAAAAAATTTTACAAAGGTAGTCTATGTTTAAGTGCTTTAGCTGAAAGCTCATCACACTGTCTCCTTTCTTCATTCTGCAGTCTTTTTAACCAAAGTATGAGGGAGATGATGTGTAATAAAGGACAAAGAATCTTCTGTTGAGAGACTGTATTTGTTTAGTGAACCTGAGAATTTCCAAGATAAAAGTTACAAATATTTATTTTAAAAGTGACATGAGAAGGAAGGATTTGCTCAGGAACAGTTGCAGTACAGCTAAACTGTAGTGCTATTAAAAAAGTTACACCTACAAATATCTGTTGTCAAGTGAAAATAAGATCAGTTGAACTGAAAGGAGTGCCAGAAAACCTCTTCATGCTTCACCAGAGCATAATTTGTTTGAAGTAATGGTAACTAGTTACATGTAATTATCTGATATCGGGGGGGTAGGGGGGAGACAAGAACACATCTAAACAACTTTTGTTGCAACTTTGGTAGGAAGTCACTGCGATAAAGAGGAAATCTTTAAAATGCAACCTTTTTAGTTGCTTAAAATTAAACTTGTGTTATCATTTGGAAGTTGCTTGGAGTGTCTAGAGAAGGAAGGCTGAGGTCAAGCAGCTGTGTTCCTACTTGTGCCTGCAGTGTGTCTCATCTTTCCATGGGTGCAATTCCGGTCCCCATGTTTTCCCAAAGCAAAACACATGTTATGTTTTGTAAAATTCAGATGGCTTAGGCATAGTCTTACTTGCATTTATTTATTTGTAATTATTGTTGATATTTTATTAAGCCTTTGAGTTTTTTAAGCCTTTTCGTTAGACTGGAAGAGGTACATGCAGGAGGTTGACCAATATGTTTTTTCTTCTCTATATGGCTTTGAGATACCTTCTTACAAGATCAAGGACTATTTTTAAGCAGTGGAATGTGAAAGGAGGGAACAGAAACACCCACATTGTCTGTCTTGTGATCTGGGCTCTAAGTAGATATGTCTTCTTTCTGCTTGCTCTGTGACTGCAAGCAAGGTAGATGTGGGACACTCATCCTGAGCTAATAAACACTGGTGGCCATCTGAGCCAGTAGAGCTCCAAGGCTTCTAGTTGACTTGTGGGACCTGGTGTCTGTCTGCTAAGGACTGTAGTTGCACCCAATAGTTGCGATATAGTCCTGAAGAACAGCCAAGGGATTTAAGGCAGCCAGCATTAACTGTCATGTAATTTCATCACTGTGTGGTGACGAAATCTTCACACAAGAGAGGAGGTGACAAAAAGGATATGCTGTCAGTGCTGTGCGGGAACAAAGAGGCTTGTGCAGGGGAACTTTAAGCCTTTACTCTCTGAGGACTACTCAACGTCTGCAGAATTTCCCTGTGGATTTTATCATTTCTGCAGGCTGCTTGCTCAGCAAAAACACCATGTCCCCAGTAACAAAGGGTGGAATTTTCTCCTGTAACTTCAGGTACTTCAGCGATGCCTGAGGTAGCAACACAATCAGGGTCGGTGCTCTCCACAGTCAGTAGAAACCGGCAAAAGGCAGTTGAGGCTTTACATGGGAATAGTCGCTCTCACAAGGACCCTGTTTCTGATGATTATGTATAGCCTAGCATGACTTGATTCCGTACTTGGGCAACCGTATGGGATAACCTGGACTTCTCAGTCCCTCTGGTCACCGAAATTCATTTGAATTGAGTGAGATTATCCTCTCTCACAAAATGGAGATCTGGGAACAGCAGAAATGAGCACAGATGGAGGTAGAGAAAGTATAATGTAACCGTGTAGCTATTGTGCTGTGGAAAGGACTTACTGAGTGACTTACATGCTATTTATTTGTACAGTTACGTCTTATTTTCAAAGTCAGCAAAAGTTTCCAAAGCTCAGCATCTTGGAAATCGGGGTATAACGTATAATTACATACAACATTCAACCTTAGTTAAATGGTCTGATGACTCAGATTGTACAGGAAAGCTTTAAAGGGAGACTGTGAGTGGAAGCTGTCTCAAATAAAGGGCTTGAAATGCAGGGTTACATTTCAAGGAATTCTTAAAGACTTATTTATTGAATTGTTTATTAAATGCATGTATTTTATTGAATTTATGTGTAGAAGATATGATATGTATATACATATTTATCCTTTGGGCAAATGATTGAAGACTTAGGCAGCCCCAACATTACTAATGACAAATGAGTATATTCAGAAGCCCAGAAGTGGAGTCCAAAAGACTTTCAGATATTGTTTTTCTTGGATGGATGTTAAAAACCTTTAAGTTTTGAGAGGATTCCTATGAGAAAGCACCTTTAAACTGAGAAAGGTCAATTTCTTTGACAGCGAAGACAGGAGGTTTCAGAGGGGTTACTGTGATCCAAAACGTGAATTATGTATGTCAGTCCTTAGGGTGTATCTTTTAAAATGGGAGTGACTAGGGCTGGAAACCTGGTGGGATGGTGACTGTTCCTTTCCAAATGCAAGTAGGATATTACATTTAAAACCCATGTTGAAAGAATGCTAAGGTTGCGAAGTTAAGCTCTCTGAAGGCAAGAAATGCCACAATTAAGGTTGCTGAAACCTTTGAGTTATTCACTGGACATTTTCAAATGTCTGTATCAGTGGAGGTGGGGATCCCTGTGCCCACAGCCACATGTGCCACTTTGCTGTTGAATCACACTCTCTTTCACTGTGAATGAGGCAAGGATGCAGCTATAGAAGGAACGCCATGGGTATTTACCTATGCTTCAGCCCAAGCTCTCACTTTAAGGTAGCTCTTTGGAGGGAGTGTAGCTCAGTGATGGCTGCACAGAGGCCTTTTTTGTCAGCAAAATATACAGGAGGTGTTGAGGGCTGGGACAGGGGGAGTATGGAAAGCAGAAGCTCACTGCTCTCAGTCCTTTAACCTAGGCACGAAGGGAGAAGAGCCTGATGGGCCACTGCCATTTTGCACTGTCCTGGCAGCCCTAAACTGGAATGTCCTCAGAGCAGGCTGAATCTTCAGGGAAGTTTTTTTTTTGATGCCAAGTCTAAGGCTCCACTGAACAGGGGGAGCTCTTTTTCCCCCCTTTAGAGTCAACAAAAGAAAAATATTCTGATCTCACAATGACTTCCATGCCAAAATTTAAGTCAGTGTTTCAAAGCATGAAAATGTATTACTTAGTGAAAGGCAGTTGGGGTTTGGAGAGGTTTTTCGATTTTATTTGTAATGTCAACATTTTCTCTTTAACACAATTTGAGAAAAAACCCTTCTGTTTTTGGTTAAACTTTACCAAACAATTTATTTTGAGGATATTTTGGGCCAAATTATTAAAGTTAAAAGCACCTTACATGGCCGGTCCTGCAACAGAAAGTGTTTGACAAGCTAAGCTGGAACTATTGCATTACTGTCAAACATACCTCGTTTGTTCTACTGCAATGACAAAGTTTGCCTGTAGATGTTACAGAGCACGTTCCACTTTGAACTGTGTTTTTACCCCTTTTCATGCTGACTTTATCCTTCGTTTATACTTCCACTCTGATTAAAGAATTACTCTCTGACTGCTGGAATGCCGGTGATTGAAAACCCTAGTTAATTTACACACTCTCCAGCATCCTTGGTCTATTTTTATTTCAGTATTCAGATCACAGGAAACCATTTATAGGCTGTAGTAGCTTTCACACAGAGTTGCAGCCAACTGTTTTCCAAAGGTTTTCAATGCTAGAAAGCAAGTCTCACCAAATTCATGAGCTCAATATTCTTCACCCACCTGTCAATAGAGAGGGGGAAAAATCCCATCCCTGAACCAAATAACTGTTTAACTTCCTCATTGATTGATACTCTTGAAAGTTTTCTGTGAACAGGTCCGTGAGCATTTTTATAAATTATTTTCTGCTTTTAAATGTCTGCATAATTTAATTTGTTTTCATTATGATAGTGTTCACGGTGTGCCAGGGCACTTCCAAAACTTACAGCAATATTGTCTGTCTGCCAAGGGTTTGAGTAGGAGGAATCAATTTTACTGGAGAAAATAGACAAAGAGATTGATAAAAAAACATAAAAGGTGTTCTTTTACTTGAAAATATATATTTGCTAAAATTAGCTAAGATCTTGACTTGTTTTCAGAGAGCTGCATATACTTTGGGCAAGCATCTCTATAGTAGTTTACTGGGAAAGCTAAGAAACACGTTTTATACTTCAAAACCGAAAATGTAAAATGCAGCCTGTACTATTGCACTGGGTAATTTTCTTCTTGATTCAAAACAAACAAACCCAGTCCAAAGCCTCCAGAACACCTAATGTAAGATTTTCTTGCATGGACCACAGCAAAATGTTAATGGCTTACTTCCTATGGTTTCCTTTCATAATGCAGGAGATGACTGAAATAAAACCTTGACGAGAAATTATACCTCTGACTCACCATGAACACAGATTGTCTCTTGAAATATTAAATTCAGCTGATCTGTTAAATAATAGTTATTATGAGGTGAACTTCTGTTTGTGCGGTTGGGGTACTGTCATATCAGTATTCATTATAAAGCTTTGAAAAGGTATGAAAAAATGAAAACTTCCATGTTAATAAATTCCCTCCTTATACTCTATTCTTTTGGCTTAGATTTTTTTTTTTATTTCCCCCCATTTGAAAAATCTTGGGCCCAACATAATGTTTTATTTCTCATTCGTGTAAAATTGAGACCAAGAGGAGCCGATTATATGAACTGCTATTGGTAATCCAAGAGGATAAGACTTTTTTTCACAGAATTTTTTCTTAGGGTATTTAATACTATACTGAGTGAGGGGGAACACTGGACGAGGGTTTCTTTCAGTATTTTTGCTCTCCCTAGATATCCTCAGGTCAGAATATTCCAGTTATAGTCTTTATGGTCATAAAAGACCTATGAACTTTGAACAGAAGACTCTTTTGGGGGTTAGTGCAGAAATATAAATGGCAGAAGCTAAAAGGGTTGATTGTCTTTGGTGGAAATATATATACTTTTTGGAACACTGGAGTGGAAGTAAAGACAAATGAACATCCTTATGGTGTAATCACCAGGTTGAAAAATCAGGTGACTTTAGTCCTCAAACTCCCTGTTAGCACAGTGAGTTTTTATGTTCTTTATATCTTCGTTGGTGGATGAGTCAATGTTTAAATGCTCATTTATCATTTACTATATAAAAGAAAAGCTATTACCTGAAACTCATTTTTACAGTTGCAGGCAAACCGAAATAATCATTTTCAAGGACCTAAAGCTGTTTCTTGAAGAATGTCATCATTTTCTTCTTATTTTACTTACCACTTACACTAGTATATGAGGTACCTTCAAGAGCTGTACCTTACAAAACTTGGCTGCAGATACTGCCAGCCACTGTACCTGTACAAACTGGGCTAAAGAAACTCAGTTTCAGCAAACTACATTCATCTTGCAGACAGGACAAAAGAACCACTTTAAAGGCACAGCTCACAGCTCACACTGAACACTCGCTGGGTGCTACCCTGTAAGGTGCCTTGCCCTGAGGGCTCAGCAGCCCAGTTGGGCCACAGGAAATATTTCAGGAGTTCAGGGTAAAGTCCCTGTTCTGCCTTACAATCACTTTGCTAGTGCCTATCATGAGGGGAGTTGCTGTGAGATTGCTATTATCTACTTTTAATTCTAAGAATCTCTCTGAGTAAATGAGCTGTCTGAAGAGTAGAGGAGTAGTCTTAATTTTGCATCATAATTTGATGCAAATAATAATTTGGTAGATCATGTTTAATATTAATTTGTGCATGTGTCATCTTCTCTGTTCTCATAGTCTACACATTGGTATCTTACGTGCATATCTGCATGCAGAGGTTTCTACTCACTGATGATTCTTAGAGACATGCTGGTACTAAGAGTTTTGTGTTACTGCTGGGGAAAAGCACAATTTTGCACATCTAATTGCACCAGGATATTTTGTCAGAGCCCTTACATTGCGCTGGGGCCATACCTCTTCACATACTTGGCCTAGATAGGCAAAAAACCAATGTAGATGATACCGTATGTTTGTCTTCATTAGTTTAACCTCACATACGGTTCTGTATCTTCATTTAATTTTCACTCCCTTGGTGCCACCATACTTTGCCACCCCTTTGTGCCTCATTCTTTATCTCACCAAATGGCCAAAGGAGGCAAATGAGGTGATTAGCTGAGGCAACCAAGTGGGGAGACAAACAGCAGTGTCTCTACAGGAAACGATACCACTCATATGACTGTGGATCACTCAGGTTTTTGCTGTTCGCTTGTAGTCTCTGACATAAACTCACGTTATGCTGCCTCTGTGTGTTTTCTGTCTCCTTCTTGCTTGTCGATGAATAGACTTAGTCCATCTCTTTTATTTGCTGGCAGAAAGGTGAGGTCCAGAGTGCAGAAGGCCTGTTCTCCCTTAATCCCGCTTTAAATCCAGGTTGGAAACAAAACTGTTACAGGTGTTAATTTACAACACTGCATAATTGCGAAAATTATCTTGTTAGGATGACACATAGATAAAAATAAGATACATATGATCTTTTAAACTCACCCATATCTGCTGCACATCTTGCAATTTGTGAGCACCAGAAGACTGGAATTTACTCAAGTGCCTTCATTTTATATAAATCCATAGGTGCTTTTTAAAATCAAATGTACTTTTCATAGTGTAATATTTTGAGGCTAGCATGGTGAGAATTGAACTGTTTGATCTGTAATGTAATAGAAAGGCATGATCTCTTTTCTTGGGGAAAACTGGAGCTTTTCTATGAGTTCTAGTAGCAGTGCATTTGATTGTTAGCTCATGAAGTCAGTGTTGAGACAAAGCCCATATTAGAAAAAAGATAATTATCTGATACTGAAAGAGACATGTTTGTTTATAAATTTTCACTTTCCTAGCTGTTTTCTACTTTCTCTTTTTGGGTGGGGTTTTTTTTTTGGTGCTAGTCCCCTAAGCCATGAGGAGTCATCAATATTGGCACTGCAAGGGAGTATGGTAAGTAGAATGGCTGCAGATTTTACTTAGGCTACTTTGCTGAGTGACCTGTTTACTGTAGCTATTTTGTATCTTTGATAGTTATAGCAGAAAGTCTCAACAGTTTAACATGATAAAAGATACAGTGTCAGTGGTGTGTTCATTACATGCTAATTAAAAGGTGTACTGGCAGTGATGGAAATTCACCCAGAACCCCTATGTTCTATCTGTATCTATTTAAAAATTGTATTTTATGGACGTACTTCTGTATAGATTGTTGAGCAGGCGAAAGATTTTTTTAGTGGCAATGCATTCTTAACCTGTTGTGTCATTTTAACAAATTGCTTTCTCTGTCATGTGATCATACTTAAGTCTTATGGTTTATTAGCTGATTTGCGGGGGGAGGGAGGGAATAATTAGGTCTTATATTCTCACATGGTAATTTATCCCTGTATTATTTAGCACTACCTATGGTAAAGGAATCAAAGTCAGTGAACAGCTGCAGGCTCTCAGACTTTTACAGCAGGCTTGTTTGCTTAGTCCATGAACGTTATTCCCAAAAGGCATTGATTTTACTTTCTCATTCTCTCTTTTTTTATCTTTTCTGCCTCCCCTTCTTTTTTTGGATGCTGATGCTAACAGGTTGCAAAAGGCAACACTGAACTTAAAATTAACGTGAGGCAGTTAGTAGCACTAGAGGTATTCAGAACTTGTCAGGATTGGTCCTATACACCTTTGCCCTTCAAAGGAATTATGAAGTAGACTAATTTTGTCTTGGAAAACTTTTTCTCCCTGACTTTTCCAGTTGATTCCAATGTCAGAAGTGCGTATTCCCACCTACTTCTCAGAAAACAAATTTTGCATTTATATGGGTCATCTTCTGCTTGCACAGAAAAAGTTTTTGATCCTGTGCTTTGAAACTAAATGTGTCATTGTTTGAGCTCACAATTAACCTCTGCCAGAGCTCTTTGTATGTAGGGACTTTATGTTTTTAGCATCAGAGAATTATGTTGGTCAGAGACAAGGGGTCACTATCATAAACTTTTTGAAACAGGAAAAAAAAAGGGGGGGGGGAAGGAAAGAAATTTGTTTCCTACTTGAGAAGAGATCATAATTGTTACATGTAGAGAAAGTTCTTTAAGTAGGTGTATGAACTGCCTGGTAACATCTTGGAATCTATATGTCTACACACAAACAGCAGTCAAAGGTATTTCTAGTACTTCTCTATTCTGTAAAGGTCACACAGTATAAATATTGTTCTCACTGCTGAAGAAAACAATTGACTAGTATGAATACTGGCTTTTATATGCATGCTTTCATAGGGGCCCACTGGATAATAATTAAATTAAGGTTTCTGGCTCTTCCTAAGGTTGAGCTTGTGAATATCTAAAGATCTGATTGATCAGAGAAGTTCAGGTTAACTGTAAAATTGATCAAAAATGAAGCACAGAATAACGGCTCAGCCGAGCAGTACTGCCAAGTGATAAACCAACTGCTAGAGAATGTGACTGGAATGATGCTGCAAAAGCCTGTTTTCATTTCAATGTATTTAGCATGGGACTGTCATTTAATTGTGTTGTAATTGTTTCCATTTGACAAAGAGAGTTGAAGACTGACATGTCACATGCATTTGTATCTGTTGCATTTCTCTTTGCATAGCGAGAGAAGGGTATAAAATGTGATCAAAAAGCAACTGAGTCTTTGTTACTAATTGGACACATTGCTCTCTGGTTTTGTTCTGTAGAGTGTACTGGGCTTTCAAGTTAAATGCCTGATTATGTGACTTTTTGTGGTGGTGAGCAGTTCTCACTCACACAAATAGTCTCACTCAAGGAACCTTTCCTCCATGGGCCGTTTCTGTCAGGTACTGAGCACAAGCAACTTACCTCAAAATGAAAATCAGCTGTTGGAGTAAACACAACGGTTTATTTGATGGGACAAGGATTTTAACCTCCTGATACCCTAACCCTTGCCACGTGACTGTAGCTGGGAATAAACAGCCACGTCAGCCCCTTAGTTAATAATGCAATTCACCCTTCTTAAACATATAAGCAAGGAATGATGGCTCCAACCTGTAATTTTGAGACTACCCATCTGTCACAGGAGAAAACGAGTAGTCATGTCATTTTATGTTAATTCTAGGTGCAGGTTCTGTGGTTTTCATGATGTAATGGTAAAGAAAGAGGTTTGACTGACTTAGTATCCCATGCCCTAAACTGAGCAATAAGCTTTGCACCGATTTAATCGATTTTGCTGTTAGTTTAGTTATGTTCAGGGTGGGGAAAAGGGTGGGAGACAACATTTAGGTTTCATCCTTTAAGGCTTGAAGCACTCTGACCTTCATCCAGCAAAGCACTTAAGCAAATGAGCAACTACATATGTTTAATATTAAGCACATCATCAAATCTTGTGCTGGATCATTGCAAAAACCAAGCTTTCCTTAAATGAAAAGTAAAAGAGAAGATGTTAGGGTGAGTGACTTTTTTTTCATATTCGGTGTCATTTTTTCAGACACCAAAGATTTGCTAACTGTAAATTAGTCAAAAAGCGTTGCTCAAAGTCCTCACTTCAAGGACAGAATTATTTATGAATAAGAACAGGGCAGCCTAGGAGTCAGTGGTGGCTAAAGGGATTAGTTTCACAGACATTTGTTTTGATACTGTGTTTACAGTATGGATGTTGGAGATCTGATTATTTCATGTGCAGTTGTGTATGTATCTGAGAGAGATAACAGGGCATTTGAGTTTTTAGGTGGAAATTTATTGTTTTCAACTGTATTTCTGAGTTCTACCAATCTTTTCGTATTTTTCCTAGCATGAAAGTCTTGCATCAGGTCTTAAGAAACTACCTAAGCTTTGGGAGACATAGAAAGGGTTGAACAAAAGGTGCATGTTGTCTATCTAGAAATCCAGAGAAAAAATAATCAGGTAGAATAATATTAAATATTTTTATGCTATTCATTATGTGCAGTAAACAGTACCTATCACTTGAACATACTCTAGAGAAGGAGCCTTGAATTCTTTGAGATTATTTATTTTTTTGTGTCCCTTCTCTTCCAACTTTATTTTCTGCTTTTTCTTGATTCCTTTATTCTGTGACAGCTGTGCATTGCAGAGTCACACACCACACCAACCCCCTCCCAGCTGTGGGGGTTCTGAACCACATGGTTTTATTTTGATGTAACAAAACTTTAGGAAAATAATTCTTCTCATATTAGCTTTATACAACAGTATGATTCACTACACTACAAGAATCCATGAACACAGTTTATGGAACTACTCTACCTAATGGAAGGACTGTTCATACCATTTCTGTCAAATCGGTTCTAAATAGTGTACCATGATTTGTCTTGGGGTAACCCCAGGACTGCAAAACTTGAATGTAAGTGTAGCATTTTCTCTATCTACTTCTCTTTCTCACCCAGGCTTTGCCATATTCTCTGGAATAGTAGAGCGCGCACACCAACTGTCTTCGAAAAAAAATTGAAAAGGAAAAGTTTTTCTTGGGCAATGAGGCTTTTAACCCCAGGGATAACACCAGATATCAGACTATGTTTCTTTATGTGACTGTGGTCCTAGGTTCATAAATAGATTTTCATAATTCCATTGGACTTTTGTGTTCATCTGCGGGGACAAAAAGTGCTCAGCTTCACTTTGAAAGTTCATGCAAGTAAATACCCCCTTCTTTGTGATTTTTGTGCAAATTGCAAATTAGCTGGACTACTTAGAGTACATCTAAGATTTTGTTCAAAATAAGACTTGAATGAATATTTAGAAAATCCTTATTTGCTATTTCAAGCTCTTAAATCTTAATGTGAAAATTTTATATTGCTGGTTATATAAATTCCTCACGCTGTACTGAAAACTAATTCAGAAACCACTGTACTGACTGTTGAATCAAATCACACCCTGAAGGACAACACCATCACATTGTGTTGAAGATTTCCTCCCTTTATTCTGTGGATGATCAGGCTGAATTCTAACCTTTACTTTCTCAGAATAATGGGAATAACTGTATTTGTATATGCTCTCTTTACTGGATCTACATATGTACAAAACTAACTTCGTGATCCATCCCCTGTTCTCACTGCAAGCTAACAAAAAAATAAACTGCTGTAACATGCATTTTTTCTGATGACTGGAGAAGAAACATTGAGATAGTGAAGCATTTGTCAGAACTAGTCCTTTGTGTTGCCTTACAGAACCATGTTGTCTTAAAAGGGTATTTATACAGTACAGGGCTGCTGTATAATACCTGGTATATGTGCTCTGCGCAATGCCAAAAATGTGAAGTGCTATGCTTTTTAGTTTTAAAAATGTCAAAAATGGAAATTCAGGCTATTTGACACAGCAATAATTTGCTGAGAGATGTCTGAATATGTAGCCTTTTCTGTAATTTTGCACAACAGTCTGGGCTGTAATATTGCAATAATTACCCAGTGAAGTCATAATTGAAGGGTAAAAATTGAATTTAGGGTCTACATAATTTAAACAGGACCAGATTTTACCAAGTATGACACATTTATGGTGTCTGCTATGTGCCTTATAAAACATACTAAATTTTAAGCCGATAACTCAAATGGTTCCTGAGGTATAAACTTGTGAAAAGTCACAATTTTGCATTGTGCTGAAAAGCCACCTTACAATACAGTGACTACCATAGCTCTTTAATATCCAGCAGAGTTCTCCTGCTGTGCTTTGTCAGTCGGTAGCAACATCCAAGTCTTCTTGTAAAAGTAATTCACACTTTTTTCACAACACTGTTGCTTTAATTACCACTGAACTCTGCTGTTGCTCAGACGGGCCTAGCAGGACCCAGAGAGGGTCAGCGCTGCAGTCACTGCAAAAGAAGCAAATGCCTTTTTTTCTTACTTTATTATTAACAAACCATCTTTGATTGAAATGCTCCTAGCTTCTGAGACCCAGTCTTGTCTCTGTGCTCTCTTGGGGTATTCATTATCAAAGTAGACCATGGATGTCAATCTGGAAAAACATCAGAAATAATACCTAAAATCCTAATCAGAAAACTTCAAGCAAAGACTTACATATCTTTTACTTGCAAACAGCTGATCAGGTTTATCATAGATGCACACTGAATTTCTGATAGAAACAGACTAACTCATCAACATATTGTTCATTTTGTAAGTGTAAAAATTATTGTTATCCATTTGTTTGTAATTCTTTCTTTTTTTCTTCATGTTTATTTGATTTGTTATCTTGTTAGAGCCAAAGGCATTCATAGGATGAACTGACAAGTACTGAAAGAGAAAGAAGATTATATTTAAAATTATTAAATACTTCTGTAGCTTTGTCTCATTAAATGTTCCATATTTATATATGAATATAGATATGTAAAAATTCTCACTAAAGAACGGTAAAATAACCTTTCAGGATCACATACTTCACTTTCAAACTTAGATTTGGGTGTGTTTGTCTCGCTGCTTACCTTAGAAGGTCAGGTTTGAAAATGGTCCTGTCCCTAATGCCCCTGTATGTGGGAACCAGCTCCCTGGGAGAGAACTGCAGTGCTCTCAGCATGGCAGTATTCTTCATAAACTACAACATTACAACATTTTTAGAGCAGGATGTGAGTGTGACTTCTGTGTTCAAGGGAAATTGCAAAGGAGATTTTAGAGTTAGTCAAATTTAAATCCAGTACAGCCCACCAGCCTTAACACTTATTAAGAAATACCCTATGGTCTATGAATATGATTATAGGGCAGACCTCTGTTTCATATCTCACCTAAAATATGATACTGCAAACTGATACCACATCGCTTAACACCACAGTAATGCACCAATTCCTTTCTGGTTTGGGAAAAAAGTGGCACCTGTTGCATAAATGTTCAGTTAATTAATTAGATAGCAGTACCATCTACCAAAAAATGCTGGATTTTGCATGGATTTTTCACAACCCAAGAATCTGAATATTCTTAATTTCTGTTTGTAACAAGATCAAAGCTGACTATGTAAGCTATCATCTGTGAAACGCTCAATAATACCATGCCCTAATCAAGACTATTATTTTTACTTGTTTGTCTGCCTTAACTTTAACTACAGGATTGACAGAAAACATCTATAGAAATAATTTTGAAAATACCTGCCCCAAGTTACTCTAAATATTTTCTCATTCTGTAGTGTTTGGAATCAGGAGGGATAGAAAGTAGAGGTCTGAAAAAAAACAACTGGGGGAATAGAAATTTGGTTTCATCATGGTTTTAGCAAGGAGGATAAAGACTTGGAGCAGCAAAGTAACACCAGGTGTTAGGAGGATCTTTATGAAAACACCATGCTGGTCGGGCTGTTATGCTTGAAAGGCTTCTGATTGTTATGTATGGTCACTTGATAGTAAATGTTGGGAAAGCGATCTCTGAGAGTTTGTATGTGGGATAGGTAGAATTGTCCTTTTCTTAAAAATTAGATGAACTTCAGAGGTGGGAGTCAGAGAGGACCTGTATGATCAGGTCCTGACACATGCAGCTGGCACAGTGACAGCTGTGGCTCACAGCAAACTGCTGTATTACCCATGAGGGCATATGCCCCTTTTCCTCTCACTATGAGCTGTGTGCCTGTGTCCCCAGTCATTCCAGCTTGCTGTTAGTACCCTGTGCTAACTAGTTGGGTGCTAGTTACATCGCAGGTGTACCAGATAGATCACCCTGCGTGAGCAAAAGCGTGTGCACAAGCCTTGTCTTTGGCATGGACAATTCCCAGTGTGATGTTTCAGAGTGGTCCTGTCTTGCAGACCTTTATAAAGGTATTCTGCCTGGACAATTAGGCAGATTAAGAAACCTGTGATGGGCAAGATTTACTTTCCCTAGCAGCTGTTTAGCCAATGGTAAGTTCTTTAAATTCCTCATTCCCAATATTGGGAAATGCATGCTAGGACAGCTTTGACTTCTAATGAAAACTGCACAATATGGCATAGTAAATAAAGCAACTGAAATGATGAGTATTTGACATACACGCTTGCAGTGACCTGTGGTTATGTGTATCAAGGATAAAGATGAAAGGAAGGAGGGAGTTTTCTTTCTTCATAACCTGCTCCTGAGAGATTCAGTCAGAAGTACCATTCTTATTTCTCTAACTCTAGCTCCTCTGCAACTGAGTAGCAGATTGTTTGCTCTGCAAAAAGACAGTAGCAGGAGGTATCACTTCCTACAAATTCTTTATTTTGCATTGACTAAATAAAAGTCCTGTCTTCTAGCGATTTATACAGTACTAAAACCAGCACTGATCATACACAGCAGTCTGTGTGGTTCTTTCAAGAAGTAGCATTCCTGCCCTGGCATGGATAAATGGTTACTAGAACCTGAATATAGCAATGCTGGTATTTGCTACTCTCTGGCCTGAAAGTATCTGTAAATTCACTGGCAAGAGATGGAGCTAAATCTGTAGCTGCTTTGACCACAAATGCAGTAAAAATTCCTCGTTTTTTTCCCCCAGATCCTTAGATGCTGCGTATCTTTCCCTCCACCCAAGTGTTTGGGTGCTATGTATGCTGAAAAACGTCCTCGCAGATACCAGTATTTCCAATGGGAAGTTATTGAGATGCAGGGGAGGGGGGCGGGAACAGAAGATTAAGATCCAATATTTGAAAAATTAGAAAATAATGAAAAAGAAGAGTATGCAATCTTTCTCCATTTAAAGTCCAGCAGTTACTTGGCATGCCCTGGAATCCTACAGTTGATTCCCACAAAGGTGAGACCTTTGTCAACATCAGAATATTTAAAAAAAATAAATCTAAAATGATGTAGGTGAAATAGAAAAACAAATGACTGCAGACTGAGAAAGGTCAGTGAGCCCACTTTGGGGGGAGGGGGAGGGGAGCCTCACTAGCACAGTGCTGCGTGTACTCCAAGGCACCCGAATGGAGAAGAGGCAGCAGTAACTATGTTTTTGCTGTGGTGCAGTACAAATAACATATTACAGTAAGGATATGTAGATGCTGTAGTTGCAAGACACCTGTTTTCATCAGGGAAAGAACTCCAAATTTGAATAACACAGTACCCCTAAGACCTTCTTGGTTCCTGTTTGCTCAGCATTTAAGGAAGTACCTAGTGCACTCCTCAAAAGCTCATAGCTGTTCTTCCTCTAGAAGAAACTAACCTGCATGTGTTTGAAAAGCTGGAGCCAGAAGAAGGCAGGGTGTTGTTCTGTGGGCGGTATGCTGGCCTGTTACGTTCTCTTACATTCCAGGACTTGTATTACAGTCCAACATTTCTAGTTGTGCTGAGGGAAAAAAAAATGTTTTAATTGACAGCATTTGGAGGTGAGAAGGATTTAGACCAACTATAATATATTAGTCAGAAACACCACTCAGTATGTGCCAGGTGGTTTGATGACCATAGAACAAATCTGAGTTTACAGGCTCTTTTTCTGTGAGATTAATCAAATCTGAAATAGCATGAAACTACTGGACCTGATAAAATAGGTGAGACAGTAAAAACTGATATTGCTAGTTTTTATGGTAAAATTTAACGTGAAGTAGATGCATGTAGAAGTAGTATATACTTACTTCTTAAAGACTAAATACTTCCCTTTGGAATTAAAGACAAATATTTGTTGGCAAACTTTATTTTAAACTAATGTTCTGAAGGCAATGTGGAAAAATGAGAGGAGCTAAAAGAAGATGATAACAACACCTCTCTGAACGTGATAACAATTTTAGCACCCTGCTGAGAATGAGAACTGGAAGTCCAAGGTTTAGCAACCTGTTGTAGAACTGGCAGTGAATACAATTGCATCCTTAAAAGATCTCTGTAGGCTTCATCCTGACCATCTGACCTTATTGTGCAACAACTCCACTTGCCAGCCATACCAAACAAACAGAGAAATACCTTACCCTTTTCAGATTTAAGACAACATTACAGCTTGTGAATAAGATTCCCAGTATGTGGACATGACAACTATGAAAAACTATAATTTAGGACATAGAGTATTCTCTTTACGCTTTTATGTGGAATTTCACTTTAATGCGATGTAAATGACAGTGAGAAATACATTCACAGAATGTTAAAGCCTTCCCATTAAAAATTCTGTATGCATTTTATATTCTAATTCATGTACAGTCAAAAACCCTGATAAAATCATAGTACTGATTTGACTGCTGCACTTATCGTATTAATGAGGAT
This sequence comes from Chionis minor, assembly GCA_013398295.1. Taxonomy (NCBI): domain Eukaryota; kingdom Metazoa; phylum Chordata; class Aves; order Charadriiformes; family Chionidae; genus Chionis; species Chionis minor. The sequence goes on along the minus strand of VZSF01006641.1, from coordinate 589,979 downwards.
ACTTTATGCCTTTTGAAAATTGGGATATAGTCCATTATGTGATTGTGAATGATGTGATTGTATCACATCAATTTGTTATTCAATCCCACCCCTCCCTTCAGTCAACTTTGTATATAGGAAAAGCCATTGGTGAGCATGCATGGAGGCAGGAAAAAGCTACATTTAAAATTAGTCTTTTCTTCTTTTATCTTTTCAGTTCTTAAACATATTTTTTTTCCCCAAATCCTGAAATTTACTCAAACTCCAGAAGTGAATCCATAGAGATATCCAAAATCTCTAGAGGAGGTAAGACTTCACCAGGTCAACTCTTCACCTCTTTGGATGAGTGTGAGAGGTGGGATTTGCCTCCCTTAATGTTGCACCTATACCATATTCTAGACTGATCCTCTTGCCTCTCTGTAGTCCGTGAAGAGAGATGGTCACATCTACAGGGTGTTTGCCTCTGTTCTATGCCTGGCCCCTCCACAGGCTGTATAGGGAGCTGGTTTTCTAATTTGTACCTTTTTGGACAGGGAAAGCTAGGTAAGAAAAATCTGTCTTGCTATGACTGGATCCTAAAAATCCTTTCTAACCCCTCTCCAAAACGACAAGAAGTTAGGGACTAAAACTCAGCATTTCTGTTATTGACAACATATTTCTTCATTGGAACTGCACAGATAGTTTACAATATTTTAATGTCTTCTCTTTGCTAGTCATGATGTGCTTTGCCTTTAGGAACACCCTTGTCCTTGTGGCTTTCTCTCTAGTTGTTTCTGGTTTTAAGTCTGTGGCAAATATTTTACCTTAATGAAAAAAAACCCCTGTATTTCCCAGCTGGGGTTTCTGTGAGTGTTTCCAGATTGAGCCCAGCTCCCTATCTTATATGATGAAGAGGTATAAATTCTCAAAAACGTGATAGCTGAGGTATAGAAGTCCTACCTCAAAGACGTCTTGAAAGCCGTATTGTAACCAGAAAATTAAATCTGCATTCTGCTGTCTTTCCTTTAGATTCTATCCATTAAATATTTAATTCTGTCTGTAATGATGGTCTTTATCATTAACTTGTCACTGAATGTTATGTTTTTCTGATGCTGCTATCTCCAGTCAGCGTTCTGTTGCTGCCTGTAGTTTTCTGTTTTTTTGAAAATTATCTTCAGTTTTACTGCCCAGTCCATTTTTATGTTTCACCTCTTCATAAAAAATTCGCACTACTGATTTAAACTTCTCTGAGGTGGTGCTGCCAAATGCTACAATGTATGTTCCAGTGGAGTGTTTGTGAGAGTTTTGGAACAAAAATTACCAAGTTCCTCCTATGCGGTCTTCTACTTCTAATATTTGGACTTTTTAATGCAGGAACGTGACTTTAAGGGTTTATCAAAAAATATAAGTTCTCTTGAATTTGACTGCCAGTGTTAAAGCAGTTTGTTTGCAATGGCTTTCTTGATTCCTTACTGTAGCACAAAGGAATATAATAGACTCTGCACATGTATGCATATGCACATGGGCACATGCGCAGGCAGTATGAAATAGTGGAGCGTAAACATATTTTTCTTTAAAGTGTCCTTTTTTTGGGGTATAGGGGAGATATATTTAAAGGTCAAAGGGAAACATTAATAGTGTTAGATAAATTTTACTCTAAATTCAAACCAAATAAGAACTTTATACAATCTTTTGGACAAAGCCTGCAACGTTCTAATCTCTGCAAATCCACTCGGTACTGCTCACTGCTCTTCTTATTAATCAGTTCTACAGAGCTGTACTCTTCTCAATACTGTTACACACACTGCATTTTTATTCTTCAGCTTGGCCTTTTCTATATTTTTGCTTCGTCTTACATTCAATTACTCACAGCCTAGTTTTCAGAACAGGGTACTATTGGTGGCTGCGTTTAAGCAACAGCCCATTATGTCATCTTGCTTCATATATTTTACTCTGATCTTTTTTTAGGATGAAGCTCATTTGAGAAATCTTTCCTCTGCCTTTGGGGAGAAATTAGTTGCCTTCTTCCACAAGGCCTGAAATTTGCTTTCTCAATGCCTTTGTTATTAAAAGAACAAGCAAACACCCAACTTATTAACATCTTGGATCCTGTTATCTTGCTAAACTGCTTTATTGTTGCAGTTTCAGAAACACCGAGGTATTCTTCTAATTATTGTTGCTGTATTTACAGCTTTCATTATAGTATTTAGTGTTCCAAATTCAATGTCTACTTTCTTCAGAAGCCTTTTGTATTTTTTTTTTTTTAATATATGCTTTTGTATTTGGGAAGTCCATCTCTCTTCCATGCATGTGAGTTTATGACAAGCATTCATGAAACTGGAAGCTGTTTGCTTCGTGAGAGTTCTCTGAAAAATATCTACAGCACAAAGCGTATGTCACTTGACAAAAGTCTTGGTCGCTTTTTAGGAATGATGCTTGAGACTGAATTTTAGACTTGGTCAGCACCACCATGCTTTTTATGCCATTTTCACCATTACATTTGAATTATTTTTTCTGGCCAAGACCTAAGGATCTATTTTAATTTCTTTTTTTTTTTCCTTTTTTCTTTTTTCTTTTTTTTAGTGTGACCCTTCATAAGCAAGGGTATGTTGTTAAAAACAGAATATATGTATAGTCTTTTTTATATATGTTTATAAATATATATACACAAATACATGTATATGTACATGCACTAATTATTTATATTTATCTGTAGGTAGTAAAAACACACCATCGTCTTCTACATAATTTTGTTGCATTGATAAGAGTTATTGTTCACCAAGGCATTTTTGTCCACAGATTCCATCTATGCCAAAATTCCTTCAGAAAATTGATGGCACTAGTTCCTATTTAGTAACAAATTAAGTTTCTTCCTACTGTCTCCTGATCCCAGATATTTTTGAGCTGTGTCTGCTGTGATTTTTCTCCCACAACTCTTGCTTCGTCTTCTGCTTGGAGAACTGGAAATACATGCTGTGTTTTGATTTTGTGGTGAAGGCATATGTTGTTGGTGGTCATTTAACGTAACTGGCATTTACAAATGCCGACAAATTTAATGCCTAGGATTCCAGTTAAAGAGAAATTGAAACCAGCGTAATCCGTGCAATTGGTCAGCTTCTGTATTTAGGGTAAGGTTGCAATGTTTGCATTATCTTCATTGTTGTTTCATAATGTATGTATGCTGAAGTATATACAGACATGGAGATTTTAGAATTAAGAACAGCAATAGGTACCAAAAAAAAAAAAAAAAAAAAAAGGAAAAAAAATTCCAACAAAAGGAACAAAAAAAAAAAAAAAAAAAAAAAAAGGAAAAAATTCCAAAAAAAGGAAAAAAAAAAAAAAAAAAAAAAAAAGGCAAAAATTCCAGCCACAGTACTTTAGAAACCTTGTGCTGGAAACATGGAAAGATTTTGCAGTTGACAACCAAACAAATCCTTAGCTTTTAATAGTATAAAACATAGTAAAAGCTAAAAGTTCATTTAAGTCCTTCAGAATAATTGTCTTTAATTAATATTATTATTGATCATGTAGTAGAAGACACAGCCTGAGTGATACAAGGATTTCAAGGGAATGCTTTACAGCTTAATTATGTTTCCCTGGGAGATTTAACATAATTCAATTTATTTTCCCTTGTGTTTCATTAATCATTATATGAATAGAAAGGATATCTGAGCTTCATGTGTAAGTGAATTCCTGTAGATTCAAGAACTTTTGACAATATACAGACTAGAGAAAGGAACGGACCACACCTTCTGTGGAGGAATGAATCTTCAAAGCCTCTAAGACACTGATAATGCTGTTCTCTGTTGTTGGTAAATTTTCTGAGAACAAACTGTTGAGGCATATGGCCTCTGTAAACCCAGTTCTGTTACAAGAAACACACTGAAATTGGGCCAATTAATTCTGAAAAGACTTTATTGTGCATGGAAGATGCACATGCATGTTCTTTTTGTCTTGCAAAAGGTACTGATGAATTTAGCTCGTTTTCTGCACGATAGTCTGTTATTGGCATAATCCATGTCACAGACGAAGTTATAGGTGGTGTTGAAACTTGCCATTGCTCAGTACCCAGCAGGCTCTTCATCTCTGTTTTGGAAACTGCCAAGTTATTCAGGATATTCATCACCTTTTATGGCAGGCTTCCAAAGCACCTATTGAAATGAAATAGAGATTATTTTTAGGACAAAATGATCACCTGAGATTTTCTTTCTATGTAGCATACTGATATTCATAGACATGTTTTATGCAAGGAATGTCCTGCATTAAGAAAGTACATGCACTTTGCTAATGCTGTTTCAGTACGAATCATTGCAGCTGGTTCTCTCTTACCTGTCTCTGTAGGCTCTTAGTGGCTGACGAGCTTTCTGCTTGTGGGGGGGGCTGTGAGCAGGCTGGAGGCGTGAAAGCTGTGCCCAACCCAGCTGAGGGTGCACAGGGCTGCATGACCACCGCAGCGTCACAGGGCACTGCAGAAGTATCGTTTACCTCCTGCGAGCACCTACTGTGCAGTCTGGTTAGCGATGGCAGGAGAAATTGGAGATCCTCTATTGCTAGGGGGTTGGATGAAGGAAAAAATACCAGATAAGTCCAGATTTAAGTCAGTGACTTTTAAAATGAAAGGTCTTCTCTGTTACTGTTAATGGGCAGGCTTTCATAATTCTTTGCTATTAGAGTACTAACTCTCTCTTTTCAAAGCCTTCCTGAACCTCTCATTGTCCAGCATTTGTATCCCTCACTTTAATGAGTGCTAAATAAGAATTATATAAGTATTTCAATAATTCTCACTGGACAGTTAATTAAGCAGCACTGACTCTAAGGAGCAGTCAGCTATTACCTCCTTTTACAGACAAGTGCTTCCACAGACATAAAGGGAAGACGTCAATTTGAAAAAAAAAAAAAGAAGGAAAAAAAAAAGTGTGGATTAGTAATCTCTCTCCGTAATAAATGACCTACCTAACAAGCTGAAACAGTGAGATAAAAACTCACTTTTTTTTTGTCCCCTCATTTTTCTGATCCAATCTCTTGTGTTCCTTCAACCTTCTTTTATACAGGAAATGAATTCTCTTTAACTTTTGGGGGCCTGAATATTTTGAACTAAAGCTCTCCAAATTTGCTTTCCTCAGAAAATCGTGTGGGGCATGGCCCTGCCCAATTCTTCATTACACATTCTTCTTCTGTTTTTTCTCATATTTGATAGATCCTACCACAAACTTCAACTAGAGTGAGTGCAGAGGACCATAATACCAGTCTTACACACAGGGTATTTTATTAAGTCCAGCAGTTAAAAATGTACAAAGTTCCTTGTAATAATCCATTCATTCTGTTCTTGCCTGATTCTTGGAGTAAGCCTGCACAATTATTCAAATCCCAGCTTTTAGCTACAGCATACACCTCGCCATGGGGCTATGCCTCTGTAATCTTGCTTTGGTCTTGCATGTCAAATGGAATTAACTCCCATAAGAAATGTATGCGAAGACAACCCAAAGTGTCTAATCCTACTGCTGTCTTAAATTTCTGAAACTCAGACCTGTCATCTTTTTCTATAGCTTTGTTGAAGTTCTCACTTATGCTTCAGTCCATCCAAAGATGAAGTTTAGGGAAATTTGCATTTTTATATATTTTTCAGTTGTGCACTCCTGTGGCCTTTTCATGTGTTCCCTTTGTAGAATTTTTTTTTTCCCGAACCCAAGTCCTATTTTATACTCAGTGGAACGCCTGGTGGAGGTGGATTCAGTTGCTTTTAGCTGGCAGTATACAAGTTTAAACATTACGTTACTTGACGATGCTCATGCCACATGCGTGTGTGGAAATAATGATATCATTATGACTATACCTTAGCAGCTCAGCCTAGCTAATCACAAAACCTAATTCTGACTCGATTAAATCTCAAATAGCATTGCTTTCTTCATGAATAAAGTGCTCGCTGAAATTAGCTTTGCTTAGTGTAACTACACTGTTTGTGTGTTGTACTAGAAGTAGATTAGCTTTCAAAGCAGCCTTTCCGATGTGTCTGTCTTCTGCTGTTCTCTAGGGGGCATGCTTTCAAATTTCAACAAAAAAATGCCTACATTATAAATAATGAAAAGGCGGAAAAAGCAAAGCACTATCAGAGAGAAACTTAATTTTCCACTTATTCAATCAAATATCAACCAGATCTGATTACGGGTGGCCAATTTCAGATGAACCAGGCAAAATACATTTACATAGGGGGTCCGGTTTCAACATAATTTCAGTAAAAAGCAATTACAAAATTATAGTCAGATAGAAAGCTGGTTCTTCTAGGTGTCTTGGCTAAGTGAGGTTGGAAGGGTAAAATTGTAACTTATTGTAGTGGATATTTAATAAGTGGTAAGCCACAGCACTCTCCACTTGAAAGTTAATTAAGGCCGTAGAATGACCATACTTGTACAGCAAATATGTTAATGGGTTAGCCATGGTAACTGTCACAACAAAGCCCAGCAAAAAATAATGGCTTTATGCATCATTTTTGCTGATCGTTACATCTTTTAAAAAATACTGTTGTATTTTTTTTTGTTCTGTTTTGTTTTCACTATTTTGGGAAATAGTGTAGTAGCATTTAATTTAGGGACTGCTTAATGTCATTTTTAGGAACTGAGACTGAAATACTGAGGTGCAGAAAAAGGTTAAAATATTTGCTTATGTACTGACACTAAATAAATGTCAATAAGCAGTGCATGTCAGTGAGATTTTCTCTTTATTTAGTATTTTTAAGCAGGCTATGTGGTTTTTAGAGAGCATGATTCAGCTCAAAAAGCTTGAGCTGTTACTTCACATATAGTATTTCATTTATGAATGTAACTAATGTGATATTTTTGTTGCTGTTGAGTAAGTGAACTCAATGGTAAACAGGATATTAGTTGACTGTTCTATTTTTAGTGGATTAAATCTTAAATTTTCATTCAAGAAGTCTCCTCATTCAGAGTATGGTCAATTCTGACCTTCAGGGTTGATTTTGTATGCTCACTTCACTTGAATTTTGAACTTCTTTAGCAGTCCATGTGAGAATAGGATAGGGAGCATTTTGGGTTTGGATTATTTTTTTTTCCTCCCTGGCTGTGTAGCCCTTATTTCAAGATGCTTGAAAGGCTTCATATGGAAAACTATTAAAATATTTTCTTTGAGGTATTCACTAAAATGCTTCATGCTTCTCTCTTTCTTGTCATTAAACTGATCAGTACAATCCTCAGAATTTGTAAATTGATATACCTCTACTGAAGTCAGGCAGTGAGGGTTTTGCTTCCTTGTATCTACTAGTCTAAAAATTTAGGATGAAATTTAGGATGACTACTGCTGTAACAACATCATGTACTCGGTAAAGGAAATTTTGAAAGGTATTTTTCAGTGTCTCCCTCTTGTTACTCTTCCTTAATATATTCCTTGATTACTTACACCATTGCAGTGAGAAATCTGTTGAATTTTACAGCACATTCTATTACTGTAAGGAATTTATACATATTTACCCATAGATAGAAATTAATTCTGTGCTGAAACTTAGCATACATTTCTCTTGATACTGCTTTCACTATTAATCAGCAGCTGCTTTGCTTATACTTTCAAGGAAGGATAAACACCTTGCCTTTTTCCAACTAAGGAACTCGTTTTCCTCAGGATAGATGCATGTAGTTGTCCCTAGCTCTAGTCAGGAAAAGAATGTGGAAATTTATCAGTAGAGCTGGCTGAATGTTTTTTATGATGAAACGTTTTCCATCAGAAAATTCTCTTCTGTTGAAATTGAACCTCTCCATAGAAACAGGTTGTATTTTACCAATATTTTTAATAAAAGCCAGCAATGACATAAAAATACAAGGATTTTGAGAATGTCAATCTGTTCATTTTTTCTACTTTTGGAAGGCCTGTCTGTTTTTCCCAGCTTTAGATACTCTCCCTGCAGCCATTACAGGCCCAACTGCGCAAGCAGCAAGGTTCATCCCAAACTGTGTATCTCTGGTGAGGTTTGGGAAGAACCTGTCAGCTTTAGTCTTCTGAAGATCTCCTCACTGCTGTTGTCGGACACTTTGCCACAAAGTTAGTATTGATGGGAGATATCATTTGAAAGCGTTGCTGCTGTGGACTCTGTGATAAAGGCACTGAGAACCTTTGCAGTCTGGGGACAGCCTAAGAAAAGTGATACCTCGTGAACAGTTAACAGAAAATCAAAACTACCCATCAACCTGTAGTATGTAGAGAAATGTGATCAGGCTGGCAAATGATGGTACCTGTAAGGTGGATGGCCAATTAGGGGTAACTAAGAAACTAATAGGAAAGAATCTTACGGGAATATGTAATTATGAAGGATGAATTAAGTGGGAGAGGCATAAAAGTGTGTTTGGAGAGTAGAAATGACAGCAAGACAGAAGGGGAAAAAAAGTAATGCATGTTTCAAGCAGCTGAAGAAAAACTAGAACGAGAATGATAGGGAGAGGCAGAAATATTTCCGGGTGGTCATGTCAGTGCAAGTGAGTAAAATGAGGCCTAGCTGTTATAGTCCAATAAATGAAGCTGGTGTCAGCTTTGCTCAGTTAATGAGTGATACTGTGTGAAACCGGGAGTTGGACTTGAAACAAAACTGCTTTTCTGGAAGCAGTTTTGAGTCACAGTATACACACAACTGTGCAGTGTATGGGATGAATGGCAATGATACATGATGAATTCGTGGACAAGAAAATGCAGTAGTAAAAGTGTGGAAACCTTATTTGAAATGGGAGAGTGATGCCTTTTTGCAAAAGTGGTGGTTTGGGGGTCCCCAACTGACAAATGGGAACTGCTGCAGTATGCGGTGTAGCTCTTGGTGTTTGTCCAACCCCTAGCTATCCAACCACTGGGGTGCTGAGCTCAGCATTGTGGGTGCCCCAAAACATTGTTCCTTTCTCTTAATATACAGCAGTTCCACCCGTGAAAATCAAGTAAGTGAATCATCTCTGCAGCAAGGCTGAAAGGAGTGAGACAGAGAGCTGGATACAGGTTGTATCCCATTGTCCCAATCCTATTTAGTCTTGGGTAAAGTTTCTGTTCTTCAAGCATTCCTCAGTTTACACAGCTTTTCCAGACAGTGAACAAATTGATCAAGACCTCGTGTGACATGGGCCATGGGAGACAGGAGCCTTGTTAGCCAAACCTAGGTGCCTGCAAAGACCATGACTGTGTTTCTCCTCAGAGATTGCTCAAAGTGCTGCAAAAATTTCATGTTCTTTCATTTCTTCCAAATTGCTCTTCTAATACAGGTGGCCCAGGCCTGTTATTGATCTTATTCAATAGTTAGCTGAAACCATGGGCACAGACCACAGAATGTTATGGGCTGTAATTTCATTACTATGTCAGTACTGCCTATCCCCTCAGATCACCTTCTTCTCTGATACTGTGTCCTGGTGAAGCTGAGGCATAAATGAAAAGCAGCTGACTTGAGATTAATGTGGTCAAAGCAGCTTTGATGCAGGTTCATGGGCAGAAGTGTTTGATAAATTTGGAGGCACCATCTCAGCTAAAGACCTCTGCCCAGTGATCAGGAGGTTGCTGTGTTATTTTTTGCAGCTAGAATACCTGCTTCTCAGTTCAGTGTGCAAAACAATTACTCTGTTCCCTATCAAAAAATATTCTCCAATATGTGACTACGCTAAGTGACTATGTTTGCAAAAGTGGGGACAGACAGGGATTCTTCGCAGCGCTTCGTTTATATCAGGCTTAAACATAGATGGGTGAATAAAACTGTTGCCATCTTTGAAGGGCAACATTCATCACCCTTTGAAAGTTGGTCACATACTTTATAAAGGCTTAGTGTTTGGAAAAATTGCTCACTCTGCACAGTATTGGATAAGGATACCATGTAGTTCCTCCTGTGTGGGTGTCTCCTGTCTTACTGAAAGCTCTTTGGGGAAGGTGATGTCTCTTACTACATGCTCCAAGACCAGTGTCCCACTTTTGCCCGAGATGCCAGTAAAATGTGAATAACAATTGCTGCCATGCATGAATGATTCAGTTCTGATTTTTTAAAAGAAGTGGTTTTGTGGTTTTTTCTTTGTTTTTTTCCTATCTCATTCAAGAGCAAGAAAGCAATAAGAGGCCATTTTAAGGAAATGATGCATAATCATGGACCTTAAACACCGTAGCACTGAGCTCATCACTGAAGGAGGTTTGAATATGCTCAGTACTTTCTCAAGAGATATCCAAGGGACACTGCAGGGACATGAGAGGCTGATGCCTTGATCAAAGTTGTGTTTTGGGCTCAAATGACTTGGGGATTCTTCTGGATGTTTAGTGTTGTAGAAATGTATAATGGGATTGTTTATATATACTAAATACTTCTACATATAACTATTGATTCAGTGATTCCACTTTATATTAAGCTGGAAGATGTAAGGCCACTTGCCACACTGGAAAACTTCAAAGTATAGCCAAGTCTTCCTGAAGAATCATTTTAAAGTAAATCCATTATCTTGTTTTCGAAGAATTCACACTGCAGGACCAGCTTCAGGCTGTTCTGAAGGACAGAATGCATCCTGAGTAACAGCTTGAATGAGAACTACAAAACAATTTCCCTAGGGCTAATAATTTAGACAATGGAGTTTTATTCTCCATAAATACATCAAATGTCCTAGACAAGTGGTAATGCCTCTGTTGTCTTCTTTTTGCTGACTACATCGCTCTTGGTCCTTACAGAAAGACCTATGAAGAATGTGGCTGAGGAATGGAAAGATGCAGGGATCTTAGGCAATAATATTTTTGTAATGAAAATATTCTGTAACAAGAACGGTTGTCTTTGCAACTACCATGCTTTTGAGCATTCAGTGCCTGCATCTCTAGCTGAAGATTTTTTTAGATCAGTTTTTGTGTTGTTTTCCTGGTGTGTCGAAACTTTTTCAGCAGTGTTCAGTCACCTTATTTTTCATACTTTTGCCACAGTCTCCCCCCACCCCCTTCCCCTCTGTCAGCTCCAGAGCTGCAGATTTATTCTGCCCATAATCAGTTTCTGAGTCAGTTTGGGTGACCTTGATTCCAGCTGCAATTTTGTGACTTCTGTGTCACTGCTCCACTTTTCTTTGTGTTTCCCTTCTCACCCTTTCTCTGTCTTGCCTGTTTAAGACTTTCCATAGAATTTTTCCATACAGGATATAGCCTGGGGTATTATTGTTTAATATTCTAATAAACGTGTGCTAAGTGTGAAAGCGTGCATGTGTGTGTGTGTCTGCAGTACCAGAAATATCCTAAACCCTTTCTAGGCATGCGAGAAGTCAGTCATTTCCTTGAAACTGCTTACATTTAGAAAGCCTGCTCCTGCAATCCAGCACTGTCCTGGTCTTGACTGGAGAGCTCTAACCACGGACATAGGTTTCTCTGAGCCATCCTTTGGCAAAAGCAGCTGGATGTGCAGTAGTGTAGAAAAATGATAGACAGCAGCAAACGTGTTGTTTTAATTTTGTGGGAAAAATCTCACCAAAACAAAACCAAAAAACAACCTTTGTCCATATGCAATTTTTATTCTTTCAGTGTTACCTACTTGTTTTCTTTTTATTTAGCTTGTTTGTTTTAAAATGCCCTCACAAACTTCTGCTTTGATTCCAAGTTGGCTCATTTAGTGCGACTCTCCAAAGCTTGCTTTTTATCATGTATTGCTTTCTTAATTGTTTAAACTCTCACTGCTCTAGTATCTAAATGTATGGGCATGATTTTAAGATGATGGTCTCACTTTCAAATGGGAGTATCAAAAACACTTAGGAATGTGCCTGCAAAGCTTGCAAAGTGATTTTAAATCCTCTGATAGAAGCTATCTATTATAATCGTGCCAAGTACTATTATTAACGTCTTCAGCCTCTCCATTCTGTTTTTGCTCAAGCCATGCCCAAGAACAATTAGCTGTTTGTTTGACCCACATTATAACATCAGCTCTCCATTATGATAACAGTGGACTGACTAAAAACAACACATAATCTTCAGATTTAATGGGGCAGAAGACTGCGAAGGGCCAAACCCGTCTTGATAAAATGCCCCGAAGTCAGCAACTTTATGCAGAGGTGGATCCGGCACAATGCAATTTCTATAGCTTGTATCTCATTGTTACATGAAAATATAGGACTAAGATCAATGACATTACTGCAGATTAGTCATAAATTGTTGTTAAAGATAGCAAATACTGTAGGGGAACTCAGCATCACAATCTCTGTCTTTAGGGGAGCCAAAATTATTTTATCCTGTCTGTTGGTATGCATGCAAATGAGAAATGAAGAATTTGAGGAAGAGGGAACAAAGACGCACATACTTCCCACCTGCGATGCTGTTCGTTAAATCATGTACGCAGGGACTGTTGCTTTTATAAAGTCATTGGTAGCTGGCCAATATAGTGGCACATCAGTGGCTGGACACAATACCAAGGACATCATAGTGCATTGTATATACTAATTTTCTGAATAGAACTGTTGGTATAACACACTGTAAATGGAATTGCCTCTTGTCTCATTTAAACTGTGTTTGTAGAACATAACCTGCAAATATATTGCATTCTGAGATCTTGTGTCTTAAAATGTAGATATTGGTCCGATAAATGGCATTGCATTATCTATTTTATGCTTTTACTGAATGCAGAACACGTGCTGCTAAGAAACAAAAAGGACATGCATTTATTTTCAGGCATAGGACTTTGCAACCACTTGGGAAGAATATTCTTGATTGAGAACCAAAACATTCCATGATGCTTAACAAACCTGCAAATTGAAAAATCAACATCTGCCCTGTGTAGCAACACAGCAGCAGAAAGACCTATAACCTGAAAAATTCAAAATATTCCTTAAATTATATTTCTGCGCATTTTCAAAATTACTACTCTCTGAATCAAAAGTCTCAAGCTGTTTTTATCTGAGAGCATATGTTGTGTCGATAGACAATATCTCAGCCTGTAGTTGTATGTTAAAAGCCCTGCTGCATAACATAATGGACAGTCCTTTGAACACAAAGCTGCGTGTCAGTGAATGCTCCTATAACAATATTTTAAAATAAACGCTATGCATCATTAAATCACTGAGGACAACTAACTCAATTGTAGAAAACCCACAACTTCTGCAATCACTGTTACAGTTCTTATTTTGAATATTTTAGTTTTCACCTGGGCAGCCAATGGAAGCAAGCAAAGCACAGTCCACATTCAAGCAGATGAAGGCACTACTCTAAAAGAAACAGAGAGAAACCTGTGATTATGTAGTTACCGTAATGCTGGCTGCTTGCTTAATGTCTGCGTGGGATTTTTTTTTTGCCGTTTCCTTTATTTACATATCACAGACATGTCTTTATAAAGTTACTTTAAATAATTTATTAGATTGATCTTTTCAAAATTCTGCTCTGGCTAGGTGTCATTAGGAAAAGTTATTTAAACTTTATTTAAAGGTTTGTGCCCGAGTAGGGCATTTACCTGCCTCACTGCTGATATTCTAAAAATACCTCCATGTCCATACTATTATCCATTCTTCACGTCCAATTGCTCTGTTATGGTAATAGTCAGAAGCACACCATGTAGTAATTACTTACAGCTGACTTAAGAAAAGAATATTCAACTCCCCCACTGTTCCACTAGAAGGTCTTTATGCACTATTAACTCATTCCTGTTTATTAATACTCTACTGGTAATTCTGGCTGCTGCTTTTTAGGTTTGTAATAGGAGGACTATTAAACAGCAATTATTGACCATATGGGTTAGTGAATATTTGTGGTGGCTGTTGGGTGGTTGTTTTGTTGGGTTTTTTTTATCCTTTTAAGTTGTTTTTAAGGAGCCACATCACAATATAGTGGTGCAACTTTACATCTGCCTGGGATTAACAGTTTTGGCAGCGTTCCCCACCTAGAAAATGCAAATTCCATATTTCAGAAATATCAGCTGAAGCTGTGAAAATACAGAACAATTTAAAAAACATTAAAACACTGTGCCAGACAAAGTGAAAATCTTTGTCTTCCTTTTTTTTTTCCCCCAGCCCTATATGGTTCGATCTTCTTTCTTGTCTCTCCATCTTTTTTGGTTTCTCCTTCTTCGACTTTTTTTTTGCCCCCCAGTTTTTAGGTCTTGTCCTAGAATTTGAAACGCTCCAGTGTATATTTCAAACTACTAAAACTTCTTTTAGAAAAGTGTGAATTATTGCACTTTTAAACACTAGAAATCTGCCTTCCTTAGTAAGCTTGCCTAGTGGGAAGATTCAGGAGAGACAAAATTACAGCAATTATCTCTCAAATAGCTGGGCTGAAAAAATGGTGTCTTCCCCCCTTTCCTCTTCTGCCTTTTTTTTGTTTTTCTTTTTTTCTCCTCCCTTTTTTAAAATCTCAAAACTAAGTGCATTTCCTGCCTTTACCAGCAGCAATAGCCATCACTCGTGCAGGTTTGGAGCAACGACTCCTTTTCCCTCGGCTCTGCACAGGGAAGGCCAAACCAGCTTGCAGTTTGGGCACTTGCTTTTATTATGGTGAGAAAATAAACCTACTGAAAGATAGAAGGGAAAAAAGTGTTGCTAAAAAGAGTGAGGTGGAAGGAAGGAAGGAAGATGCAAGGCTTTAGGAGGGTAAGGTGGAGCAGCAATGAGAAAGTATAAACAGAAGTGTGGAATGTGGTGTAGCAGAATAAGCATGAATTCTAGAAAAAAACCCCGCACATCCTGGCTGCAAAGGGCACAACGTGAGGCTGCCATTCCGAGCTCCATTATTTCTTTTCTCCTTGTGCCTTATGAGACAATTCCATCAGTGTGAAAGAACGTGGCTTTGGGAGTGTTGATGGCTGCTGGTGAATTCTGCAGGACATGAAAAACTCTATTCTAAACAAAAATGATGTGGTGAGTTGATTTTTAATACAAAAGTACTGGCTACAAACAAATATCTTGCAAAATACATTCTCATTTCTAAATTCTCTTAGGAATTGTCTCTAATGCTATTCAAACAAAGTCAAACTTTCAAAACCAATTACTTGTATTTGCCACTGACTCTGCTTTTTTCTAGAATTTTCTTAATCCTTTAATACTATTCTTACACTTCCTTAGTTCTCCTACTTGTGTGTGTTTGACTTGGATTATGAGTCTTAGCTGTGTCAGTGTGGTCTTCTGAGCTGATGACCAGTAATAACTCCATTTAGACATAATTGTGGGCACAATTGTTTCTGATGATGATTGCATCATTCAAAATCTCAACAATACTAAAATAACTAATGTCAAAAATAATTAATTTGGAATTTGAAATCTGCTGCTTTATTGCTAACAAAACGCTCTGTTGTGGTTTCTTTTTATTATTCTTTTTTCCACCTTTTTTTCCTTTTTTTTCTTTAAGTTGAAATGCTTTCTTACGTTAAGAAAACAGATTAGAAAAGATGGTTAGGTATGATGTCATCATGGAAGTAGTTTCTAAATTAGTTCAAATATTAACAGGTTACATTCTCATCACTTACTGTCTGACCTGTCAAGATACAGGGGTCTTTAGTAGTCACATATATACTAGGCTTATGCAGGCATGAAAGTGTGCTAACACCATACTAGAAATAATTACATAACAACAACAAAAAAATCCAGCCAGCTTTCTGGGCTCTTAAAAGAAAAATAGAGGTTCTATTTTGTTTACACATATCATACCAGAATGCCAAACTGTCATTCATTCTAAAAATAAATATCATGTCATGCAGTCTTTTGTTCTATATTGCTGCCTGAGTTTTCATTATAAAATTTGTGCGTGGTGTATGACACCAAAAGCATTCCTTCCTTCAACAATTATTGCTTGGAAGTTGTATATTTTTTCATAAAAGCTAGTGCACTTCAGTGTGATGGCTCTTAGATCCTGAATGTTGTAGAGACCTTTTTTCCCCAGGTGGCAAAGCTAAGAGAGGAAGAACTGAAGGGATGTGCCCTTGGTAGAGAAGCATGGGACTTGTGTAAGATGGAAGGTCCTTCCTCATATACTTTACCCCTACCTGGCCTGAAACAGCTGCGCAACGCTGGTAGGAATCTGTAGAGTGACATTAGACAAGGGTTTGAAGGTATAAAAAGGTGACATTGATTTTATTGCTTAGAAATATGGGCTAGTTAATTTTCTTTATGTGCCTGGCATCCTTGCCATGCTGTTGGACTTTTTTTCTTCTATAGATTGTTATTTAATATCATCGTTGAGGTGGACAGGTGTCATTTCAAGTTTGAAATAAATGAATAACTGGGAATCCTGAGTGAGATGGCCCTTGATGCACTGTAGGGCTGCAGTGGGTCTCCAAGTATGGGCCACATGCAAAATTTACATTAGACTGATGTCAGAGCCATCAGGAGGCTGCCACGGCTGTTGGGCTTGACAACTTAGCATTGAATATCGGACATTTGCAAGGAAGGGCCTTATCTCTGAACACCGAAAAGAGAGCTGAGTTTGTATCAGTTAAATGCCTTGATTCTCTCATCCCTAATATAAACCTGCCCCGAAATAGTCAATTATATTCTAGTATGAGAATGTTCAGAAATTATACTTTTATGAGATAAAATGACAGGTTAAAACTGACTATGCTGCTGGTATGTAGCTTAGTCAATCCTGGTAAATTAGTAGAGCATGATATTCTTGGAGAAAGTGGAGTGTAGGAGCAATTCCTGACCATGCTTAAAGAAAAATGTTGTGTGAGTGATTCAGCTCTTCTCGCTGTTGCAGGGAAGAGATTAGAGGTGCACCACTTTGTCAGTTCGTCTCCTTAATTCATAATATATTATTTATTACAAGGATTTGGTTTCTTAAGCCTGTCCTCTTTTTTTTCTTTTGAGATATTGCTGACTATTTGATCTCGTGGGCTTATTTTTTATTATGATTATTATTATTATGTACAGGTATGTGGGGAGGGAAGGATTTTGGGCTACAGCAAAACCCAAGCTTTTTAACATATGGAGTGTCAGTGTTTTCATCTTTTGGCACTTTTTACACCTCATGCTGGTGGTGTGATTGTGGTTGGTTCGAGTACATCTGGGGTCCCTCATAGCTCGCTTGTCAGGGGCTTTTTGACTCTGTTATAATTTGTTTTCTCCCTTTTTCTGGTATAACCAAGCTGGAACTCTCAGTGTGAGATGTAAACTGATACACCATCTGTATGTTAAATGATTATGTTTCACCTTAAAAACCCAGTGTTAGCCAGGCTTGTTGTGCTGCACACCCGCCCTCCCACAGCCCCCGTGCTGCCCCCACCTCTCTCACACGTGTACACACACACGTACACACATGCATGTGTCCACACCTCTAAGATGCAGCTTTTTTCTTGAGGGCACCATTGCAGCCCCAGTGAAGGCTGTGAAGTGTGCTGGGTTTGTCTTTGCACTCCTGCGAGCCTGCCGATGCTGTGTCTCAGAGCACAAGTGGCTCCTCCTCTTGTGTCCGAAGTAAGCTGTGTGAATGAGGAACAGGACACGAACATGGACTGAACAGCTGCAGAAAACTTTCAACCCTTTTTTTGAAACCTGCAGAAAGCAGCTATACATATTTCACCAGAAAATGGTTTTAATGTCAGTTACAGTATGTAAAAATAAAATAAAATTTTTAAAAAATCATGGAGTGTTTCATGTTCTGATTGACCTCTCACATCAGGAGTGTGTCTGAGGGAGGAAGAGCAATGGAGTATACTTCCCACAGAAGTACGTGCGAGAGGAAACTCCCCCCGGTGGTTGGGGCAGGACGGGGGAATTTGTTAAACTGTTGCTGGCAGAGCAGCAGACTTTGTGTTGCTGGATGTATGGCTGCAGGTGTTTCATCAGCTGCTTAAACTGCAGAGGCACAATGACTTTTCATGTAGTAGCATACTTATAGGAATGAGGATAATATCAGACCTATTGGATAAATGGACAATTTCATTTTCTATGGCTAAAGCTGTTGGGAAAGGAAGAGGCTTATTAAGATGCTGATTTTTCCTGTCCCACATCTAATACCCAAATAACATTTTACAGGAAAATGGTAACTCCTAGTGACATCTAGCAGAGCATAGCCACTGTTGAATCAGTTGATCTTCTCTAGCAGTTTTTTCTGTGGGGGCAGAACTGTTTTGCTCTCTTGCCATCTGACATAGGACTTGTTCTTGTTCTTCACATGGTCAGTGCGGATGAGAGTGAGCAGCACAGAGTCTGCTGAAGAAAAAGCAGAGGAGACAGTCACTTCAAACTGGGACATATGGTGGTTCTACTGTGACGCTCATGGAGCTTGTTAGCTAAACTGCTTTAGACACCTTGAATTCATTTGACAGGATTTGAATGGTAACACATGTTTTGTTAAAAAAAAAATCTTATCACAAATCAGCCCCGTTTTTATTAAAAAAAAAAAAATTGTGATAAGGCCTGTTCTTGTTTTTAAAACAACCAACCAACCCAACCCCCAGAACTTACAAACCAGTAAACTAATGAAAATATTAACGCTTAACCTTATTCAAGGTAGCCAAAGTAAGTTAACAGCGAGCCAGGTGCATTCTTGATGTAGCTGGTGTTATAGGGTAGATTCTTCCATTTGTCAAATGTTTAGAAGAAGCCCTTCATTTAAAAGGAAAGGAAACCTTGTAGAAAAAGTGACTTTTAAGGGCTAAAATAAAAAAATAAAATTAGACAAGAATAAACTTGCTGCGTGGTTGTCAATCTGAGAACAAAACTGCCATGACTTTGCTCAGTTGCCAAAACGGTAATTTGAGTATGTTTGATTAAAAGAATTGGACTGTCTCGTCACCTGAGCTAGATGTAAGAAGTCATAAAGAATATTAAATGAAGATGTAGCAAATTGACATATCCCCTTTTTTTTCTCTCTTTGCCCCTCTCTCACCAGACTGTTGATGAGAACAGAAGAAGGGAACAGATGGTGGCAGCATCCTGTCTCAGCACCAAATACTGCCCTGGAGTTGTACACGGTGAAAAAAGCATCCCCGTGTGAAGAAGCAGATAGTGCTCCTGCAAAGTGTGAGTGTCCACTTTTACATTCCTTTACAAAGAAACCCCACAACAACAACAACAAATAAACTCCCTATGTCTGTCTTAATTGGTATTTTCAGGAAATTCCTTCCTAAATGTTGTTTTGAGAGCAGAGAGAAATACCTGCTTTATAACATGCTATGGTCATTCAAGATCTACGCTTCCTTTCCTGTCTGCCATTCCACCCTTTTGTCCTTCCTTGTACTGATGGAAACATTTTGGGTTCATTTTTTATAAGTTTTGATAAATCTTTCATAATAGATTTTGGGGTTTGCAGCTTAATGATACAGAATCCTTCCTAAGATTTATTGTCATTTTCACTTGACCTGGGGGTCAGAACTTAAAGTGTTTGATTGAATTTGTTGCAGAATCAGGGAATGTTGTGAAAGTTGCTATTTTAGGTTTCTGTTTTGCAGTATCTAGAAACTACAGATTTTTTAAAAAGATAAGTAATGCTTTTCTGGGTGTTCAAAATATGATGAATGTGTGTGTTACATGAACTTTGGTTTCTGGACAACGGGATTTGTATTATTCCTGATAAATTATGCAAAGACATCCAAGGTTTTTGGCTTTTAGAATTTGAGAATTCCTTATAAAAACCCCTACTTCCCAGTGAAGGTGCAGACTGCCACAGTGGGAATTTAAGCCTCCTGGTAATCAGTTTGCTTTTTGCAGTTACCTTTCACAGATCCTGTTGAAGGGTTCATAGACCCTTCCAGCCTCTCCGGAAACACTGCTCTGTACCACCATATGTGGTTGCGAAGAGGGCAATCGCTCCGATGGAGCTGGTGTGGACCAAATGTTTATAGGAGATAGGACTGGTGCTGGCCCAGGTCCTTTTTGTAAAATGCAGACTGGGTTGTTGGCTTCCTTCTGCAAGCTCCTGTTGCATACAGGAAAGTACTTTGGCTTTCCTACCACTCTAGCTAACTGGAAGAGGCAGCCCCATAGCAGTGAGTGGAAGAGATCCAGTCTAGCAAATGGTATTTCATCCAAATGGGGCCAAAAAGAAATTAAGTTTAGCAAGGAAAACAAGTTTCATCAGTTAAGGCAATAAAGCACAGTCCCGGAGCAAGTCAATAATACTCAATTGACAGCCAGTCAATATTTGTACTGGATTAACTTTTCAAGGAATGTGGAGATTTCGGGGGGTTTTATGTAAACACTGTAAATAGGTTGGGACACTAAAGTATGTTTACAAATACCACATGTCAGATTAGATTAGTATCACTTCCAGGGAGCAGGATTTTTCCTACCACGGACGAGACGTTTACATCTTGTGAAATGAACACAGATATAAATTTTTTTTTCATCAAATATATTCAAAAATGTAGCTGGGCAGATCTCATGGCAATGGTGCACAAAATGCTTCAAAGGACAACTTCTGTCTGAGGCCACATTCACTTATCTTCTATATGCACTGCTCCCAAGCTCTGCCAGGTAGAGCTGTATTTTAGATGGCATTGTGGCTGCAACTTGATTAACATGAATGCTGTATGAATTGATTTAAATTTTCAGGTTAATGTAATGGGAAAAGCTATTAAGACATATGCTCAGTATTTGTGGTACTTGCTTCTTCCTGAACGATCGGGCAATATGTATACAGAGGACTGAAATAAGACCAAAATGTGCTAGTTTCTAGCATCTGTAACTCTAGGCTCTGTCCATTTGTTTACATTCTTGCAGCTTTTCAGTGGCATGCCTAGCACCCACTTCAATAAAAAATTGATTTCCTGTTTCCAAAACTGGAGTAAGTTGGACAAACATTTCAAGAGGAAAGTACAGTTATTTAAAGTGGCTTTTTCTTTATGATTTTGTCCCCAGTTTTCCTGACTTACTCCCTTATTACAAGGGGGCTTGAATCCTTTCAAGATTCCCAGTTTTCTAGAAGTAACAGAGGGTGGTTTGGCCCATCCTGCCTGTCCCCAGGCATGGAAACAAGGACAGGCAGAAGCTGGCACTGCCCAGGATGGCAAAACAGCCCAAGAAAATTTGGTTTCGTGTGTGCGAAACAGATGCACAGCACTAGTGAAATCCACACAGGTAACACCACATCACTAAGAACCACCCCCTTGCTGGAAGGTAGATAACTGTATTTTATTGTCACTCCTTTTATTTCTTCTGCCCCCCTTTTTTTTTTCCCTTACAAAAGGTAATTAGGCCATAAACAGAGGTCTTGACAACTAATTTTATCTGCAGTAAAATTATATCATAAGCAACAGATAATTTTAGCTGAGCAAAATTAAAAAAAATATATTTTAATGACATTTTAAAACCACAAAATCTAATTTTTTTTTTCTTCTGAACATCTCACACCTAGCGATTTTGATATGTGTGGAGATGCTCACTCATTTAGTGAACAAATGTTCTACTTCTGTATACTTCCTGCCTCAACAGCAGGCCTTGCTGGTCTCAGCCTGTGGTACAAAGTTGCTTTTCATTTCCTCTCTTTTGTTCTCTGGTTCCTTTCAAAGAAGAAATGATCTGAGGGAAAAGACATTGCTTTTTTTACCCCTAAATTTTCATTGACATTAATAAGAGTCAGGTGGCCAAATCCCTGCACACAGCTTTGAAAATTTAAGGTTTAACTTTTTTTTTTTTTTCCCCCTGGGCAGATTCTTACATTGCTGGAGTTGTGAATCCTTTGACAAGATATTAAACATGCAACCATGTAAGCAGTGCCTAGACAGTTTGTCCACAAAATTATCATCTACCTTCCAAATCTATAACCCTAAAATATTGATTGGTTAAAAGGTAGTGGATAAAGATTAAGACAGCGTAGCAGCAGATTACTCTAATCAAAAAAAAAGACTATTAACAGAGCTGCTTACAGTCCTGAAGATGCTGGTTTGAAATACAGATGTCTTAACTGAAGTGCTATGTCTCATTTTTTGAATGCATTTTTGAATGCATTTAAATAAATTACCAAATAGAAAGAAACCAGAGAAAAAACCCACATATTTCAGACAGTAAAATTCCATTTGTAATAAAATTATTTTATGCATTTCTGTAAATATTTGGAACTTCTAAAAGACGTTTTCATTGGATAGTGAGAAGTCAAGCTCTGGATTCTAAGCTTAGAGAACTCCATAGGCACATGCCTGATTTTAAACCTGTGATTGTGTGCGTGTACATCAATATCAGTGTGTGTGTAGTAAAAGATAGGAACTGGGTAACTGCTTGAGGGCAAAGCACAGTAACAAAGCTAGACGTCCTGCTTAAAGACAACTCGTTTTCAGTCTATATTTTATTGCTTGGAAATAGTGTTTGTAGAGGATGGATTTTGGATTGCAAAATTTAAGGCAGTATGTACCAAAGCCCCAAGTCTCTTTCACTGGCTGGTTGGGGCCAAAGCAGTCAGGTTATAGAGCGCAGGGGTCTGCACAGCTACCGAGTGTCTGGCGTGCAGCATGCGCTGCCTGCTCAAACCCAGCATCACGCATCAGACCCCCAGACCCTGGGTTGATCTGGAGCCCAAGGATCCATTAGAACATTGTCCCTGCCTAAAACCAGCAGAGGTTCAACTGGTTTTGAATTTGTTACAAACATTTTATTTAGCATTGAAGGCCATATGCTTATTAACGTTCAGTAAACTACTGGGAATACTACTTGGAAAAGAGCAACGTTTGTCACTAACGCTTTTAACGTATAGTGGGAATTTTTGTCCAGCCAAATGCTGAGTTGTGGTTTATCCTCTTGAAAGAATTTCCCATTAAGTGACGGCTAAGCATGTATTGAGCTAATAACCCATGCCCTAGGTTATTGAAGTCACGGAGACAGAAAGAGAAAATAGGGTGGGTAATGTATTAATTTTCATCAGTTATGGACAATACTATTAAATTACTGACTCTTGTTGAAATAATGTGTCACTGATTAATAATGTCATTTCAACTTCCTAAACTTTCCTACCTAAAAATTTTGATTTAAGAAGAAAAGATTTAAGAATGTGTGAAAAATGTTTTGGCATTATAACTAATTGGTATGGAGGTCTTTTGTTTTTGTTTTAAATTGCACCTAATTTTAAGTCACAGTGTAAATGAGGTTTTAAAAGTTTTTAACAGTGATGTAGATAAATTTGGAATTAAAATTGAGATCTGAAATGTTGTGTTGCTCCACTTTTAAAAATAAGTTCCCTTCTCATTTGCAATTAAAATGTCTAGAATTTGCATAAAATGTGTGAAATTAGAGATAATTGAAATACAGTAGCTATAAATATGTCTGCTCCATTTGAAAAATAAATAAAATGTCCACTAAAAGGGTGCGAAAGCCATACCCCCTTTTCTTTTTTCTCACATTTGTATCTCTGGCATTTTTCACACTCTTATAGCTAATTTTTATTGCAAAACAATATGTTACATTTGTAGCAGTTGTGGGAATGCAGAATAGCCCCTGGCAGCTCTGTAAAAAATGGAATGTTAGGAACACATTTAGAAGAATACAGCTTTCAATTTCATCCACAGCATTGATGTCGTGGAATCATATTAAGTGTGATCTAACAAAAAAAAAAAAAAAAGAAAATGTTATGGGAAATATTTTAAATAAGCTATTATTTAAAGTACATTCATTCTATCCTGTTTCTTATGTTTTCATAACATAAAAAGTTGTCATGATGTTGTGAGTTCTCAGGGAGCACAGTGAGAATCAAACCCCAGGTTAGCGCTGTTGCTTCGCACGTGTCTCGAGCGCTACCGCTGCTGCTCCATCCGTAGCCAGGCGTTTCTGCAACAGTACGAATAAACACGGCCCCGTTGGACCGTGCTGCAGCACGTCAGTGTGGGGGACCCTTTGAGGAGCATTTCCTGCTCCTGTACTGGAGAAGGACCACCACGCGTGTACGTCTGTGCAGGGAAATTTTTACTTGTTGTTTTCCACCCTGAAAGCCAGCACTGTTTGGCACTTTTGCTGATACCTAATTCCGAATAGTTGGTAAGAGTTGCTGTCGGTCAGCCAGCGGGGCAGTGCTGGAGGTGATGCCTTCTTCCCAGGGCAGTGCCATCCCCTTCACGTACTCTGATGTCTGCTGGCCCAGTGTGTTAGCATTCAGCTCTGTTGCCAGATTCTTGGTTTTTTGGCTGCAGAGCAAAATGCTACTGCTGTGCAACCAAGTTGGCACAAGGAACTGCATCTTTCACAGATAATAGAACTGGAAAGACGGACCTCTACCATATTGTCAAATTATGCCTTATTAGTGTGTGTTCTCATGAACGTCTGCCACTAGAGTCAAGGAGTATCTCACATACAAATTGTAAAGACATTTCTCTAACTCCAATCTGGAAACTCAGAAAAATATTATTCATATAATACCCCATGCATCTTTTTTAGTGAAATTGCACTGCGATGTCCTGTCATTTTCGATGCTGTGCAGTGTTTCTGTTACTGGGGAACACCAATCAACTTGAAAAGAGCTGCTTTGGTGTAGAAATGGGCAGCTATTCAACTGCTCTGCATCCAACACAAATACCCACAGCAATTTGATGTAATTCACACAAAACTGAATTGGAAGGCCTAGGTGAAGGTTACTGCATCGATCCATCAGTGCTCCCCGTCCTGTAATATTATTTCTGGAAACCCTGTTTTCTGGAGGTGTTCCTTGCAGAGGGAATTATGCTAAAACAAAAGTGTTTACGTGCAGGTACTATCCTGAGGGTAACAGAAATTCAGATGGTTATTTTAGCATTGGTGGCTCTTTCAGTAGTTCCTCCGTGTTCACTGTTGCAGTGGGTGTCACAAGAGATTTTGTGGTACCTTAGCTTGGAAATTTAATTGTTTCTCTACTCGTCTTTCCCCTGCCCCCAGGGTGTATTTATTAGTAAATCTCCATACTATATTCCTGGTAGAGGTATGGGTGTGTACCGGACTCAGGTGCCTCACTTCAAATCTTACATGATTCTTGATTTGGGGATAAGAATTATGAGGAGGAGACAGATTTTCAGGATGTATTTGAGGAATGCTGAAATGTTAATGCATTAATACTGAAACTGTGGGATTTAAATCGCTATGTTGAGTAGCATATAGTACAGAGAGATTGATCCCAGAAAAGTACCAGAGAGGTTGTGTCTCATACAGGCCTAACCACTATGGAGTCATTCTTCAGAGACAGACCAAGTGACAGAAGAACCACAGCCTTACCTGCAAGGTGCCTTTTCATATGCGCTTTTTTCTCTCCTTTTAAGTTGTCCTCAAGGAAAAATAAGAGCAAAAAATCCCTGTGCTTCCCACTACACATCTACAGTACTTCATAAATAAAAAGCAGGGGACAGGCAGAGGGTTACAATGGATGAAAGCTAGTTAGTGAGTTAGCTAGATAAATGCTGAAAAGAACAGCAGCAAAGATAATCCTGCATTTATTTCTGGAGGTTTCACCACATGACCCTTTTCTGTCTTTCCCGATCTGTGTTTCTTGAGTCAAAATAAGGGCTGTGCAGAAACCTGAAAAACAAACCTGCAAATTTGGGGTATCCCTATGATTTGTAACTGTCCCTCCTTTGGCTCATCACTTTCATTTCCAAGCATCTGCCAAATTCTATGTCCAGGGCAGAGTGGCATCGCGAGTGATCCGTTGCAAAGACTCTCCCCGGTACAGACAGAGACTAGTTTGCTCTAAACTTACTGAGTGACATGTGCAAAATTGATCATTTCAAGAGCCTTTTGTATAACACAAAACTTCAAGCAGAGAACCCAAGGCATTTCCTTTCATCAACCTGGTTCTAATTTGATCAAAGCACTATAAAATTCAACCCGCCTTATTTCCGGTCCAGTTCTTTTACACTTTACAGCACATTATATATCAATCTTATATCCCTGAATTTTAAGAAGCAGCCAGTTATATAATTGGATCAACAGTTGCCAATCACTCTAGCACAGCACTGCATTATTACTAAGCTGACTATAATTTCGAAGCTCTTTTTTATTATGCGTATGACTATATTATCACTGTATACATATTAGGACAGCTGAATGAGCCCCTTAAGGAAAATAAGTGTTCAAATAACATTGGCAGGGTAGATAGACTAACAGAATTGAGGATTCGCCCCTGTTACAACCGTATTGCCTCATAGCAGTTTTTCAGGAGGAAGGAAAAGAACAGTAGCTGTGTGCTTTCTGTTAATCCTACCTGCAAATCAGAATATTGCAACAGTGGGGAAGTTCACCATCTTTGTATGCTTAAGCAAATTAAAAATCAAACGTGTTTTCTGGTCTCAAATATAATCGGTCACATAAGAATTTTGCATTATATAGGTCTTTAAATCCCATTCCTTCACTCTCCAAACTCTCTCCCTGTAGACACATGCACACACAAAAGTTCAAAACAAAGCCATTCTGGCTACTGCATGTGCCAGAACCTTCCTGGTTCATTGTGCAATTGTCATTTGCACGTGACAAATGCAAGCGCTATTTCATTTCAGTAATTTACACAATTATATAAGAATATTAAAAAAAAGTTAAGTAAATAATATTTTTCTCCCCTAAGACCAAGATGTTAGTGTTCCTTGAAAGACCTTGAATCTTGTCTCAGTAGTATCTCCATAAATAAAACTGAGTGACAGCCTTTTAGAAAACCCCATGTTTTATACCATTAATTCACAGGTAAGCATTGTTAGTCAAATAAGCATTTAATTCCCAATAGCCTGAATATTTCAATACCTTGTAACAAACAAATAAATAGAATATACACAATGGCAAACAAATTACGGAAAATATTCCATAGAGTTGACATGTGAACTCATAACCTCTTAGGTAAAGGTGAATGACTATTAATGTAATTTCATTATTATAAGGATCCCCCTCTTTTTTTTTTTTTTTTGTTCATATGCAATTCATTTGTATGCATTAGCTTGAAAGAATTAAACCTGTAAATCGTAACTTAGGCAATAATAATAATATAAAGAAAATGAAATAATTTCCTCTGGTTTTGCCGTTCCAAACTCAGACATTTACTGGTGCATACCTGTTTCTAGTTGTCTTTCTCTTTCTATGTATACCCACAAAGACATGCATATTTGTATATGTTTTTAGGTATATATATGCATTTTATATGGACATATGTATATTAAATATAAATATACATATGTATATTTACAATACAGACATTTTTTAGCAGTGCATTCATTTCATATATTTTATATATGTGTAGGCACAGACAAAAGCACACGTGTAAAAAATGTAGTATCTCTCCTCAGCAGTGTGATCCGGTGTCATTCAGGACTTCACTAGGAAAAACTCTGGACCAAAATGCAGCTTTAAGCATCTCGCTATAATTAGAATTGCCCAGTAATTTTCAGACAATGTAATAAAATTCAGGTAAGGAGATGCCTGAATTTGGAAGTCTGTGGGTTTTTCAGAAAATGATCCAGATTTTTTTTTTTTTTTTTTTTCCTTTTTTTGTGGGGGTCAGTGTTCCCTTCATGTTGTATTTATTTAAATCTCAAATTAGAATAGGTGTCTGGCCCTTCATACCACTATGTGTTGTACGCAGGCTGATAATATGAAGTAAGAGGGCTTATCACTTTTGAAGCCTGTTTTACACTACTGTGGGTTTTTTTAGCAATTCATGCTGTGTTTTTAAGTAATGCAATAAAACCAGTTCACCATTTTCCTGTATAAAATTGATTGTTGCATGAGGAGCGTGGTCATCTTCATCGGCTGCTGTGTTCTTTCTTAAAAAAACCCAACAGCACACACACGAAACAAGCCCACATGCATTCAAATAGCATGAGTGTATGCAAGCATGTGCATGCAAACAGAACTAAATATATATCCCATGCTACAATGACAGAAATTGTATAGTCTAAGAAACAAGCCCTGTGCCCTGTTCCTCCCCTCCCCGCCCATTCCAAGGATAACAGGAGAATTGAAATTCCCATTTTCAGACTCACTACAGTTTAATACGGTTCAGCATAGATACTTATTTCTCTGATAGTTTCCCATGCATCTTCACAGTGAAGTTGATAGAAATTACTACCGCAGAATGCATAAAGCAGATGTTATCCCATTAATTAGCTCTGGACCTGAGCAGGCTCAAGACTTTCCCATTTTCAGGCCGATAGGAATTGGTCCCAGTGAGCGTGCTCCATATCCACATTTAGCATCATCTCATAAACAGCACTGAAAACACAGCAGGCCCTTGATGAAGATACATTAGCTTATTTCTAATTTAAAGTTATGTTGCTTAACCTTAATGTAATTGGTCACTGGTGACCAACTGTTTGTATAGTGAGCTGATGACCAAAGAGATGTAATAAATTATAAAACTTGCTGCTTAAATAGAAGGAACGACTGTTCTGTTAAAAGCTGTGCATGTAATAATGGTAAAATAATTGCACCTCAAACAGAAGAGCCTTGAATCTGATAAAGCTAACAAAGTCTTTCAGATGAAGGTGTTTTCAGCCTGCTTTAAAGGACATATATAAAATATATTTTTTTCTCTCAGTACAGTGTCTTACGCTGGCTGAATAGTCAACTTTCAAAGCTTAGCCTAATATTGATTAAAATAAATTGGTAAATCAAGATACTTTCTTTTTGAGGGGTTGCAGGGATTAAAGTCATTAACCGATTTCTGTGGTTAACAAGAAACAAAAGAAATTTGCACAAATAATTATATTCTGTAAATCAATTCAAAGTCAGTGCTAGACATGTTTTAGAAAAGAGTTGATTAGCTGGTAGAATAACCAGGATAATAATCAACTATGGAAGTAAGTAATTGACACAACTTTAATGTTTAATAATGAATAGCATGCCAGGGGCAAAATAAAAGGGAAATCTACTTTCTGAGAACCAGTTCAGACCTAAAATTTCTTAGGCCAAACATAGCAATTACTTGAGACTCCTGATCTGCTTCTGTGGTATTGTAGCAAAAGTAACAGGTGTAGTTAAATTGAAAGCGCACAAGTGGCTGCATTAAATCTAGTAGTCTCTATATGCTGCAATTTAATTTCAAGCCTTTTCCCTGCTGAAGACTTAAAGGTTGATTTTAAAAATGCAGGAATGTAATGAACACCTACTCTTCTATGTCTGTTTTTCGTTTCTCAAACGGCATTACATTAACAAACTGTTCATTAAATCAATAAGAGTCAGGAATAAGTGTATGATTTGCTTGTCTCAGAAGCAATAATTTCTCTCTCTAAATATTTGCATTTAAAATTTGGGCTACCTCCAAATGCCCTAACTTCACAATAAAGAAATTGAGTTTATTTTTTTTAATTCTCATATTTCATTTCTTAGAAGGACCTTCCAATAATTTAAACTATTTACAGTGCCTCAAAGATCATTATTTCCCCATGACTCCTCAGAGAAATATTGGAGCCACTCTATTTACTGCTGACATTAGATTTACCTTTGAAGACTGGTTTACAAAATGGAGACATTAGGATGTGAAAGTCATTATTTTTTTTACACTGCTCGGAATGCTAAGTTTTTGCATTTGCTGTATTAGAGTAAACATTGCTATAGCTACTCAGTTTGTTATGGAAACTTGAAAAGCAGATGCATTAAGGTATTTTGTTTTTAAACGCACACGGTTCTTTATAAGGAAAAATATAAATACTGTTCGGGGGCTTGTCATGAATGTATATTTAAAAACAACACCCCCAAACCAATGAATAAAAATGCTTTTTGGCATTTTAAGTGGAGGCAGAGAATTGCTCAACCAATAGAAAAGCAGGTGGGGTAACACATCTTGATTCTTATAATTGAGGCTGTAAAGAAAGATGAGAGATACGTGCACTGTTTGTGTCACAGTAGTTGTGATCTGTGAAAATAACTTCAGAGCAGCCTTTCTTAATATTAAAATGACTCTGCTGTTCAACTAAAAATCAATACAGCTCACAATTTTAATAAGGAACATGAATCTGAAAATGTGTTTAGTATCAGGTTATATAAACACACCCTAATGAGATACTATAAAATCCATCACATTAAAGGCTGGTTCCTACAAGGTATATTAGCTAAAAATGTTCAATATATTAGGTCAGTGTACAACACTACACATAATAAAGCAGGTCTGTCAAGGCAAGATGCATGTTTTGCCCCTTAAAACTGTTATGTTTTGCACATTTTATAAGGTTCTTTGAATACATGAATAAGATAAGTTATTCCCATCTCTTTCTTAAGCAATCTCAGAAATGGCTGTGACCTGAAATTGGAAATCTTGTAAACACCCATCCGAAGAAAATGTGTGCAGTTCTGTCTTAAAGAGATGGTACATGTTTAATTATCCCAACTTCTTCTAGGAGAATACTATTAACATACACATTAGCATCGTCCCATTGGTTCCTCCTGCTGCTCCACCTTAGGGGCAGCAATAGGAGCTAATCTTATTGCTCCCATGCGCATAATAATGAAATTTTGTCTTGTCTCTAAGGCAGTGTTCTTTGGTCTAAAGTACAGCAGGAAACATTTCTTTTTTTTAGAAAATTCCTGACCAACTCGTTTGAAAAGATTTTAAAAATTAAAATTCTTCCTATGTGAATACCAGAGGCTGCAGAACACATTGCTTTGACTTGTGAATCAAAATTAAGCAATTGTGCAAAGAAATTGCTCTGTATTCACGTATGGAATACAGTATACTGTAGCTGCGGGTGTATTCAGCTCTTTGAAAAATGGGAAGCTGTGGATTTTATGTTATTTTTTCCTGCAGTGTCCATATAGGCTATTCTCAAAGAATAACATAAGAATAAACAAAAAGATATGGTTTTAATATAAAATACCTTTGCCTTTTTCTTTCAGGGTTCTACGGACTATAACAGGGAGAGAAAAAAAAACACAGGCAAAAAAATACATGTGAATTCAAGGCTACTGAATTAAGGGAGGTTGTACCAACATTTCCCCCACTGTACATTATTTGTATTCAAGGTTTTTGAAATGACATTGTAATCTGATGATGCACCAGCCTATTATATTGTCTAGCAGGACAAATATCCTTGCGTTTTCTCTGTAGAACTAACACAATTTTTCCATGTCAGAGGTGCATAATATCCTGGCGGTCATAAGGAATGATGCTATTAATCCTCTTGGGCAATCTCCAGGTCTGATTATTAGGGAAATAAATTTGCATGCTGCATATGAGCTAGGTGAATCACCGAGAGCACAAATTATATTTCCTGACAGCAAGTTAGAGAATGGAGTCACATCGCTTTTTTATCTTTTTTTTTTTCCCTCTGAAAGCTATAGAATTTCAATTCATTACATGAGATTGGTTAGAATTCAAGTCTCTTTTTAAGTTGATATTAAGTTGAGTCTGTTATCTCTGTGAAGGCTAGTAGGTTCCCCTGAGTATCCACCTAATCACTACTTAAAAAAATCGAAACGTATAGTTAGTGTCATGATTTAGGTACCAGAGCTACTTTATTTATCAGTGCAGAGTGAGATAATTTCAATTTGAGGCTCTGTAGCCCTCATGAATTTAACTGTCTTGAAAGCTTTTTTCCCCTCTCTCTCTTTCTCTCTCTGCCCCTTTCTTCCCCCCTTTTAGTGTGCATATTGTAATAATGGTTATTCTGGGCACCTGTTTCACTGTTCTCCATGCATTTTTCAGACTGCTTTATTTATCATATCATATATTTCATTATATGTTTTGAAGATTTTTGAGTGAAACACTGTTTGGATTTCAGTTAAGAAATTTGGCTGTATTCTCTGTGCCAGTAGTACTGCCAGGCATTTCTGCTTTTTCTATCATTGATGAATGTATTTTTATTATTTTTACTGTTTGGCATCTGAGCAACCTTTTTGCATTATTAAATCTGAACAGGGAGAATGTTAGCAAATGAGAGGGGAATAAATGGCTTTATGTCCTGATGTATTAATTAAGCAGACATTTATTATAATCAGAGTTTTATAGATGTTGTAAAAAGATATTTTTTCTTCCATGATATACATCCACGTATGGTAACTTTTGTGAGCTGTTTTGGAGGTTTAATAGATTTCTCTTTGCAATCCTGATCACTGGTGCTGTACCGTACATGCAGACAACAAGCACAGTCAGGTCTCTGAGTAGCGAGTATAGATGGATCCAGCTTGGAATCAAGGGAGGAATGTCTCAATTAAATGTAGTGGTCTATAAATCCATATGGATCGGGTACAGCATTGAGTTTGGGGGATTCTGAAATGTCTCCTGCTACTCAATGTAGCTGAACAAAGCTTGAAGATAGAACCTCTTGCCGGTCAGAGCTGTAGGTGTGATAGAAACGACAACAGACAGGTAATATGTCTGATAATGCTAAATCTGAAGTGTTCTTAATCATTTACTTATTCATGAACTACAAGCAACAGTACTGAAGGGAAGGGGATATATCTCTGACTCATGATTTCACGTGTTGCCAAATACATAGCAAAGGAAGCACTTTTAATCATCTTACATGAAATCTATTTAGGATTTGTCTATTCTCTCATCCGCTGAGTTTCTTTATGCTTCCTAAGCATAGCTGGTGCCATTTCTATCCAGAACAAAGGTACTTTTGTTTGTTTTCTCTTTGTTTGTTTTATTAATTTTCTTCTCAGCATATGGGTTGTGCTTATTCACAGACAGGAAGTATTTCCCACATTTAGGAAAAGGAAATAGCCTTTGGAGAAAATTCAAAGAAAGTCCATTGGGGAGTGACTTGTCTGTTCAGAGTGTTATTTCCTATTCCTGAATAGAAACATCAGACTTATTTTTGGCATCAAATAGCAGTGCTGCTATAAACACTAGCCTCTTTAATTCCCACCTTGCAGCGGACATTTATGCTAGTCAGAGAGGGTGTTTGTTGCTCTCCTGAAATGGGAATGGGTGATAAAAAAAGGAAAGTTTTAACAAAACTGCAAAATTGTCTCTCCTGTTGTCTGTGACCTAGCCAAGATCACATTGATACTCCTGAGCCCCAGCAATGAAAATGAGGAGCCTATTTAAACATGAGTTGTCTGCAATTTTGGAAGTCACCAGCTTGGGATCTGCCAGCAGAGCCATGACCAGTTCCTGTCACAGGGCTGCCTTTTCTCAGCCGGCTGCGGAGAAGGCCAGCAGGAAAATGATGGGTGTTTTAATGGGCACTCCTTTTGGGGTGAGGCCAGAGCCTAAGGCCATTCATATCTTTATAAATTGTAATAAATACATAAGATCAGCTGGTGAGAATGCAGAGAGAATGGTATATAATGATCCCTAGCCTGGCTGCTTCTCTGCAGCAGTAAATCCCGAACAGTGTGTGGATAACGATTGGCAGAAAGGGCAGGGTAGTAAGAGTCACAAATGAACCAAAGGATGGCGGCTGGTAAAGCTTTTATTTAAAACTTTATCTATTACTGCCCCTCATCATCACGCAGTGAAAATACTCTCCTGAAAACAGAAGAAATGAGTTTTGAGCTTGAATAGACACAAAGAAAAAAAAATCAAAAATATTAAAAATGGTACTTTCTCAGAAAAAATAAATAAATTAGTCTCATCAGTTGTTCCTTTGGATTTCTTCTTGCCTATTAATATCTGCAGCCTGTCTGTATCTAAACCTTGCATCTAGCAGATCTCTGCAAGCACACGAGGGAAACCTGCTTAAATCAATTGTGCCCGTGCGTTCTGTGTTGTCACACGGCTGGCTGTGTGTGCCAGTGCATCAGGATTTAGCAAGGCAGCTTCCTCTGCTGTGATTTCTAAAACACCACGAAACCAGAATATTTTGCCAAGTGGAGCTTTCACCTTCATTATTGAGAGCTTTTCCTGAAGGTTCATAAGCTTAATGCAAATGTGTATAACACAAAGCATGTACAGTGTTGATCCCAGGGGGGCTGTTGCTCAGTCCTTATGGACACAAGCAACCTTTATAACTCAGGGAACTCTACCTGGAAATTAGCTGTTTCAGTTGAGGAAAACAACTACGCTATCTAAACTCTTATGTCTTTCATTAAACTTTTAATTTTCAGTCTGTGGTTGCCAATACTTTGGTTTTATTAGGATGAAAAGCCAGAAAACACTCTAAAACCCAGAAATAACAACACAAAGCGCCTCTTCTGGCTTTTTTGTTGTAAGTTTGAATAGATAAGGGTGTGTGAGGGCTAGAAGGGGCCAGTTCTCCTGGCTGCCACTTCTGGGATGTGCACCGAAGAGGCTGGCACATGCAGCTCAGCACTACATCCACACTGCTTATGGATACACCCCAAGAAGAAAAGTGAAAGTGGGGAGGAAAGTCCCAAACCAACCCAAGCAAACAACAAAAGCCCTCAACCCATAATATAACCCCCAGGTTAGATGTGTCAGAGGGAAAAGGCTTGCTGCGTCTCTGCCGCTACCTGCAGTCATGTGTAGCTGAAGGCTTTGGCTTGCATTCTGGGCGACCACTGTGTGCCATCAACTTCTGTTCAGTGACCTGTCATAGCAAAGAAGGAATTCCACATGGCCTGAAAAACTGACAGAACAGTTCACCTTTTGGGGAAATGTAATATTTTCTGATAAGGAGCTTATGTTAGTTTTCTTAGCAAATAGCCTGAAAGCATTTCTGTCTGTGGCATTTCTAGATGTGATAAGTTGAAGGAAACATCCTTGACCATGACTTAACAAAACAGGCCATTTGTTTCATGGGGTAGCTGTTTCCAGAAATGTAAATAAATGGCAACTTAAGGATGATATAAAATAAACGATCAGAGAGACAGCCCAGAGCTGCATTGTTTCAGAAAACACAAGGCGCTATTTATGGAGCTGTAAACAGAGGAGTGTTTTTATTATTGCACTTGGAATTAAATCAGAAAGCCAGAAAGCTGAAGTTTTGGGAAAGATTAGTCCAAATTTTATAAGTTCTTTGGGTCAGGTTACTGCTAGTGCTGCATCTTCGTTTTGAAATGAATCAGACTTTTTTGTGAGGGCAGCGTGCCTAATTCTACCATTTATTTTGCCACCTCCTTGACATGAATGAAGCTATAGGGAAGATGGTGAGCACAGCTGGGTCATAAAATGTCCGGTTTTCATTTTATGTACAAGTCTTACATATGTTGAAAGCGTAAATTTGGAGCCAAGTACGTCTTTGTAGAAACGGGTCTCAGTCAGAGCCCTGCAGCCAAACCTTTGTGACCTTCTCTGCAGCTGTTCCCAGCTTGTGGCCAATGTCTGTGTGTACCGAGCTGAACCCCTGACGTAGTCCTGCGGAGTGAACAGAATCCAAGCCCGGTGCCCAGCGGTGCTGATGGAACCTGGTTTTGTGGTTGCAGTTATTCAGAGGGGGATTTAGATGCTTTTGTTCTAGGCAGTACCGAGCTCTTTAAGAAAGATCACCCAATTAAATAGCATTATTGGTAATAATGTGCCACGTGGTTTAAAACTACCATACTCTTATTAACAATCTTGAGAATTACTAGAACTGTATTTTCGCAAGTCTCACCTGTACCATATGTGCCCCTCTCAAGGAAACATGCTTGGCTCATGTAATACAGTGTTATAAACTGCGTTACACACCCTTTAAATTGAAAATGCCTTTCCCCCCACTGTTTTACTGGTATTCCTAAACTATTACACTGCATTTAAAAATGAATTGTGTGCAATGACATTAGAGAAGGGGTTAGGCTTTCTGAGCTGCTACCAGTGACATATGACTGTAGTGACAGACAGTCAGCAGTATTCAAACTGAATTAATCTGAAAAAGCAGCAGACTTCAATGTGGAGTTTAGGAGGAGGCTGAGCAGCTACATATTTACAAAAGGGATGTCACTGAACCGTCTTTCTACCTAGGGATAGCCTATGGCTACTTAATACTTTTAAACCAGTAGTGGAAGGATTAAATACACCTGAAGTCAGGTCTTTGAGGCCATTTCCCTCTTGTGCTTTCTTTTCCTTACTTGAGTTACACCTCAGCAGCTATTTTTTTTGAAGGGCTGTGAGAAAGGGTGGATATTCGGATACCTTTTATTAGAATTGCACAGAAGTAGGAGAATCCTCACAGAGATGCAGTCTCCTTTTTCTGTTGCCTTTGAAAAGTTAACACATGTAAGGCTGCACAAGAAACAGACACTGCAGTGGAGGAGGAGGGATATGGTAATAAAGGTGATAGCGATACCTTAATTTCACAAATATGCAGTGCTAATTATGTAAACATGCAAGAACTCTAAAATCTTCTCATCGTGTGTGTCACACAATTGAAATATTTTACAGCCTAATTCGAGATTATACAGTAATAACGTTATTTTATATTGGCTAGTTGACAAGGATAGGCCAGGGCTGTCTATCAAACAAAACTGTTGTGCCAGATTGTATCTTGGCGATAAGCACAAAAGAAAAGCCAGTCAAATTCTGTTTACATATTAATCATTGAATCAGATTTAGTTCTGCACTACAGACATTTCCTTAACTGGGTAGCTGTAAAGGGGAAAAAAACCTGTTTGTACTTGGGTGGGCCATATTTAAACAAAGTGATTTTTACAGAAAGCTTCTATGAAGATCCAGATCAGGTTTTGCAAATGTACCCAAGAGATCAGGTTCTCATTCAGAGTGATTTAGGCAGCAATAACTTTTCTTTTTTGTTATTATTAAACTTTTTCCCCCCTTTTCCCTCACAGACATAGGGATAGATGCATTTTGAAAACTGACACCTTAACTGATTAACTGAGCTTTATTTGTACTGTTGTGTTAACATGTTGTTATCATCTTCTAAACAAAATGAGCATGGTACACAAATTAGAAATCCTGCACAGGTTTGGTGGTATAAAGCAGAACACACCATTTTTCCCTCTCTGAAATACACCCAACAGTTGGTATTAATTTGCTTTAAGTCACTCAGTTTCATATCCCAAATTATCCTCCCTTTACTCCCATTGCTACCACAGTAAACAAAGTCTGAAAATCCAAGTCTGAAATCCTTCCCTCAGTGAAGACAGTGGAGATGCCAGCTTCAGGTCGGCACAAAGGGATGTTGCTTTAGACGTGCCTGGTGAGACTGGACTGTCAGTCCACCCAGCCCCAAGGCAGCTTTGGGGAATACTCAGTACCAAATTGCTCAAGGGAAGACAAAGACATTCTTTATTGCCCAGAGAGGACGCTTCTTTCCAACCTGCATCAGCCCATGG
The DNA here is from genome assembly GCA_013398295.1 of Chionis minor. Classification (NCBI taxonomy): domain Eukaryota; kingdom Metazoa; phylum Chordata; class Aves; order Charadriiformes; family Chionidae; genus Chionis; species Chionis minor. The sequence goes on along the minus strand of VZSF01006641.1, from coordinate 553,083 downwards.
TTCATTTCTGTCACAAAGCATTAGGGTTTTCAGCCTTTCTAAGATATTTATCTTAATCCTAGCTAGGATGTCCTCATTATTCTCATAAGCGTCTAAATTAAACTATTTTATATCATATTAAGTCCTTAGCCAGAAGGATATCTTGTGGCAATCAGTTCCATAGGTTAATTATAAACTGTGTAAAATAATATTTTCCTTATTGGTTTTAAAATATGTTGTTTTTCAGTGTTGTTGCATTAGGAGGAGAGGAAAGTAGGAACAGGCAATTGATCTTCTCTGTAACTTTCATTAACTCTCGCATGTCCCATTTTTATTTCTCTTCAATAAACTAAGCAGCCTAAATCTGCAGTCTTTCCTTCTGTCACCATTCATTTTTGTTGCCCTCCTTTTTTTTTTTTCAGTTTTACGGGTTTTTTTAGACGAGTTGATTGTAGCTTGGTACAGCATTTCAGATAGGATACACCGTCCAGTTATTCAGTGACATAGTATTTTAGTATTAATTTCTATCCTGCTCTTTATACACTCTTTATACAGTCTAACAACACATTTACTTTTTTTGATAGCTGCTTCCAATTCTTTCACTTTTTCATTGAGTTGTGCAAAGTGGCACATGTTTTCTCCTCCCTCTCTTTTTCCCGAGAGGTTAGTTAATTTACAACCTAGCCTTGTGCATGAGTTTTGGAAATTATTCATTCAAATATGCATTACCTTGCATTTATGAACAGTGAATTTCATCTGTCTACATGCTGCGCATCTGCCTAGTATTTGTAATCTTTTGTAATCATGAGTAACCTAAATATTTTTGCGCCCTGTGCAAATTTTGCCACCTTCCCCTCTCTTTTCCAGAACGCTAATGAATATATTAAACAACACTAGTCCTAATACTCACTGGTGAAGCACTTCATGGTGAGCCTTTTAGCAAGCTAGCAATCAACAATTTATTTCTACCCTTTTGTTTCTGTCTCTGGCTGTCTTTGTTTAGCACACAGATTTACTTTGAAAGTGTTGCTATTTCCAAGCGTTCTGCTGAGAGCCCTCCCACTGGGTGTGGGGACAAATGCAATAACTGACCTCAGATGTCCAGTGATATCCAGCACTGATGCTCCAATACCGCATTCACAGGTCTGTAAGGCTTCAAACAGGTCAGCTCTCGTGCAGAGTAGTAGACTTGATTAGTCCCTGGAAATAGAGATGCAGGTACGGGCAGATTTGACTCAGCTTTATCCATATCCTCCCCAAAAAAAAGAGGGGAGAGAGAGATTGATATACGTAGCTCACTGAAAAGAGGCTTCCCTAACCCCAAATTTAAACCACGGCTTTAAAAAGAAAACTGCCACCCAGCCCAGGTAAGCGGATATATACTGTGAGGCCCCTTGCAGTAGGACTGATGGTTTGCACTGAGGTTACAGGAGCAAAAAAAATAACCCTGCTCCCGGAACTGTTATTTGAGTTTGTTTTAAGCCAATTGGTCACCACCTTTCACAAGAGACAGTTGATATACCTATGGTGCTGCCTGCAGCTAATTGCCAAGTATTTGGCACTGAAATATACATCATACTGTGGTTATTATTATTATCAACATCACCTCTGTTTGATTTGAATATTGCTGGAACACAGAAAGCAATGGTCAGCCCCTGCTTTGTTCTTCTTGCATGGTTTTAATGACCTGGGTTCAGTTTTGTCAATAAACAGCACATGGTGTAACGTAGTGGGCTACAGTTTGTTCCAGTTATTGAAATTAATTCTCTTAGAGCTCTTTTGTCAAATGGAGACATGTTCAGTTTGCGATTGGGACATTGAGGCATGGAGACATTTCGGCTGCTCACAGAGGTGGTTTGTGGCAGGCAGAGCAGCGAATTGAAACCTTCTCCCCCAGGTCCTAGGAGGACCTCCTCTTTAGTTTTGTGCTGTTCGTCCCCCTCCCGGGTTGAGCTATGTGACATGGCTCTCTATCTGAATGCCATGTATGTGTGGTTCAGCAGGAACTACAGCAGGGCTTCAGAGAAGATTAACGTGCAGGGTCCGATGGGAGGAAGCAGAACGGGGCGAGGACATGGCAGCTTGCATTGCTCCCCTGTTGTTCACAAGTCAAGTCCCCAGCTATCAACCCCTCTCTGTGCTTGGCTCCCTGCACAGGCTCTGTTTCCTGCCCTCGCTCCATTGTGTGCTGGAGCAGTGGTTCATACCTTAAAGCTGTTATTTTCAAGTTTTAATAATATTTTGCAACTCATTTCCTGTTTCTTAGCTGACAGCCCTTCCAAAAGTAATCTTTGGCAGGTACTAATTTGGGTGATGACCAATTGATCTACATTTTTGGTGGGTAATTACTGAGTCAGAAGTAAGCAAATTTGATATCCCCTGACAGTCAGTAAGGGAGGCATTTTTACTACCTGCTCATTAGAGATTCACTGATAGTGAAATGCCCTGAATTTTGTTACACCTCTCAGACGTAAGAAAAATCTGTCTGTCAAGTAAGAGAAGTTACTACTTATGTGTATTTCGTCACACTTACATAGTCCAAAATACATCAGCACTTTCAATAATAACTTTTTTTTAAGGCGAGGTGCTTTGGTATAGTGAAACTGCCATGAGATCAAAATTCCCGTGACTTCTGAAGCTGGATACAGTCCTGCGTCCTATGACAAATCTCTTTCACAGACTTGTTGTTTTACAGCGATAAGTATTTCAAAAGATTTGGGGGTCTGATTTGGAAAAATGCTGATAAGTTCACAATCTGATGCGGAGTTCCTACAAACTACCGGAGCCAGATTCATTGGTAAGCTCTGGCAGCTTTGCTTCGTTCTGGTGACACAAAGCAGCTGCAAATCCGGTTGTGCTGGCCAGTTAAGCAGGGTTTATGGCTGCCTTACATTGCCAGAATAGCCAGAGCACACTGGTGAGTCTTGCCCTCTGAATTGCTTATGTACATGAAATTGGGCTGGATATCTCACGAGAAAAGGGGGCTGTTCGGAGATTATCAGCACAGCTTGCTTCCTTGCATTACTTTGGCACTAGTCTCTGCTTCCCGTAAGACCCTGTGCAAAAGCGAGCAAAAAGAAAACATAATGTGGGAAGAAATAGCCAGACTTCTTTTCAAATGTCAGAGAGATTCAGATTTATTTTGAGTTTTAGAAGAAATGTGGGAAAGGGATATTTGCCAGATTCTTGGCCTCCCCATCTGGCTTCTATGAACTACCTTTTTATTCCCTCTTTCCCAATAAGTTTCCCCAAATCATGAAGATCAAATCCCCACAGCAACTCCTCAGAGAACCAGCTTAAGTAGGTTGAGAATCTAAATAAAACCTGATCTTTGTTTTTGAACCAAGAAGCAGCTGGTGTAACGCCTAGTTTTTCCAGTTTGCTTCCAAAATATTTAAAGATATCCAAGTTATTTTGAACGTGACAATGTACCTGAACCAGTACTTTTCCTGGAGCCCTCAAAAAATCCTTCTCTGTCTCCATCTTTTACAACTTATTCCTCAATGTGAGTGCCTCTGTTGTTTGTGGGTCATCATTCAGTAATGACTTTTTCCTGATTGCTTGTGCGTACTCAGCTGTCCATCCTTTCTGGTTGTCTCTTGGCACGTCTAGTCAGTCTGTCTCAGCTGTGCTTGTAGTATCATTTTGGTGACAGCATTGAGGATAGTGTCTTCAGTGTTTAGTATGTAGCTCTTCAGGTTTCTTCGGAGCAATATTGATTAAATACATTTAGTCTCTTAATGTGGTTTAAATACATAGGGTGTTTTGTGCAGTCCCTCCACAGAGAGGACAGAAAACCAGTCCCCAAGAATTCCATCAGAATTCATTAGGGTTTTGATGAATTGCAACTGCTAAGAAATTGTCTCCTAGGACTTGGAAATTAGTCAGTACCAAATAGTACAGATGTCAAATCACCTAAAGAGAATAAAACTGAAAAATACTGGCTGAGAGATTTGTCTGTTGCAGGAGGCTGGAGAAATATTTTAAAAAGCAAAAGAAAATCTCTGGACATCCCAGTGATATCGCTTTACTTTCTTGTACTTGTCAAGTGCTTTCAGTGGGCATGTGTGCATACAAAATTAGCAGGGAGAACATTGATACTAGTCTCTGAATTTGATTTCAAGATTTGGATTGATTCAGTCTAAATACATTGAGTCTGAAAGATATCCAACCATTCATTTGTAAATGTCATTTAAAAAAAAAATTACCCTACATTAATCCAGTGAATAGTATTGTAAGTGCCACAGTTTATGCTTATTACACTTATTGAACAGGTTGCAATATCTCATATAGAATAAATGGTGGAAAGCAGGAAAAACTCTTTTGAGCCTTCAAAACTGTAGCAATCACTTCCTGCATCGAACATCATGTCAATATGTGTGTTGTATCGGAGGAAAACCATGCGCAAATCCATATCATTGGCAATATGATTATCTTTTTAATTGTGAAAACTATGTATGTATCCTTTGTTTTCTGATGGAAACAAATATCTAAATACCATTATGTGTGAAGAAGGGCAGAGACGTCATTTTGAAAGCTCAGTTCTAATGATCATTATAACAAGCAGTGCTTATAGACACTTGAGCTAGCGGGATTGGCCATGGATAACTGCTTTGCAAAGCCAGTTGGTGCTGACTTTAGGGCGGAGTTTATTGGATTGTTGTAGACCCACTTCAGGAATGGGAACGCTCTCTGGTGTAGCTGTCCTGACCGTGATTCAAATACACACTGATCCTTGTTGATAGTTGAGTGTGTTGCATCAATAAAATGAACATATTTTCCAAGTTACAGGACATACACAAATGAATAGCTTCAAGATAATTAGATTCCTTATCTACAGAATAGACAATGAAAGTTCAGCATTATATTCTCTAAAACTGCTAAGGTTCATACTATTGCAGCTTCCCAGGTTTAAAGTCAAGATCCAGATTTCTGCCATCAAAGAGTTTAGCAGCAATCTTCTCTATTTTTTTGTTTTAGTCTCTTATTCTGAAGCTTTGACTGTGTTTGGATATGAGATTTTGCTTTTTTTTTTTTTCTCCAAGACAGGAGCCACTGCCTATTTGCATTTGGGATTTTGCTTTTGAACATAAAATTAGGTTTTGAACCCAAAAATCAAGACTAGACTTAAAACACTGATGTTGCCAATCACAGAAATAATTGCCAAATATAAAACTTTTCCAAAATTAATTTTGGATTCTGGCCAGTGTAGAATTCCACACATTCCTATATCTGCTTTGATAGATCAGGAAACTGCTATTGATGCTACAGGCTTATTTATGGTCTTTCATAGAAAAAAGAGGTATGAGATATAAAAATGTGTAAAAGGAAGAACAAAGGGAAAACAAAGGTGGAATAACAAAAAAAACCAACCCCACATCTGAGTGTACTTCGTGGACAAGAAGACTTGTTCCCCCGTTGATACTTGGGAGAGGCAAGTCAGTCTGAGTTTAGTGAGAATCGTCCATCAGCAAAACCTCTGCTAAACACATCCTTTTTGCAGTTTGAAAGTTAGCGTTTTCTCACCATATTTTTACATGCTTCAGCACCTCCTAGTCTAAACCAGGGGAGAGGAATACTCAAGTAATGTGGTATTCCTGACCCTGCCAGAATAAGAAAGTCCTGAAGACCTCACACCTGAAAGGTTATCTGAAATGAATAAAACCTTTTCTGAGGTTCATTCAACTTCCATCATCATTTAAATCTTGATTAATGCCAGCAAGTGATTATTAGAACCTAATCTCTTTTTGTTGTGTCTATAAATGTCTATACAATGCAAAGGGAGAAGGAATTCTTAAAATCCAAGGAAATATAAAGTTTATCAAGTATCTTCTGCCTTTATTTGGCATGATAGTATTTCAGTTTGTTTACTAAACCATCGAGATTAAAAGGTTTCTGAAACAACACTTTCATATAACCTAGCCTCTAAAGTCATACTATGAAATTTATGTATTCAGCCTCCCTACATTTATTTTTACTAGAATAACTCTGAAACAATTTCACCGTTCTACCCTAAAAACTGTAATTTCATTATGTTATCTTGTTACTCTCCCACTCCCGCCCTTTGTTCCCTTGTACAGATATCCTGTATTCGGGAAAGCATTAAACACTCACTTGATTCCACTGAAGTCAATGAGACTCAAACATGTGCTTAAGTGCCTGCTGAATTAGGGCCCTGATTTGCATCACAAATACATCACTATTCCTCTGGAGCTGTTATAAGGCTCATCATTGGCAACTTTTACTGCTCCTGTTCCTCTTATAAACTTAGTTACTCTCACCCTCTGGTGAATCATGCCATAGCAGGTACCTTCTCGTCCCTCCTGGAGCACGTCCATGGTCGAGCCCTTGCCGCACACAGCCGCAGCACTGACGGCACTGCCCTACCCGGGACAGGTTCCTCCCTTCTCCTGGCTCACCCTTGCAGCAGGGCAGAAACCACACTGTACTGTGGCAGTTTCTTCCACGTTTAAACAAGTTATAAGGAGATTATTTGAAGGGTAACTGCCAGGTTATGTAACCCATAAAAGTATGAATGATTTACAAATATTTAACAAGGAAAAAACTAATTATGCCGCTCCTGTCACAGTGAGGGCAGGCTTAGAAATGGTATAATCAATATGGGAATGTTAGCTGTAATGCAGTCTGTCAGCTTTTTAACTAACCAAAAAACTTCAGCAAGTCTATAAACAGAATTGACCCTCTCTCTGCTGAATCCCGCTTGTGCCAGCAATATTTTTTCTCTCATCATGTTCCATATTAGCAGTTGTCTATCATGGAGTCCTGTAAAAATTCTATTAAAGAAACATCTATTCAGCAACCGAGAGAATTTGTCTCCACGTGTGGGAACTAGAAAGTACCTATTGAAAACAGTAAGAATTTTAGCTGATTCCCAGAAAACTGAATTCTGTTTTAAACCCTGAGCAAGTCTTAGGAGGTTCATGAGAATATGTCTTGTGCTGCGAAGGCTAAAGAAAAAGCACACACGCTTAAGGTGAAGAGTACGTGTAATGTTTTTCTAGACAAGGCTTACCTTTCACCTTTGCACTATTGCTAGCTGCTAGCTATTATTATTTTGGATATACATTTATATCTGTATGTCTCTATATTGTATATAACCTATTTGGAGCTAATTGTCTCTAAAGGGGAGCTGATTTTCTCCAAAAGAGCCTGTCTGCAGTAGTTTGGTGCTATTTGGTATCATGGCTCCTGGATCCACAGGAGATGGAAGTTCGAACCGTTTCTGCCCAACAGAAACTACTGAAATCTGACTACACCACATAGTGCAGGAAATTGTTTTCTTATGAGGTGCATATGTTTTAAAAGAAGCAACATTGCCATGTATTTTACATGGGTTATTAAATAACTGTATAAATTTAATGATTCAGATGTTTTGCATTATAACCTGGCATCTCAGGAGGCATGAAAATAGCACAGTAGGAAAATGTCATTGCATACTTCATAGGCAGAGCTGTTAACAAATGGAAATCCTTTTATAACTATATGAGCTCCGTCTTTAGTCCCCTGCCTGTCTCAACCTTTCACTGGTCTTCTGATGTGAATAAACTGTGACTAACGGGTAATAGTAACAAGGCTGTTGGAACTGCCAGAAATCTTTACTTACTCAGGAAAAAAATTTAAATATATATATATATAATCTCCTCTAAAGTTTGCAATTATTAGCAGTGCATGAAAATGGTAAGAACTCTGTTTTGGCTTTCACCTCAGAGAGCAGAAGGAGCAGATCACCATCATTTGATCTCTTGAAAAATGGAAACTTTCTAACCTGGGAAGTTTAAGCACAGATCATCAATATTTCTGTACATAAAGTGCTGGGTGGGTATTGCTCCCCTTGATTTGTTGTTTGTTAGACTAGTTTTGGTTGGTTATAGCATTATACATTGTAGTAACTTTATTTTATTGCCACTGTCACAACAAAGCAAAGCTGCTATTATGTTATAACAAACTAAAGCTACATTTCTAAAACATCACATCTACCAAAACTACAGTGCTGTAACACCTAATTTACAGTTTATTCCAATCGCATGGACACAGGAAACATAAAATAATAAAAAAAAGGATTTCATTGGCTCATCCCAGCAGAAGTCCTTTCCGGTTTGGCTGTTCATCATGTGGCAAGGCAAGCAAAATATATTGTCCATAGTGTTTTTATATGATAGGTGCACAAATATGCAATGTACGTATTACTGCAGTACTGTCAGGCCAGTTTGTCAAATACCCTGTGAGGCCCTGGCCAGAAAAGTGCACACCCGTAGGTCTACTAAAGGCTTTTGTTAATGTGGGCTAATAGATACCTGCAGTATTAAAGTGCCACGGATAAAAATGACTCTGTGTGTCACAAAGTATAGGACCAAGTGGTTGAGGCACTAAAGTGAAAGTAGAAGGCAGACCTGAACCCACATGAGTTATTTGCGGAACCTAATCAAAGCAGCAGTTGAAGAAATTTGTAGCTAAGTTCTCCTAATTTTCTTACTGTGAATCTCAGCGCGGCAGAGGAGATCACAGAGGCTTGGATTCAGCTCACTACTTAGAAACCCGTGTACGCTTGAACAGCGTCAAAAGGCTCATTAATGTTGATGGTGGTTTAGAACCATGTTGAGTTGGAGCCTGAGAAGTCAACTGCAGGGACAGGTCTTATGGAAAGCCCTGTGGTGGAATGAAATGAGTGCTGTGAGGAGGACATCTGGGAGGTGTCGTCAACACTGGTCTTTCTTTCTAGCTATAAAGCACAGGCGTTACATGAGGAATTTGGTGGGAGCTGGAGATGTTGAGTAGGTTGCTTAGCTGGGATGTTAACGGTGAATCTTGGTCCTGGGTACAGCTGCTGCTGTACCACTTTACCATGGTCTTTATCCATGCTCCTGCAGGTATGGTTGATCTTGCAGTCTTTGCAGCACTTTCATTCAGAGGCATTTGAAAGGGAGCTTGTGGACAGTATATTGGAGATTTTAGTGTGGTAAAATGTTTGCCTCTGTCTGGAAAAGTTGGCAACAGGAGCTTGACAAATAATTTGCAGTTAATAACTTACTTGATTTTTTCTCTTTTTTTTCCCCTTTACTTTTTGGCAGATAGCTCTGCAGACTCATAAATTTGCTGTAAATAACTCCTAAGAGCAGGAAGCACTACAGCATTTCTTGAAAAACTCAGAGTAGCAAAAGAATGTGACAAATTCAGTAGCTGAGCCATCAGGATACAGAGAGCAGGTATCAAGCTGTACCATATGTAAAGTCACGGTTGGCTTGGAAAGTCTCCTCTCGTAAAACCAAATTGTTCCACTAGGAAGTTAAGTCAGGAGCCTTTTGCCTACAAAATTGAATTGTTCTTTTTTTCTGAACCAATTACTTTTTTTTTGTTGTTTAATGAAACACCAGGCAGAATCTCATCTTTCTCCTCCAGCTCTACCTGTCCTTTTCCTCTTATTTTATCCCTCCCCTGCCTTCCTTTCACTTCAGGGCAAATGGAAAATCTCATCTTCTTTTTAGACTGTTTGTCTTTTCCTCTCCAAAACAGTGTCCTCTAACCCTTGCTGTCTTCCACAAATATGAAGTCAGACAAATAAAGAGAAAATGAAGGGGGACCTAGGGAAAGTTGAGGACTTGAACTGCCTAGCAGTAACCAGGTTGCTCACTCACTGACAGAGGTGAGTCCAGCTGGACCTAGCTCTGGAAGAAATAGCTCAAACAGGCAAAAGATGAGATTCTTCATTTCCCTGAGATTATGCATTTAGATTGATGACTAAACTAAAAAGCATCTAAGGAGATATGCCTGCTTATTGTAAAATAGCAAAAATTGAAGAGTCACCCATGCATAACACACCCTTTTTCCTTGTAAATCTGAACCTCTCTCTCAGAGCCTACAATGCCTGAAGGTGGCTATATTTTAACATTTTCCCCTTCAGCATCATTCCCCTGGGCATTAGAGTCTCCAAGTATATGGAAGGCAACATTGATAGTGAAGATCTGGTGGCTTCTCTTGGTCTTAGTGCACTGTTTGGACTGATGAAAAAAGGTGAGGATCCCGTCACCTGAATACTGTAGGAGAATTATTTTGCTAATGGCAAAATCTCATACCCAGTCTTCTGAGGCTCCAGCTGTGCAATGCCTGTCAGATGTCCTTCAGAAGGAACTGTGTTCAGTTACTGAAGCTACCAGCTTCAAAGATAACGTGTCAAGATTTTTCTGTGGTTTTCTGCACAATTATGGAGTAAAGTTAGGTTGAATAGTATAATATAGTCATGGGCTTTGCTGTCTCACTCATGTAATGCCCCTTATGATGAGAATATTTTTCTCAGCATACACTTTACTTTGAAGACTGTATTTGAAGTGAGTTTGGTTTAGTGTGTTCCTCTTGTGTTGCTGCACAGCAACATAAAATGGCTTAATTCCTGAGGCTTTTTTTTTTTTTATTCAAACCAGCCTTGAGAGATACGGCCTTAGAATCACAGACAGATCAGTGCAGAATAAGGATCTGTAAAAAGTCAACACTACTGTTATTTCCTATTAATATAAGGGAAAACCAGTAACATCTCAAATGACAGCATGTGTCACTTGTCCTCAAATGCTTGGGAATGACCACTGCAGCATAGTCCCTGTACTCCTGGTGATACTGCAGCTACAGGTGTTTGACTAGATAACTAAATCATGCTCTTACTGCTGGAGATCAGAGGGAGGGAATCCCCGGTTTTGATGTTGTTTTCTTCTCTCAGGTGTCTACAGACCCTCCATATTTGATCTGGTGTTAGACTGGGTGCATTGGAGAACATACTCAAGGGGGCAGCCCTTCACCACACAAATGTGTCACTTGGGGACTGTTCTTTGACAGGCAGCAGGTTTGTGAAGGGGAACCTCAGAGGTCAAAGTGGAAAATTGTATTCTCAATGGAAGTTGCTTAACATGAAGAAAGGAAGAAAGAGAATCAGGGTGACACAAAAAAAGAATAGTCTAAGCAAGTGAAAGCCAAGGCACATACATATTTCAGTGGAAATTGGTGTAGATGTGATCTTACCATGCGAGGGCACAGGCTTAGACTAGAATGCTTTTTTCCAATTTCTAACATATTTAATGGTACTGGTAACCGAAGGTGAGTCAAACACAGAAACAGAAGCCAGTAAGAAATGTTTTCACCGTAAGTAGCCTGCCGTGAGGGAGTTCTGACATACTGATCTGTGCAATTAACCAAATTCCCTGCCTGTGAATGCCCTGTCTTCCTGTAAATGAACAGCATGTCTAGTGTTCAGGCTTATCCTGCCCTTCACATGTGGTCAGTAAAATCAATTATTAGCAACCTCGAAGTATGCTGCATTGAGATCTCTCTCTATATGTGCTATGCAGAATATTCACGATGTCTTGTAGCAGCATTGAAGAAAGCAAAAATAGTCATAAAAGCCATCAAGCAAAATTTGCATATGTTACTGATAGAGTTGAAGCATGGCTTTCAATTATTTTTTGCATATAAACTGATAGCCACAAACCCCCAAATTATTATGGTCTTTTAAAGTGATACAATACTTGCTTCTGTGAGGCAAGGAAAGAAAACAAGGCAGTGATATAGTCTAGTTTGTGCAGTAGAAGCTGTGCTTTACCCCCAAAGGGTCCTGGCAGGCAGGAGAATGCCATGCTGCTGTCCATCTTTCCAGCTTGGCAGTTCCCTTTGTTACTGTCATGATAATACTGCTCTTCATATAGTGTTGGCTCATTTATGTTTTCAACATGCAAATCAAAGTAAAGCCATTTTCCTCTGCTTTTCTCAGAAAACTCTTTAACCTCTTGTATTTAATAATCAGCATAAATGTATGAAGATAAAATGTACAAGATGCTCATGGTACATCACTGCCACTTAACAAGTGTCATGTATTTGTGAGCGTGTGCGTGCGTAAGGCAGAACGAAAGCATATGTATTTCTTGATTCTGCTTTGGCTTTGCTGGGTTTGTGTCACCTTTTACATAAAGTAATAACAAAGTGAACACAACACAGATTATGTTCATCTGTATCCCTGAAAGAATTGAAAATAATTATTTATTTCTTTTTCTGTGTGTATGTGGTCACAAAAAAATGACTAACAATGCATAGGGAATACTGAGCGTCTCATAAAAAAAAAAAGAAGAGAGAGAAAAAAAAAGAAAAGTAATATATCTCCCAGTAAAAATGTAAAATTAGGGGAAAAAATAAAAAAGATTGTAGGCAGGAAATAGACATCAATTTCTCAGACTACCACAATAGAAGCTAACACATGGGATGCTATCTTTTGTTAAGAAGCATCAAATTGTTATGTAATTTAACAGCCTGATTGGCAAGACAAATTTGAGCTAAGGTAAGATGTGTGTACAGTTTGTCAGATTCCCGGGATAATCATTTGAAGCTAATCCTTTTACTTTTCACACAGTTGTCTTTACAGAAGTCTTTCTCTTCATGTTTGCATTATCTCAAATTGTTGGGTGACTATATGTATATTTTTTGCATGTATGTGATAAATTTAATTTATAATTAACCACACGGATTAAGGCATCTAGGCAGGCAGAGGAATCTTCAGATATTGTTAATTGTTTTCTGTAGGATGTGTTTCTTTTAAAGTTTTAATAATCACCAATTGAAGCGGGGAGGTTTTTTTGATAAGATTGTTTTTGTGCAAGCCTGCAAGTCCAATGAAATGGCTGAGCTTCGCAAATATTTTAACAGTGAAAGGCATGATCATCCCAGTACACAACTTTTCAGGAGACTGTGTTAAAAGAAGGTGTTTAGAATATATACAGTTACATGTATGCTCACTGTTATTTCAGATATATGGGAGAGGTTTATTAACAGACATCATCTCTGAGCACTGCTGAAAGACCAGCTCTTTTTTTAGGTGCTAAAATAGGAGCTGAGCTCTTTTTAAAATCTGGAGAACACTGAGCACTTGAAAATGTGTCTGTGAGCTCATTTGAAAGTTTAGTCCGTAATGAAAAAGCAGTGCAAGTAGCAATAATGTGGCACTTAATTAAAAACCTTTTGAATATAAAGTGTTATGAATTTTGATTCTTACAAAATTGCAGAAAATGTGCTTTTTATTATGGGACAGCATGTGACATCCACACATTAGCGGACCTCTTGGAAAAAATTTGACTACTTCCAAAGTAAATCACTGCTTAGCATAAGTAAAATCAGCACCAGCCAACCCAGCAATACTACACCAAAGTATTTAATATAATTTCATTTGGAAATGCAAAGCAGTTGCCTCAACATGGAATTTCTGTTCCCAAGGACCCAACGAATGGGTTGGGGTTTTTTACTCCTTAGACTAGAGGATCTGCTGTCCGTCTGGCTCTTCTTTCCTGAGCTCTTGCATATTGCATCTAGGTTGAAGTTCAAGACGGAGAACACAGTGATTTATGAAATGTGATATATTTTCCACTGGTGACAAAACACTTGCAACTTCCTTGGAAGAAATGGTGGGTTTTTTCATACATTTCTTCTATGAAATTGCTACTGTTGTTAAAATGTTTGGTGTAAAACCAATTTATTTCTTAATTAGCAACAATATCAGTGCTTTAGGTTTCCCTCAGCCGTGAGATAGCCGCGTGTCCAGTGCAGTGTAGCTCATGCAGTTGACTATTGTGCTGGAGAGTTCTCTCCCTGCTGCGCTTTGGACGGTTGTGCCATCTGCACTGCAAGTGAAATCATATCAGTATTTCAGTGTGCTTTTTGCTCTGTGGTCAAAGTCTTTGAAGGGGAAACACATGTTATTAAGTAATATCAAGATTATTAATATTCTCTGTTTGAACCATGTTAGTATCTCCTCAGTAATCTCTAAATGCTGTTACTTTTCAAGTGTCTTGTAATAAATTAAGTGAAACAAATTTATACTTGATAGGGTCCCGATTCAGGAGGGGGTTTCAGTCCTATTTTCATTACACACCAGCGTATACCTTGCTGAAAAGTGTTACTTATCCCCATTAGAGAAATGTACCTGGAATTGTCGCGGTTATATGCCACACATCATCAGCTTGTTTCCTTTCTTATTAAGAATGTGATATGCACAGAAATCTGGTCACATCTGAAAGGGTGAAAATAGGTATCAAAAGCAAGTCAAAGATTTTGTAACAGAGCACTAGAACCTTCCAAAGTATCACTTCATATAGCAGATCTATAGAAGCTAGACCCTGGCATGTATTTTCAAATGAAGCCTCTTCGCTTGGCGAGGCTGCTTTTTGTGACCTAATGGTGATTTTAAATGGATAGATTTAACTAGAGAGGTTTTCTTGCACATGACCTTTAAAAGGGAAAAAGAACAATGTTAGCATTCAACCCAAACCCCGTAGTCTGTCACTTTGTATACCGTATCATTACTAGCAAAATTTAAAGGAAAACTGCACCCATTTCACTCAGCCCAGCGATATGAAAGTTCACAGGCTAAGAAGCACTTGTCACCATTTTTTAAATTACAATTGGCATTCCTGAGGAGGCAGCCATTTTACTGAAATATGATCTATCTATTCTATCTATCTGACTGTCCAGCTGGTGTGTTCAAGAATGGCTATCACACACCCTAGTGCGGAGTGGTACCTGGATTATAAAAACATATAATCATCCAAAGATTATGTTCTCACTTCATGGAGTGCAGCACAGGATGTGGATGAAAACACACGTTTCCTCTCTTTTGGAAGAAACCGAGCTGTTACAGGGTGGATTTGGACTGTCTTGTGAGCAGTTTGGTATGGGACTTCTTTCATGACTGTGCTTTCCTGTTTCTGAATGCCCTTTGGTTCAAATCTGGTAATTCCCTAGCCTGCGTGGTTAAGAAAGCAGGTTTTCAGTTGGAAAGAAATCATATATCAGCAGCATGAGATTTGTGTGAGTATGAATGGGGGCTGAAATGGCAACCTTGTGAGCAGTCAGGTACCTCATTTCATCTTGATGGCCTGCTAACTTGGAGCAATCCTGCTGGCCATAAAGTTTTGAGGACAAACTTTTTGCTTCCCATCTCCTATTGTTTTAACTTGTGTTGTAGTATGTGTGGACTCTAAAAAAATCAGGGTGTGTGCTCTAAAATATCACAAATGCAAAATGAAAGTCTGACCCTTCCACAAAGTGGAACAAGTGGAACAAATTAGACAAAAAGTTCATAAGGAAAGAGTACAGCATGTGTTATTAAATGAGCAATGATTGGAAAAGCTTACTGTTTTAAAGGCAGGGAAATGAATGACATGCAGGTAAAATAACACTGTGCTACGAGAGTTGCCAAGCTTTGACGTGCTGTTCATGCCCTTTGTAGCGTAGAAGACCAGAATGCTGCATGATGACCCTCTGGAATTTATTGTAGTTCATCTCTAGTCTTGGGTTCAGCAAATTGCTAAGAAGGGGGCAAGTGCACAGCTCACCATGACTAGGGCCATACCTGCTGGAAAGAGGCATAACCTCTTGGATAGTTGACATGGAAGAAAGAATATCAGGCTGCAGATACCATTTGGAAACCCAAGAACACCACCTCCTTGACATAAATCCAGATAACTCAGAGAGAGGGGCTTTGGGTAGTTCTGCTATAAAGTGTGCTCATAAAAATGAAGGCTAATGTCCCCAGTTGAGTATTGGTTCCAACTTCTTTAAGTGCTTTTTGGATTTCCACTTTTGGAAATTGGCTGAGTCATGAAAAGCAAAGTGATGTATTATCAAGCTGGTACTGAGGCACTAATTGTCGTGTTTCACATCATTTGCAATACTGGCGTTGAGGAAGCTTAGTCTAGAAGACTGGGTATATGAGTTCATCACTTGTTCGATATTGTTTTAAAGATCTATACAAACTGTGTAATTAGCCAGTACTTCATCTGTGCTGAGTTGCGCTAACACCATTAAAAACAATGATTGTTGACTGATTCTTGTTGCTGAGGTTCTTGTACTAATATGTTTCCTTTCATGGGCTGCACCGTCTCAAAGCTCAAAACTGGGTGTCAGTTTGTGTCTTTGATCTAATGCAGGGATTTTCAAAAGATGCACACGGCTCTCACTAGACTTAAGAGATCTTGATTATAATTAAAAATATTACAAAGTACATTGAACTAACATTTTCAAGCAGCTTCCCATACTAACTTTTAGATTGTTGAGCTGAGCAAAACTGGTATCATTTTTTCTTTAAAGAAAATATTTTGCTCCTGAAAACATGAATTCTTTGGAGTAATAGGTAAACTGTCCTTGTTGTTCATAAACATCTTATTTATGCATCTTCACTGTTGTGATAAATTAACTGGGTTTGTTTTATATTTCCCTACAGTTTACTTTAAATAATCCTTCACAGTCTTTCACCACAAGACCACATAAGATTCCTTTTTTAATACCCAGAATGCTGAAATAGCATTTTGAGCACAGACTGTAATGCATAACAAGTGTATAATTTCTTATTGGGAATGCTGTACAAAAACTTGTTTCTCTATCAGCCAGTCTAAATTTTTTGCTTAATTCACTAGAACCCCTGTGTATCTACAGGGGTAATTTATAATTAGAGCTGCAGCAAGCAGTATGCTGGAGAGGCATACGTTCATGGACAAGCCTGTTAGGCTTCGCTCCAGGTCTGAGCCCCTACACGCCTCCATTTGGCCAACAGCCTTCAAGCTGGGCTTACAGTTTAAGGAGGGATTTTTCCTGAATACTTTGAAAAGAAAAAAAAGCAAGCTCCCTAAGCTCTGGATCCCTTTGCAAATGAGCTAGGAGAGGGGTGTGCATGCCTGTGTATGCGCGCGCGTGTGTGTTTGAAATTATCCATCTGTATTAACCAGGGTTCTGTGCAGTTTGGTGCAGGAGGTGGTGTCTTTTGTTCTGCTAAGCATCATGCACATTTATGGCACTATATAAATAATAGTAATGCAGCAATAATCTAAGTCATTCCGTCAAGGTCTCTCACTCCAAAGACTACCCCCATGATTCTGATTTTTAAGAGCGTCACATTGAAGAGGAGAGGAGGGAAAGGAGAAAATAAGAAGCCAGATTCTCTATTTGTGGCTGATTCAGCAGCTGAGGGTGAACATGGCTTTGCATGCTACCAAAACTTCTCCACGCTCCCAAAAGAGCCTCCTGATGTTGCTCATTATTTTTCTTGTATATGTTTCCACCACAAAACCACAGAAAAGGAAAAGTGGTAGGAGTGCAAGGGAAGAGAGAGAAATTAAAGAGATGAGGCACGTGAATTACGTCATTTTGTTACTGCTGAACAAATAAGAGATTTTTATATTTACCTTCTAAGTACTACAGTCTGCTGAAATTGGTGTGAAGCTTTCCAGCGATTTTGGATCAGGTCAGCAGCTGTTAAGTCATCAGGCAATACTACTACCACAATGCTTCCCACTGGTTACTTCCAAGGCAGAAATTTCCACTGCTGTTGCTATCTGCTTAAAACTAAGGCCCAGCCTAGAGATGTGATATTCAGTCATCCTTTTTTTTTTTTTTTTTTTGTCTTCCACTTCATTTTCCTGCCCCATACCAAGTCCCCAGTCTACAAATGTGTGCACAAGATTTCTACATTAACATCCATTCAGCTTTGGCTCACAAGCTTTACAGACTTTCACAAGCAGAAGAAATTCTTTGCTGTCAGAATAGCTGTTTCCCTAACTCACCTTCTCTTCCCTGTGTCCTTAATTTCTCCAGGAGTTTCAACTACCCTTTATGTCTTTCCCTGATAGATATGGA
This sequence comes from Chionis minor, assembly GCA_013398295.1. Taxonomy (NCBI): domain Eukaryota; kingdom Metazoa; phylum Chordata; class Aves; order Charadriiformes; family Chionidae; genus Chionis; species Chionis minor. The sequence goes on along the minus strand of VZSF01006641.1, from coordinate 535,431 downwards.
GTCATCTCTGGTCTGTATAGCAGTTGTCTGCTTCTTCAAAACATTAACTATATTGGACAGGCTGCTCTATAAAATGGGAACTAAATATGCTTACGTAAAGGCTTTACAGAATTGCAGTATTTTGAATATAAGAATTGTTATCTTCTCTTTAATATGTAGTTTATGCTTGACTCAATACATAGGCTTAGTTTAAAAGACTGTATACGCGTTGAAGACGAAAGCCTTGGAACTTTCAGGATTCTTAATTTGGTCCAATTTTGATTTAGGAGGCAAACTGTTTCCCTCAGTGCTCTTTATTCACTATCAAAAATAATTCCTATATTTGCAAGGGGCAACAGGAAAAAGAAGTTAGGTTCAAAATAATTGGGTGAGGTGCTTTTCAGGAGAATTAATGTAAGAAGAGCTGCTAAACTTATTGCACTTGAAAACACAAATAAGAGTGTTGGACAGAAGTTGTCAGTAGGTGGTCTCTTAATATCTCACCAGTTTTGAAGTTATGAAAAGGAGCAAGACTTTTTGAAATCTAGAAAAGAAAGAAAGAAAAGCTAGAAACCGAGTGAAAGAGCAGAGTCGCAGCATCGGTGACCCGAGAAACCTCATTGCTCCACTTATACTGGCACAATGTCACGTTCTCAGCCACTCCATCACCAGCAAGGGGAAAAAAAAAGCTTTTCCTTTCCTTTTAGTCAAAGGCAGTGGGTAAGCAGAGCACGCGGTTCAGAGGGTCATTAAAAAGCATCAAAGGAGGCAGCCTCATGATGGTAATAAGACGGCTGCAAGGAAATAAAGTGGGCATTGATCTGCACTATCGAGTGTGACATTTTAACCGAAGCTAAAAGCCAAGAGCAGATCTAGCCCTCTTATTCATCTGCCTGCCTGTTTTAGTAAATTGTCTTTTTTTTTCCTCCAACCAGTGGCCTCAGAGGTCACTTCATATTAGCTGGCTTGTTAATACCGAGGCAATCAATACTTAATCAACAAGTAATGGGATTTTGCAGTCATCCTGTATGATCTTTCAATAAAGCCCCGAATCTATCTCAGCCCATTCAGAGCCTGACTAAAGGTGCACGATTGCTGCAGAGCAGGGATTTGATGGTCTGATGCTCTTAGGCTGATCTGCATCTGATTAAGACACCATGCAGCCACTGTCCTTCACCCTATTGTTCCTTTATTCCCGTATAATGTAGCACGGCACAGAAATTCGTCATCTTAGCTTTTAGATGCAACAGCAAAGGAATTAATATTTCCTTAGTGCACGATGATCCAGCCTCTTGGTCATGATATGCAACCAAAAAAAAAACCAGCACAGGGGGAGGGAAATTAACAGGAGAGACAGTGACAGGTTTCATGTATTGCCTAAGAAAACACAGTTATAGCAAATGGGTCAAAAACACCCTTTTTATCTCTACCCTCTCTACCCTCCTTACTGAGAAAGATGTGCTAATGCAACAGATGTAGTCACTGGACTTGGCTATATGAGAACAGGCATTACGGATGATTCACTGGGTCAGGAAAAAGGAACAAAAGCCAAAATTACAGGCTTCTTGAAACACCCATCTCTTTTCAGATCTTCAAGTACATCGTTGACAAGACTTCAGGGTAGCGCTGTTTTCGGCTACTTGTTTTGCCCATCCTGATGAAACATTCCTTATTCTGCCATTGTTCCCAGAAACTCGATTCATGCTCGTACCATCCAAGGAGGAGTCCTAAACAGATTCAGCCAGAAAACAGCTCACAATTTCTGCTCTCCAAAAGCAGCAAGAAAAGCTGGGAAGCGGAACAACAGTAGACATAAATGTTAGGGACCTGTGGCATGCTTTACCAGCCACTTCCTGCTTCCTGGACTTCGAAGAAGCATTCGTTGAGGAAGGGTTTGTCCAAGAGAATAAGTGAGTAAAATAGCAATAAGGGAACATGAAAAAAAGATGATTGCTAACATAAAACATGGAGATCAAACTAATGCAGCTTCAAGGGGGCACCTGCTCCTTCAGCAGCAGGAGTGACGCGTGGCTGCTGATGGCAAGGGCTGTGCCCGGGAGGATTGCCACTCTGTGCGCGGAATGTGAACCTGGTATTTGTGCCTTTTTGTTCACTCCTATTATTGGCAGAAGAGTAATACACAGTATGCATGTGTATGAAAACACGCTCTTCTGAGTCACTTTGTGTTTTATTTTCGTGGATATGAATCTCTGGAAACTGAGCCTGCGTTTCCCGTTTTCCACCCTCCTCAGGGGCTGGGGAGTTCACATAGCTTCACGCAATGGCCTTTCTTTCAATTCTGAGTTGCTGTTTTCTCCCATCCTGTTGAATTTATTTCAGCTACACTCCCTGCCCACACAGTGTGCCTGCACACGCAGCACTGATGGTGCGGGCAGCAGGAAGAGCGTGGGGATGCGTCCTGCCTGTCCCATTGAACAGGGCACAGGAGGGAGCCGCGTCAGATGTGAGATGTCCCAGGCACCTTTGTGGCAGGCTGTAAATGCCACTGCTGGAGCTTAGGAAGTACATGCTGGTTTGTATCCCAGGTGGCTATTGCAAAGAGGAGAGAAACACAGCAGCTCAGACCCAGCCTACTCCTGTTAGATATATTGAGAAGATATTTTTTAATTACGTCTGCAGTATTTTGTTTGGTAGTGCTAGCAAAAGTAGCTCACAGGTTCACATCATTTCTTCCAATGTGGATGTCAGAAGAGGACTCTTATTTTGGTGGGGAGGCACACAGGGTATGGATCACAGCTTTGCTTTCCATGAATTCCCCTTGAGCGTTACAAGTGGCTTGGGCCTGTGTGGAGGGAGGCAGGGTGGAAGGAGCCTTTTGCTCCAGCAGGTTCAACTGCAGGGATTGCTGGGGGTGGGTAGTGGGTGTGCTACCCATGCAGAAGGTGCAGGGAGTGCTTCACACAGTGGCTTCGTTTTCCCCCAGACACCAACTGTGTTTGCTGTGGCTACAGCCCCCTTTGGACAGACCATTTTTGCTATAGATACATGCCAGAAATGATCCATCCATGCCTGATGGCTGAGTGCTGCAGTCGCTCCCATTTGAGTAAGCACTAAAAACTGGAGGAGACCGTTTTTTATGCCTACACAAAAGCCAGGATCAACTTAGGCCAATGTGTGAACAGTGATTGAGTGGTGTTGGGCAAAAATCAGGATTGGCTCACGCATCAGTCCAATCCTTTAATCAGAATGAATTGAACTCTAATCTACTTTTTGGCAATGAACAAATAGGCAGTCTTGGGTATGGATGCTGTTCTGTTTCATGGATATATGTGTTTGTGCAGACTGTGGGGGCGCGGGTTAAAATTAGAGCTGCGTGAGCCCTGTAGGGTACCATTCATGATGAGGTTTGCAAACTAATCTGTGTTTCTTGATTTACAGGGATTGGAAACAAACCAAACCTCATAGATTTGTTTGAAGGGTTTTGTGTGATGTGGGGATAGGAGCTCCATCTGTACTGGCTCACTTGCATTTTCCCTGAGCTAACCTTCCCTAGATACGGCAGGAAGATCTTAGGGTTTCACAGTGAATAGGTGCATAGAAAGGAGCCAACACTTTTGGCTTCACTGCTTGTCCTAGCAAATGCTGAGTTTCACGAGTTATATTTTCTTATAAAAAAGATGGTCTCCATGTAATGATTTACTCGTTCTCCAGTGCTAGCATTGCTTCTCTTCTATAGCTGTTTCCTGGCTGCATCTTAGGTCACATATTTGTTATCACCTCCTTAAAACAACACTAGAAAGTCCCTAAGAAACCCTTAAGTCTCTTAGTCTGTGATCCCCGTGAAAGAATTGGGATGACAACTTGTGTATTGCTTCTCTTGAAGCTTCTATTTTATAGCGTTTATGTTAATTGGAGCTAATCATCACTTTGAAAGGGACACTGGGACATGTCTCACCTTCTGATGGAAGAACAGGGAACTACTTTGGAATGGCTTATACAGCAATGGAAGAGCCAGTCAAGGAAGAACCAACTGAATGTTTAAATATAACAAATATCAGCTACTAGCAATTCATGTTGATTTGTAAATTATATTGAGAACTGCGAAAATCCTAGCTTTAACACTTATTTTGGCCTACTTTACGTATAGCTCCTGAAATAACTCTTTACCTTGCACAGGAAGATAAACCTGGTAGCTCTTAAATGGCTATGATAAAGCCAAGAATGCCTGGATTTGGCTAAACTTCAAACCTTCAAATCTCATGCAGTGCCGTGTTGTTATTAACTACTGTCGGCTGGGTTTTCAGAGAGAGGCAGGCATATTTCTGTAAAAATTGGAGACTTTTTCATAGAGCATCTCCCCAGGATTTGAAGCAGTAGCTGAGCAGTCTTGAGTGAAGTGTCTTCAGGGTCTAAAGTATCCCTTCTAGGAGATGGCAATCAGCTAACCCGTGCACATATCTCTTTTCTGTGCTGTAGCTATCTGCTGCCAGAATCAATAGCAGCTGTAATGACCAAGCACATGGATGACACACCTAACAGTGAGACTTACGTGTCAGTGAACTGGGGCAGTGGGGGGAAGCTGGCAAGTTTGCACCTTGGGTGTGAGGAAAGCTGGAAATTAAACAAGGGAGGAGGACACGGAAAGTGTGCTGCCTCAACAGATGACTGCTAAGGATCGTTCTGCTTCAGGTTGCATGTTGCTGTGGCCAATGCGTCACTGTCCTCCTGCTGCAATCCTGATTTTCCCTTCTGCAGGGGTACAGAAGTTACCCCAGGTGGTCCCGAGCTGAGGGAGCCCAGGCTGCTCCACTGGCTGCACCCGTGCTGCTCAAGTACAGCTGTGGCCACCCTCACGCTGAGGGCAGCTGTCGTTTGCCCCCACGGCCTTCTGCCAGTGGTTCAACCCTTGTGGTATGACTGTGGCCAGAATCTGAGGGTATCGCTAATATTATGCCGTAGTGGGGCCTTAAAGCAAAAAAAAAAAAAAAAAAAGTTACTGGTTTTTCGAGTTCTCATTGCTCATCAGTTCTGCATCATGGGTGAGTTTTGGGCTGAGTCCCTCCTTTCTGTTGGGCAGGCAGTTATCTGCAGTTTAATTTGCCATACTTGAGTGTCGCAGGTTTAACTCAGAGGATTAGCAATTGCTCTGGACAGTGTTGCTGTTAGCAGGGGGGTTTGAACTCCGAATGGGAAAGATCAACAAAGTGTCTCATATGCATTTTGTATGCGATGACAGACTACAGCGATTTACCAGGAGGCTATATTAGGTAGAAATCTTACATGTAGCTTGGAATGGGATAAGGGGAAAAGTGGAGATAGGGAAGAATATGTGACTATTTTTGTCCATCAGCCAGATACCTATTGGTCAGTTTGTTACAGAGGTCGCCTGGAAAGGTCAGCAGCAGCTCAGTGAGCTGTGCTGCAAAACATGCCTGGGCTAAACTGAAACATTCATTCCTGCATAAGCCAGGCAATCTCACAACTATCAACTGTGAGCTGCAGTGTGGACAACGACTATCCTATTCTTGTGTTACGGACATGTTGGTACTAGTCAGTTATGACACCCTTTATCAGTTCCAGAAAACGGCCTTGTTTTCTGCAGTGTATCGTTTCTTTTCTGCTGGGTTTTGATAGGCTGTACTTTGGTTCAAGCTGTGTGCCTTGCACATAAAGCAAGCTACTGGAGTCTGCTCGCAGGCTGACCCCTTTGCACTGAGACAGGACAATGGCAGTGCGACCTGCATTACTCAAATTCCAGCCTTCACGGAGCTGTCATCAGCATGCCTGGAAAATTAATGTCATTATGCTGTTGCTCGAGGCTTGGCATGACTGCTTCTCGCCTGCTTGGGAGAGAGGAAGCCACGGCAGAAAGTGAATATTGTGGCTTACTGCTGCAAGGGAGGGACAAGCACTGCTGAGAGCCGATGGGATATTTGTCTTCATGAGTTTTGCAAATGGAAGTCTGCCCTCTCTGTTTAGTACTGTAAGCTTTTGTGTATTTGCAGCACTATCTTTCAGTGGTTACTGGAATCTGTGCTAACTAGGGACTGATTTGACCGCTGTTATTCAATGTGGTGTAGTGACACTTTCCAATTTCCACTGGGCATTATCTTGAACAAGAAAGGCGAGGGTGCAACAGCTTTTCTCCCCTCTTGATTTAAATGCATTTCTTCCACTGTCCTCCTCTGCAACATTTTTTGTAGGACTTCTTGACATGAAACAAACTCGTACTGTTAAAGCCAGTGAATGGAGTTGTGAATATATTTCTTGTCCTCAACAGCAGTGGCACTCAGCAAATTGAATAACTGTTTAACTATGCAAGGGTACTGAGTGTCACCCTTTCGAGTAACTTTGGGGGAGTGATTTTATTTGCAGGTAGTTGGAAAAGCCTCAAGAGAACAAGGAGCAAGAGAGGAGAGAAAGGGACATCGCTGCCTCTTATTATTCCACTGCACCAAGCCAGCCCACTGCTGCCTTTCCTACCCTAAAAATACTGTGGGGAGCCATGGAGGAACCTGCTTCCTCTGAAGAGGCTCTTGTTGGGGCAGCATGATCTCTCTTGGATCAGTCCCACCATGTGATCCCTGCCCAGTGCTGGAAGTTGGCTCTCTTAACATCCCTTGTACCCATCCCATTCCCAGCTGTCAAGCAAGTGGTGTCTTAACTTAAATCTTAATATTTCTTCCCAGAGCAGCTGTGAGATTTTAGATGATGCAACTTATTTTGAGTTTTCTCTCTCTTCTATCCGCTTTGCTTTAAGCTGGTAGCAGGAGCACTGAAGTGCTGAGAGAACAGTGGCTTTCTCAGCAAGCCTCATCCTACAAAATCAGCAAGTAAAAGAAATCTTGCCTGACACAGGGAGCTTTCAGGGCAAGGACAAGGATCCAGTAATGATCAAAACTTCAAAATGGCAAGATCTCCTAGCCAGGCCCCTACTCTGTGATGAAACAGCTCAGAAACCTATACAAAAGCTGTAAGACATTGATTAGTAATACCACACTGTAACTGTATGCATGAAATTAACCAACAGATATCCTCTCCGAGTGTTACTTGTTGCATTGTTTGTTCTTTTGCATTATGAATATCCAGATCAATAAGACCAGATTTCTAACTCTTCATCTTCCTTTTAAGTATCAACAGATACAGTCCTGTTCCATATAAATGTGAGTTAAATAATGTGGACTAAATAAAGAGACTGAGATCCACTTAAAAATACGTGAGAAGGCAGATACTGCTCTTGTACCTATTGCATGTACCTGCAAACCTGCACCATAAACACATGCTACCCAGCATGTTGTTTCTTTGGCGTTAGCATTGTGGCAACTACACACAGAAGTAACAAAACAATTGACATGCTGTAAACATGTCAACTGTTAAACAGTTGTTTATTTGACTGCTTCTGCTAATATCCCAATAAGTCACAAGTACAAAGTGCTCTCCTTTTTTATTTTTTTAAAATTTTTATTTAATTGATAGCTGTCCAGGACTCACTGAAGGCAAAATCAAATCGCATCCTGAATAAACAATGCAAGGAGCAAATCAGGTGTGTTCTCTGAAGGACCCAAGGACCTCCCAGCAGAATAGGGAAAGACAGCACTTTGGTGCCAGGAGCAGAGCTGGCCTGGCAGCGCTGCAGAGCTGTCCAGCTCTGGAAGCTCAGGTGTCTCCAGGCATGCACGCGGCAGCTCTTGTTATCTCACAGCAGTGACATCCTGTGCCTTTCACACTTGATTTTTGCTCTCAGAAAAAAAAAAAAAAAAAAGCTTCGATATTCAGGGTAAAACTGTGCTCGTTTGTAAGTGGGTCTGTGCAAAAATAATGCTTTTTTAACATGCCGTTCCACCTCACTGCTTTGGTAACTGAGGAAATAATGTAGTGTCTCTTTAACTTTTATATCTACAAGGCCTTTCTTAGGGTCTAGTTTTATTTCACATAACTTCTGTTTGAGCACCTCTTTGTCATAATGTCTGTAGAACCACTTAATGTTTGCATTGGAAGCCCTTTACTCAAAGGGAATTTTTGATCGATGATGTATCAGGAGCTACTGTTCTTGGCGTGGGATAGCAGAGAAACGTGGAAGGGGCTTGACAGAGTGTCTGTGTTTATGTTCCAGGGAAGAGGCCCTTGAAGAAGACTTGCTCTGCCTTGTGCCTTGCTTGTTAGAGGTCCAGTTGCAAAATGACAACTTTCTTTCACAATGACAATTACTTCTGAAACCAGCAGTCATGCTTAGCAGTCGCTGTCTGATTGCCAATATTTACCTTGCTTTATTACATTACTGTAAACTTTGGTTGGCTATCAGAGCCAGTTGATGACTCTGACAATTTGGAATCTGAAGGGCTCTTATGAAATTAAACACCGCCTTTGCGTGCCATCAGAGCCTCTAGCTGGGCAAGTGAAAATAAATGTTCGAAAGGTTGTACTTTATATAGCCACAGACTTGACCTCTAAGTGCCTTAAAAGGGCTCACATACTTAAAGGTGCATTACCAGGCCTTACACTAATTCACTGTGATAGCTAAAGTGCTTTGTGTATACCACAAGAGACCAGAAGCCCTTGAGGATCCTTTAGAGCAGAGCATGTGGGCAGTTAACATTATTCGGCTTGAATTTTGTATTTGCAGCCAGTCATGAGTGAAAGTAGGGGTAGACTATTTGCATATTGTTTTGGTATAAAGCTAGAAAAATGCTTCCATATGTGTAAGTCATGTAACTTCATCCTGTGTGTTTCTTAGATGCCTGTAAAACCCTAAATAAGATGAGGCCCTTTCTTTTTCTTTTCTTATTTTTTCTTTTCTTTTTTCCCCCACTGAGAATTTCTTGGAAGCATTCATCCCTCCCTCTCTTTAAGTTTGCTGGTCTAAGCAGGAATACTTGAGACTGATTTTAATTCTTAACTAGATGGACATGATTTATTAATTCACATTTGAAATAACAATTGCAGTCGGAAGGAATCAGCTGAAAGCCTTAATTACATTGGAAAATATGCTTCAGTGTAGCATGGCCCCATCCAGCTTTCAGAATGCATAATTATCATCATTTTTTAATTTTTATATTTGAAAAATTGTGATGGAGACCAGACTCTGCTGGCTACTCGCACTGCTTCAAAGCAATGCCTAAATCAGAAGTGAGTCTTTAAATAGATCATTTTCTTACTTGCTTGTTAGTGCCCAACCACATATGTAGACTTACTGTGCAGGGTTTGGCCTCGGTGTTTTGCGTATTATTTTTACATCTGAGCCAACTAGCGGTTTCTGTGCCCAATTCCAAGGAAAAAAAGATGTTAAACTGTGAATGCACACTGGCATATGAGCTGAGATTAGGTAATTTGGGATCACTCCATAGAAATCACATATGGGCTTTGGAGACTGGGAATTCATTCCTGTTCAAACAGTGACTGAATGGGGAAAGCAAGATCAAGGTAATTAAAAAACAAAAAACCAAACCACTGAACTTCCTGAAAAGAAAAAAAATGCACCACAGAACAAGAAAAAAAAAAACAAACCCAAAGCCTTCCTTACCTTAATCTTGAAAAAATATGACAGCTGAGAGAGATATTGGCCCACTTGACCCAAATGAGGTAACACATGAGCACATCTAGCTATGACTGCAATTCCTGTCAGCATTCTGTCTCTTAAGAGTTCTGAGTATTTTCCTTCTTTCTATGTCTGTCTGTCTTCACTCCATATTTGTTGTTTTCTTACCATCTTTTATCTTCCTCATGACCCTCTTGTCCTCATTCTGTTATCTAGGTTTAGCTATTCATTAAGTTCATTATAAAATCGGTACTAGTTAAAGAAAACTGCTGTAAAGTCAGTCCATTGTGAGACAATCACTTTTTTATTTTTAAGTTTGTGAAACCGAGAAAATCTGTGCAAAGTTTACTTCAAAATTTGGGTTAAAAAGGAAATCTAAAATTGTTTTCAGAACTGTGATTTGGCAAAAAACTGATCATAGCCCTGGTCTGGCACTGGACATAAACCCAAGGCTGAGGGGTGCCTGGAATAGGTTTGCTCATTTTCAATTATGAGAACATATGCAGTAGGACTGAAGTAAGGTCTATAGGAGCCCCGCTGCCCGGGTAGAAAGCTAAGAGAAGGTCCTGGTGGTTAGCAAGGCTGGGACCCTACTTCATGGCTTACGCCAAGGCCTCTGGCAACCTTCTCTTGTCAGTAATTTCCATTTTCAGGTGTGCCCTGACATCCTGGAGGAAAACTTCCAGCTGTGGGCTACAGAGCAGATTACAGAGTCTGTTCATCCAGTGTAAAATACTAGATAAAGTGTGGGTTGGTTTATGGAAGAACAGTATGACTGGCACCCAGTGAAAAGCACTGCATGGTGTGGTTTCATGTTAAGACCTAGAAATGGTGGAGCTGTAGAACAAGGAACTGTCAATTCTTCGTTAGCTTCTCCTGATCATCCTGTGAGCAGCAGGACCCCTTCTCCCTTAGCATCTCCTCAGTCTCAGCCCCTCAGCAGAGAGGAGGCATGAAGCAAAATTTAATAGGTGGTCAATGGGATACTGTAGAAGATGCATGGAGAGGGCTGAAGTGGAAGAGGAGTGACTGAAGGAGCTCATAGTTCAGCCTGAATATTATCATCTGGATAGAGAGAAGAACCCAATCAAAAAACTCATCTTAATTAGACAATAGAAGGGAGGAGGAGGATGGTGATGGTCATCTGTTTAAGGCCAGAGGAGAAGCTATGGATTGTGAAGGGGCAGACACCACAACAGCCACAGGGTTATTTTCTTGTTCTGAACACAGGTTAAAGTGGCACTCTAAGGTGTTGGAAAACATTAAAACTTTTCACTGGCAAGATGATACTGTATGAGGCATCCTAAAGAAAGGGAAACTTTATGAAGAGAAGGCTATCCATAATTGAATCAGAGGCAGGCACCACAGACCACTTAAGCTCTGTTTGTCAGTGTAGGAGCAGAAAAAACTTTTTTGCACCATATCTATCAGGCTCTGGATAAGGAGCGCAGATTACTTACCAAGCTATTAAGAAAATATATTAACAAACACTGAAAATATATGTTTGCTCCTCAGCAAACGGCTCTTCCCAGGCTTTTCCTGAAACAGAGTACTCTGAAATCATACACAGGAGTGCAGGACGAATTGGTTAAAACAGGGGGAAGGAAGTATCACTTTAACCACCCCGTGTCCTTGACTAATGTTAAAGGCTTTTGCCTTTTCTCTCCAAACTTGATGAAACGTCTTACACCTGTACGCATGCAGAAATGTACTTCTGAAGTAAAACATGGTAGGTGCTCTTCAGAAGTCATTGTTAAAATATGGAGGAGGATCCTTCTTTTATTCTGAGTCCTTCCTTCAGATGTGCACAAGTCTTCAAATATTTTTACAGGGAATTGGTATGGTGGAAAACTCTTTGACTTACATGACAAAATAATTCCACTTATTCTGGCCCCTAAAAGGTGGAAATCATACTGTTTATCTATGATCTTCCTTAGCAGCTTTTGCCCAGTGGAGCATTCACAGAATTGAACCCTAAACCTACATGACATGCCTACACGGTATCTTATTAGCTCTTCGAATCTTCCATAAAACTTGTAATCTTTACTCTCCTCCCTGGGCCTACTGAGGACCACCACCTATTGGCTGGTGGGTGAGCGCACATCATGTACAATATGGTCTTTTTTTGTGCCTAGGGCTTACTCAGACCTGAAGTAGTGTCTTGCCAGAGCTGGGAGATACTGCAGAACTTCACTGATACGCTCCTGACCTTTCTGTGACTTGGAAATAGCCACTTTTTAAAAAAGGTTTGTGAATGTTTATAGGAAAAGCAACAAGAGATCTAACAGGACAGCTGTACCTGGTAAATTCACCTCTTCTGTCCCTTCAACTGACTAGCGATAAATAAGGCAAATGCAAGACTGTACTTGAAAATATAAGAGCAAAAGAACAATCTTTTCTCCTCTTGGCATGGCTTCCGACAATGTTTGCTGTCTGCCAGTGTTGCTGTAAGTTACAGTACACTGGGTCATCATTACATACATGGAGCCAATGAGGGCAAGAATAACCTTAGAAACAGTCTATTTTCTGTCACTGAGCAAGTGTTGTGCTCTACCCCTCTGACATATCCAACTACCTGATGTGTAAAAATGACTGGAGTTATGTTTAAGCTGTTTGTCCATCCTTTCCCAGACCTCAACACTAGTTAAACAGGTACTGGTGTATATGCATATATTTTATATATGCATATATAAAAATATATACATACACACTCACAAATGTATACATGTAATACTCTTGTACATGGCAAGCTCATGAGCTGTCTGCCTGAGAAAAGCAGGACAAAGCTCTGGGCAAACTGAAGGGGAAGGAAGAGAATCAAGACTGATCTCCGAAAGGGGGAGACAGTTTCAGCAAGCAATGCAGCTCAGTCATTTTGGAAATGGAGGATTTCTGAGAGCAGAAAGCATTGTTGCTTTAGGATCTGATTCTATTCTGAATGTTTGAGTACTTAATGGAGGGAAACACCACAACAAGAGCAGAGTAGGAATTCTTGGTGCAAAAATCATATCCTTATCTGACCTCCAGCAGTGAAGTTTCTGAACATTAAGCACCTCCTTGCTCCTTGGCTGTGAAAAAAGTTTATTTTTATTCCCTTTTTAATTATAGGAAACTGAGAATCAGGGAGACAATATTTCGGACTTTCAAAGTCCTGTTTAAATAGCTAGGTATAGAAAGAAGGCATCATGCCAGGAAAGGAAGGTCTTCTGAAAACATTTCTGCAAACATCAAGAGGGAGCCAAATGCTTTCTGCTATGCTGGCCCTCCTGGGAAGGACATTTTCTGCAAACCTGGCCTTAATTGGCGCTAAGCACTGGAAAATTCTGGTCCTCTACTCATCATTATGGCATTATGGGTCAGCTTGGTATATCTGTTGCATTAAACCATCCATCCTTTCATTCAATCTTTGCCCTGGATGTACATGCCCAATTTTATTTTGTTTTATTTGTGAAGAGCAAATTCAGGAGGGAAAAAAAAAATACTTCTTTTTCTCTCTCTTTTTTTATTTTTTTGGTCCCTTCTCATCTTTTAGCCTGGGATTTGTAGTAGCATGGCCCGTTCTACCCCCTTCCAAAATGCAGCGAAAAGGAGCCATCTGTGGGTTCCCTCTGTTGATATATTTCCAAAAGACCTTGCAAAGTGACATTAATTGTTTTGACTGTGTGCACCTATTCGTTATTACACACTGCTGCCTCACTCTCTTGCCTTTTAGTTTTTCTTTCTTCAAGTAATAATCTTGCACTATACTCAAATACTTGTGTACAATCAGCTCAGAGGGAGTCAGCCGAGAAGCCTTGCTGTTTTCAGTGCCCTAAAAGCAGAGATGTTCTGAAGTCATTTCAGTGTAAGGAACACATTTCCTACTTATTAGGTGATTTCTTGTGTACAGGTGGGACCCACCCGTACCACATTATTGAAATTAGCTCCTCTCCAGATTCCTTCCATTGTGACTTGGGTTAACTGTAGAAGATTTGAGCACATCAGCGTTATCTTTGCTGATATATGAGTTGTTCACTATGTGAGCTAGGAGCTGACATTCAATGCTGCGCATTTCTTTCTCCAGCAAAGCCATGAAAATCAGATGGAATTCCTGGGCAATATTAAATCCCAAGCAAAAGCTTTATAAAAGCTACTTCAGAACACTATTAAATTATTAGTATTCTTTTTCATAATACAGATGGGGTCTCATTTTATTGAAAGAAAAAGAGAGAGAGAGAGTGGTTTTTCCAGCCCTCTTGGGAATTATTTTATTGAAAATACCAAAACTGGGAAGATTTCTCCGGTGCCAGGGGTCAGAATCTTTCACTAGTTTGTTGTAATGTGAACATATAAAAATTCACTCAGTGCTCATTCTCTGCCTTTTATTTAATGTACAATCCAGGTAGTTCCACTTTGATTCTTTACATTACTGTCCCTAGCACTGAACATTTGCCTTGAGTGTTTTAAATTTCTTTCATGAATTCTGAAGAAGGGAAAACTTCAGGAAAATCGCCATTGGCCTAATATGTATTGATGTACTATTACCAGCAAAACAAATTTTTGTTATTCCAACTGGTACTGAATAAACAAGTACTTTATATTTCTTCTGGGAAGCTCTAACTTGCAGTATTCTTCACTTTAATATCTCCACTTAAAACCAGCATTTTCTTACTAGTTCCCTTTGAGTCATATCTGCATACCTTAATAAGTAAGTGTTTAATATTTTAATTTCTATTAATACAGAATAGTAAATGCTGATGGAAGTCAGCTGAAGTAGGAACTATGACAGGCAGCTAAGTTACGTTTCTCCCTGTGCATCGTCATCGTCACCAAATACTATCAATAGAAGGACTGGCCAACTCATAATTTTGAAGGAATTGGGTTTTCAATGATTGCTAAGGGCAGAGTTGTCATGCAGATGCTTTATTGTGACAATGATTCATAAGAAGAGAAGAAATCAGCTCGATTCTCTCATCAGTAGTGACATGTTCTTTGGACTGGCAGTTAAAATATTTTTTTGCTTACAAAATAATTGCTGGTAATTATTAGAGAATACTGGTAATCTCTAAAGTCAGGTAAAAGTGGCAAATATGGAATCCCTGTGGATATATATATTAGTCGTCTTTTAGCATAAACCTGGGCTGTAAAGTGAGATCACCAAACACAACGTCGTTGCCTCAACTTTTTTGTCCTTTTGTTATAAAAGGAGGCAAGTTCAGCTTGGTTATCTATATAAACCCTGTGAAGGTTTATATCCGGGTCTGAATTTAGGCAGTGTTTGTGAAAGGCAAGTGAAAATCCTGATTTGGAACGATTCTGCTGTATGAAAGCTTGGCTCTTCTGCAGGTTGGCATTGCTTGTTTTAGGCTATGTTGGCCAGTATCAAAATGCCTTTAAATTCCCCCAAAATGACAGTTAAGGAAAGTATTGTGTTGGTGTTTTGAGGCAGATCTTAAAAGAAGGATTGCTTTTGTCTAATATCATACATTGCATCACGCACAAGTGCTTCTTGTGTTCTTTGTCAAGGGGTTATGAAGGCTCCATCCATGCAGCTGGGAATTCAGGAATATTGCTGATGCAAAGAGGAATGTGTTTCGCAGGGCTGCAGTATGCACCTCCATGATCTAAGATGAGAAAAACATGCCATCGAGATGTCTTTGATTGCTTTAACCTTTCTGTCCTCCACACCGAGGCAGCCCCTGGAGCCGCTCTCTTGCTTCTAGCCAAGATTCCAGACTCCTTCCAAATATCCCATTTTAAGTAAGCAGGTGGCTGAAGTATTCCTGAATCCAGGGACATCTTACCTCAGTCATGGTCTAAACCACAACAAAACAAAGCAAAAAAAAGGCAACAGAAACGCAGTGTGAACTCAGGCCAGTGCTTGTCTCTGTTTCCGACTATGCAATCCGTATTCAGTGAATAAATTCATTTCTGCGTGTTTAATCTGACACCTTTTGCAAGCAATACACTCACTCAAAACACCAGCAATGAATAAACACTACCAGCCTCTCGTAGATATTTGATTGGGTAGCTAATTCACAAATGATTGACTACCCAAGTAGTGAGAGCATATGGAGGCTCTGTGAGCGACTGTCAACACGAGGAAAGTAGTCAGGGAAGCCAATTGTTAAGAACTGAAAACAATAGTGAACAAGAAAGTCCTTGAAGGAATGTGGCACTGGGTCTGCTTGAAGCATGAATTTATGAAAATGCGTGGCCAAAACAAAAGAAGATGGCAGCATCATTTCCTATATGTGCTTCTCGTTGTTGGTTATTATTATTCCAATTTTTGACACTTGAATGAAATGTGGTATAATTGGGCTTCATAGCTGCTGCTTCAGGCGACATCAATTGCCTTTTTTAAAAATGATGATGGCGTTGAGGGAGACTCTTTTTTTTTCCTTTTATTTTTTGAAGCTACTGTAGTCTCACTGCCACTCGTACAATACACGAAAGGGGCATTGTACTCCTGGGAGGGTCTGCAAGGCTGGGGACTGATCCCATAAAGAAATATGAGATGGAGAAGAAAAGTAAACATACTGTGGGATGTTGCGCTAAAGCTAAACCCAAGATATTCCTTCTTTTTCCTCTCTGGGTTTTCCTTACCAATAGCTCAAGCATTTCTCTTCCTTTCCTGTAGCATGCAGAGTGTATAACATTACAGGTGTATGCAAGAAAATTCCATTCCTTGCCTTCCTTTGCTTTGATTCAGTAATCAATTCTGTCAAGTTTGAAGGACCTTAAGCTGTCATGAAAGGAAAATCATTCCTTAAACTGCGTTTATTTCTGCTGAAAAAAAAACACCTCTGCATCTTTTGTTTGTATTGATAGGTATACTGCAGGATTTGGTTGGCTTATTTTGACTTAGGGAGGAAATAAGATGAGAAGTATTATGTTTTTCAAAGTTGGATTCAGCAGGGAAAGGGAAGATGCATTCATAATTCTGCTTTTGCATTGAGAAGCAATTCTTTAGGAGGCAGAACAAATCTTTAAAAAATAATGCTGAAAATACTCTAATGACTGAGAAGACTGACTGAACCTGTTGTGACTGCAGGCCTTTGCAGGCGATAAATCCTACTAGGTATGTTTTAAATACCACATCGTGCCCCTTATTTCTGCTCCTCCTCAAATCCACCAGTGCAGGGCTGGTTAGGCCTCAGTGTAGAGCAGCGTTTCATTTCAGTGTCCCCAAGAGAACTTCAGCCCTGCCAAGGCTGCTGGGGTGTCCTGCCCTTACAGCCTGTCCCTTTGGCTGTGTCCCCAGTGTTAGGGTTTGGGTGGTGACGTAGAGCTGAAAGAAGTGGAAATTTTTTTGGCTACAGTAGGAGAAGCCTTTGCATTGCCTGAATGACAGGTGGAACTGCGCTGGAGGAGAGCAGGGAAATTAGTTGAGCCAGGTCCGTATTGCTTTAAAAACAAAATGTTTGCATATCTTGAAGGCAGTTTCCCTTCAGACAGACCCAAATGAAGGGTCTGGATCCAAACACCCCCAAATGAAGGACCATCTGTACTGCAGCTCTGTTGTAGCCGCTTCACAGAAAACCTGCCAAAGGATGCGCAGGATGTAGCCCTTCTGCCAGGTGCTGTCAGCAGCAGTGGATGCTGTGCTGGGATGTCAGGAGGTTCCTCCTAAAATTAACATACTAGCGCAGATCCCCAGGTGAGCAAAATGGTTCCCCTTGGTGTTTTCAGGCAGCAAACTCTCCTCTTTTGCTAAGGCCTAAGTTTGTGCATAAAGCAAAGAAAATGCCGCTGAGAAAAAAGAAGCATAAATGGGGAAACACAACCACAGTAACACAAATGTCAGTTTATAATGTTACAGCTTGTAAACAAGACGTATGTAAACTCCCCCTCCATGCACACACACATATGTGCGCACAGCAATCCTTTTCCTCACTTCTCTTACCCTCTGGCAGGAGTGTTCAGTGCATATTGTCCCTTTAATATTTCCTCTTGCTTCTCGCCAGGTCTTTCCCCCAGGCACCCCACCAGGAGTTGTTGAAGTTGACTAGTGGAGATGCTGTCTCTCTACCACAGGGTTAAACTCATGGCTTCCTGCTCTTACTCGGTCATATGGATACCAGTGATAGGAGTGGTGGTGGAGACATGTTTCCCCCTTCTCCCAGCATCTTCTTCTGACTGTTCTTTCTCACCAAAATGCCAGACTTTCATTACTTTAAGGCTCTGCCGGCTGGTAAAACCCATTTCTTTTTTCTCTTATTTGTGAGATCCCAAGCAGGGCATACGTCGTGACAGCCAGCCCTATTGCCAGGACTACTGATGCAGAGCTGGGGGCTGCCTGGAGGCGCCAAGATGTAGCAGGGCAAGCATAGAGTCTGGGGCCCTCATATTGGCAGGTAACTCTTGGAACTTCATTGCCTAAAGACATAAATTTAAGTGCAATTCTTAGGTGTAGGCATTTAACTACTAATGATTTAGGATCTTAAACAATTTTAAAATATTCTTTTTAATGCAATCTTTGCAGTTAACCTTTAACTGCTTCCAGTTCATGGAATTCTTTACAAGAAAGGGCAGGAAATCAATAGCTCTAAAAAGTGAAAGCAACAGCCTTAGCATCAGCATGTGCCATATCATACTGGTGTGCCAGTGAGAGCAATTGCCTAGAGCAAGCATGAAGTGACACAGAAGAGCCATCCTCTGCCTGGATTACTTTTGCATTATAATCTGGCTCATAAGGAATCCTGTAAGGAAAAGGGAGGATGAAGGTAGGTTTCATCGCCAAGCCATTATCAAGGGAACCTGGGGCAAGTGATGCTTGTCCGTACAGGAATCCCTAAATCCGTTGATTTCTGAGAGCTCATTAGTGTGAGTATAGCAAGATTTTGACCTGCTTCTGGTGTTGTGCGGGTCCTGGAAATTGTTGTTACTTTTGTGACTCTACTACAGGTACTATAAAGCAAGGACAGGCTTAAAATTAAGCTAGCTGCTTATCAACCCAAATTTCTATCTCTATGCAAACAAACAAAACCTACACATCCCCATACACCCCCTGTTCAGTGAGCCTTCCTGCTCTCCTTTGTTCAGCTTCTCCATGCTTTTGTCTTAGATGTTAGAAGGTTGGACACAAGGTCATTCACTAACCATTTCATGTGGATACGGCAAGTCAGTTCAGGTCTTCTCCCCCTCCCCTCAATTCATCTGAAATCTCTGCTGTGCAGTAATGGAGCTGAAAACACAGTCCTCATAGTAAAAAAATAAAAAAATGCTGCTGTTCCACAGGAGTGCTGGGAAAGGATGTCCCAGATGGGTGTTTGTGCAACTCAGAATGGATTGTTTGGATGTCACATATTACTTAGGCAGTAGATTAGTGTGAGTTTGAACCCTTTTAAGCAGAAGCTGGGAAAGGGTTAGAAATACTTCTGTCATCAATAATTACAGGAATGTCTATTCAGCCTTTGCTTCTTCTTAAGGCCTAGGACATACTCCTTCTGGACCCCAGGGAAGGGCAGTTCAGGGACGATATTATTCATAGATGTCAAAAATCCCAAGCATGTGTCACTTGCCAATAGCAATTATTGGGGTGGTGGGGCACTGTCCAAATATTGCCATGGATATGGACTGTGATCTCCTTGAGTTGTTCTCCCCAGTTTCTAGAACTGAATCCTTGGCATCTTAAACAGTTATTGAAATCTATATGCTCACTTTCCCTGTCTGTAAAAATGGGATGAGTCCCCTCACTAGCTTATTTGGAGAACAAATTAATAATGTCAGGCACTCAAGTTGAAAAGTTTTTCAATGTATATTTGCTCTGCAAAACTGCTCAATATTGTTATTATTTATTATTCTATGGACTCATCACTCTCAGCTCTCTTCTGCCAGAAGCTGCTTTGAAAGATGGATAAGTTGCACAAAAATTATTTTCCTTCAGTTTTCTTTGTGAGAAATGTGGCATGGGGGGGATTGTTTTTGTGAGGGAGGGCAAAGGAAGACAAGCTGCTATAATGAAATGGTTTGAAAAGGTGGAACCAGGGAAAAATAACTTCTAACCTAAAATTCAGACTGTTCTATTGCCAAATTTTTACTCAGATAAAAGGCACAAATACGTAAGAGTATAAACAGTCCTTTTACTACCTGCAGATACATTTATAACGCTTCGGTTTTCTCTCTGTGCTGTCTCTCCCTCCACACAGCTATAGCAGATGTAAAGGTAGGGATAGATGTGAATACCCCTAATTACTGTTTGTTAATTCTGCGTTTGATGTAGCTGATAAATACCAGCGCTGCTCCTGTCTCACTCTTTACTCCCAGTGACTTTCCATCTGGTGCAACTCGTGCTGTACGCTCCCTCAGGTTTATGTGAAAACTACTGTGAAAGCAGAGTCATTGATTTTTGTAGGTTTAGTGCCAGAGCAATTTTAGATGGCACAAGGCTGATTTCCTTGACTTTCGCTTTCCTGCTCTTGATACTTCTGTGTCAAACTCAACACCTTTCCCAACACTATCCTCCTCCTCATAATAACAAAGTACTCAGCACCTCCTCCTCCTCACTAGCGCTGTCAGCAGGAGCGGTGGAAGGGTGCTACAGTCGACTGTGTTTGTTTTGACAGTGCCAAGTTTCAAAAGAATCTGCTGAGTTAGTGGGAGGTCTCTCTGTGTTTGTGTTTCTAAACATAATTGTTTAATCCTGTTTTGGGGCTATTTCATCACTGCTCATCTATTGTGCAATGGGAGTTGTAAAGTTACAGCCTGGACTTCTGTGTTACTTATAGCCATCATGGTGAAGAATTTGGTCTGCTGCAGCTCTCTCATCTCGTAGAGAGCTAATGATGTGGAGGGACTTTTCCAGGTCTTCCAATTAGTCTGTGATAATGGAATAAGTAGTGGGGAGATTATTTTCCCATTCGATTGTAAAAAGTCTGCTGAAGGCTCCGTTTTGATTTTACGTGTGTGGCCATTTATCACAGTAAAACATCTAAGTGAATATGCACGACCAAATCAGTGAGATCAGGATCAGACCCTGAAACGGGGCCATTTGGCCTGCCAGCAATGGCATTCGCAAACACACTGAAAGGCCAGAGTGATTTTGCATGAGTTAAAGGATACCATTATAGACAGATTCTCACATTTTGTCTTTCAAGTGTCCGTGACACAAGGTGCCATGATTTATGACATGGCACTGGAATCCCTGATTAATTGTCACTGCTGATGTGCAGATGATGTGCAAAGAGTTTTTCCCAAGCATTTTGTAAAACATAGTAGGCAGGGAATGGACTATCAGAGACTGAAGTTCAGACATTGGGACTGCCTGCTCACAGAAAGCACGTTAAATCATTGCATTAGTCCTCCAACCTCTCTCTCATCCCACTTACGGGGCTTATCCCTGTTCTCTGACTAGACAGGGAGATCAGAGTCCTAACCCTGTTCCTCTGAACGGTGTCAGTTACATGCATAGAGCAAATGCCTTCAGCAAAATCTCTGTGGCAACAGAGACCATTTACGTACAGCGAGCAAGGCTATCTAGGTAGGTGCCAACCTGAAAGCTACTTATTTCTGAGCTCTTTGAAGACTCAGACCTTGTGAGATACCAAATATAAGTGGATAAATGGCTTTTGCATGTGTAAGTCCAGTGGCCCCTTCATACAGGTGATAGAAGCAGTTGGGAAAAATTGAGACCTTGCACAAATTCTTTTGAAATAAAATCCTGCGTTTTAGTCACTGAATTTCCTGCATTTATCTGCATGCTGTTGTTTCTGTTTATTTTGCAGCATGCCTGCTCAATTCATGAGAGGATTTTGTTTCGTTTCCAAAATGTAGGATAGGCAGTGAAGTTAGCCTTAGAACTAGAAGTCTTTTCCCCAGCTAAAAAATATCCCACCTGCTCCTTATTTATATATTACCACCCTGCCAGCAGCTGAGATAGGGATGTAGGGAGACAGAAAGTGTATCTGTGAGTGCGTTGCTCATGCTTATATTCCAAATAAAGATGACATTATCTTTGAACTTAAACCCACTTCTTTGAATAACTACATGACACGACAGCGCGCCACAGCTTTTAACAAAAATACATCTGCAGAGGGAACTTAAGTTTAGCCTGTGGGGACTGAATCCACCCGTTTATCAGTTTTGTGTATACAGGGACAAATCCTGCAGAGGTCCTTCACAAAAATAAAACCAAGGCCTTTGCTACTTAGGGAATTGTGGGTAGATCTGTGTGTGAGGAGACTAGGGAGGGGGGAGGACTTCCAAGGGGAAAAGCTCAAAACTCTGTATTGCTGGGGCACAGCTCTGCACCCAGGCAGTGCAAAGGGTGTGTCATGTGAGGGGTTCACCGGCTCTTCCTTCTTGAAGTTTGATGGAAATTGAGTCTGTTGTAGTTTCAAGCTGGGGCTATTCTCCCTCCTGACATCCCCACTCCTGTGTATTTGACAGTTTGTGGTCTGATCATCTGTGTGAATTCCTTGGAGACAACCATACACGTTGAGCCAGAGGACATATATCTTTTGCTCTCTCCTTTTGTGCACTGAAAGGATATTATTTTGAAAGTCACACTATACAACAGCCATTTCAGAGGGTGACTCTCAGCTCCTCTGCAAACAGAAGAGCGCTTTGCATGCAATTTAATATAAAACAAGGTTATGTCTTTAATTAAATTATTTAATCCTATTTTTTGAGAGAAAAGTCTTTTTTATGAGTTTAGAAACAAGGAGGCAAAAATTCTGGGGTTTTGTATTTTCAGTCTTTAATTTCTTCAGTGGTCTTACAGTGCTCATTTAACTGCTCTGTGTTTATGCTTCTTTTTGTGGAAAGGGGATAGTGCTTATTTGTCTCTATAAGGTTTTGGGTATGTGATGGCCTTATTTATTAAATATTCTGTGCACTGCCAGTTGTAAGAATGAAGTGTAAGCCCCAAATATCTCTGTATTATTAATTTTGGCATTAGCAAGACATCTATTTTTTACAGCTGAAGATGGCTTCTCCTTTTTAATATTAGTCCTTCCCATTTCACAAGGTGAGCTGCATTTCTGCTTTCTGAGGGAAATGGCCTGGAATTCACAAACCAGAGTTAAATGGCAAAAAAAGGGACAGAAAAATTAGGAAGAATGGCCAAATAAGACAGACATATGCACTGCATTTTTCTTTCACGTTTCAGTCATGAGTCATACTGTGTTCCTCCTTTCCAGATGAGCTGACTGAGGCAGAAAGAAGAAAAGTAACTCCGATCACATAATAAGCTAGAACTTGAACAGGAATCCAATTAGCTCTTTTGTTTTAACGTTAAACTGCATTGCCTTGACCTCAGCCCACAGGTAGTGTTAACGTCCATGGTTATTGTCAGGCAGTTGTATGAATGCGTTACAAAATTAAATAATGTGGCATTGTGCTGTATGACTAGCGCTTACGCACTAAATTATCACAGCTCTCCCTGACCTTGGCAGCATCATAGGGTTCATATTTTCAGAAAGATGAATTGTTCTCAGAACAATTTCTTCAATGTTTTAAACGCACACACTTTTCTTTAACCTTATGGACACATGGTTTCTACCTCCTTGTACTGTTACGATGTTAAAAACACCAGTCCCAATACAATGCCAACTGAAGTCAATAAAAGGGCTTTTACTGACTTCTGTGTTCTAGTACTTTAAACTCAAATGAAACTATGGGATTTGGGGCTAAAATCGGAGGAAAAGATGAAGTGTACAGCTTTATGGACTTGAAAAGAAAAACTTCCAGCCAGGTTTTCAAATTCTTGACCACTCCTTCCTAGGGCGTGAGAGCAGCAGGACAGGACACAGTGATTCTTTTTCAAGGTTCAGCATCCACTGGCTAACTTGTAGTATTTCTGTAATCTCCTCAAGATTTGCTCGTCATTTGTAGCTGTAGTTCAGAGCGGGAACAAAGGATAATTTTGCGTGTTTTTTAATGTGACTATTAAGTCCATATTCAGGGATTCAGTAGAGGCACTAGAAGGCATTCTATATTTGGTAAGAGATTGTCTGGAAATAGGTAGAAGGAGGAAACTTATTTACAAAGCCATTAATGAACCGGGATGCAATGGCAGTCATGGGAGCAGACAGTTTCAATGAAAGGGGATTATGCAAATTCACAGGTAGTCGATACATAACCTGATACCGAGTGGGATAGGCACAGATACCGTACCCTGTGATATACCTGATCCAACAACCACAGGTGCTGTGGGGATGTGAGGGGAACGAATAGCAGACAGTGGGTAGGCTCATATGCTCTCCCCTCATTCTAACAAAGTTGATTTTTAAACCAGGTACTTTGCATTTTGGGGGCTTTTTTGTTCATTTGTTTTTCTCAGACTGCTTATTTAAAGTATAGAACTGGCTGCCACATGATATAATTGACTCTAAGGGATGAATAGGTTTAAAAATTACATGAAATCAAAGATTTGATGTGAATGTAGATACAGATAATGGTCTATACACAGATATATATTTATTTGTTTAAATGAAAGGAGGAGAACTCTCAAGGTGGGTGCATGTGCAAGCCATAAGATGTGTGTGTTAAGAACCTCAGGTCTCTGCAGGAAGTTATGCTGTTGTTGTTCATTACAGTGCTTCCTACGCATTGCTTTGAACTATCTCCTGTTGGCTGCTGTCAAAACCAGAATGGATCATTGGTCTGACCTAGTGCAGTAATCCCTATCTTTGTTAATTAAAAACTTCTTTTGACTGGTCGTCTTTGAATAGACAAATAAAAAAGAAGAATCAAATAATTTAAACAAGTTATTAATTTAACATTAAAAACAAAGGAAAGGAGTGGAAAACAGACATACTTGTAGCCTTTTCATGGAGATAGTTTTCCGGTGCAGTGTAACATAAACAGATTAACTGCAGTGTTTATTCAGTGTGAAAAAGCAGTTCCAAGAGCCCCAGGTGCTTGCCAAGTCCATAATTGTACCTCCTTAAATACTTTCATTACTTGGAAGTGCAATAAGAGAAGCAGAGACACATGCTTTCTATTTTCTTGTCAACAAAACACCTCCAAGAAATTAAACTCTATTTTCTCTAGAAATTTTCAGCAAGACTTTTTTTTCCCCCCATCTTGAAGAGGACGGGAAGAATGCCTCAGAGATGATGGCAGAACACCATCTTGGAGGGATATTTATGTGCAGAAAGAGACTGAACTGAAACAGTGAGAGTCACTTTTATTAAAGTTTCATTAAATTGTGGAGACCATTAAAGGCTGCAGCATTTAAACATGGATCTAGATTCTGTGTCCTCCCAACATAATAGCAAATAAAAGAGATGATGTTTTCTGCAGAGTTTGGCTGTACTGCTGTCTCACAGCAGAACTAGACTGAACCAGGGGGTGTCCAGAGATCATTTACTCCCTCACTATGCCAAAGTCCTCAGGTATATAGCCTCAGGTTTATAGCAGTCCTCAGGTATACAGCAAAGACAGCTCCTGTGCTAATGTCTATGTAATGCTTTAGCTGCCACTGCAGCTTTGTCTCCACTCTTACTTTTCTCTCTGCCCATTGACTGAGCCATGTTGGCCATGGTCAAGTAACTTCTGTCTTTTGTCCTCTCCACTGTCTCTGGAGAGAATCACAGAACCATAGAACAGCCCAGGTTGGAAGAGACCTTGAGAGGTCATCTGGTCCACCCTTTTGTGGGAAATGGGGCCTAGCTGAGATTATCTAGCACCCTGTCCAATTGCATCTGGAAAACCTCCAGTGATGGTGACTCTACAATGTCCCTGGGAAGGTTGTTCCAGTGAATGATTGTTCTCCCTGTAAAATTTGTTTCTTATATCGAGATGAAACTTCTCCTGCAGAAACCTACATACATTGCCCCTTATCTTCTCCATGTGACTCATTGTGAAGAGAGAACCTCCATCCTCTCTGTAGCCACCTTTTCAGTACTGGAATCCTGTAATGCATTTCCCCCCTCCTGAGCCTCCTCTTCTCCGGGGAGAAGCGACCTAACTCCTCCTTCAGTATTTCCTCTTAGGGCAGGTTCTCCAGCCCTTTGATCATCTTTGTGGCCCTCCTTTGGATCCTCTTCAGTCTGTCTACATCTTTTTTGCATTGTGAAGACGAGAACGGGACACAGTACTGCAGGTGTGGCTTGACAAGCACTGAGTGGAGGGTGGTGATCCTGTCTCTCATCTCTCTTTCTCTCTGTTAGTAATGCCTCTGCGGATGGGATGCAGCCTGGGATCCGATTTGCCTCAGTGGCTGCAGCAGCGCACAGCTAACTGTTCAGCCTGTTGTCCACTGGCACCCTTGAGGCCAGCCACACAGTCCCAGCCTGTACTGGGCCCTTCGGTAATGTTTCCCTGGATGCAGGAGCTTGCACTTGTCTTTGTTAAACTTCATATACTTCTGGATAGCCCGCTCTTATAGCCTGGCCAGGTCAAAAGTAAGTGTGTGTGTGCCCTTGTGGGCACTGCTACTCCCCCACAGCCTCCCCACTGCTGCCTAGGGAGGATGCCAGGCCCTCCCATATGGTGTTGAGCCATATGGCTGCCCCACCATCCTCTTCCTCTCAGCACCTTTGCCCCAGCACAACCCAGGGAGCCGCCACTCCCCAAGGCCTTCACAAGGCCCTGCTGGAGCCAGGGCCTGCCGGGTCCTGGAAGGCCACAGGAGGCTTCTCCTCCTCCATGGGGACAGCAAGCAGCCTGCTGCGCCCTGCTCCAGCTATAAGTTAGAAAATTTCAGCCAGTTGCTACAGAATTGAACCCAGAAACTTGCACTTGTCAGGAGCATGTTACCTTCTGGAGACGTGTTGCTTTTATCTCAAAGATAGCTGTGCTAGTTTGCTCCCATGGCTGATGACCTTACAGCATTTCAAAATATGGATTCTCTGGACAATCCAGCTGTTCACCTAGAAGTGACATGCTGCTTCTCTTTTGGCTTTGACTTCTTATTCATTAGTTGAGAAAAAGAGCAAAAACCTTTCCAAAGGCAGGGGCAAATGCCTTTCTTCGGCCTTGTCCTAATGTCCTGGTGCAAACCTATTGTTCTGCCCTCCCGCTCCGCTAAGGGAAGGTTAACTTGAAGTAAAATACTAACTTGGAGTGCAGTTGAAGTGTTCCTTCTAAATGCATAATGATAAAATTGGACATCATTAAATGCCCACTGGTCATCTGTGGACAAACCTTAATGTAATCTGATCCTCAGCCTTATCCAGGCCTTATTGTTCAAAGAATACGGGCAGAAGTTTTACTTTGAGGGTTTTATGTTTTAAGGAATGCCTTAGTCAAACAAAACTGTGCATTTCTGAGCTTCTCCCTCTGGAATGCCAACCATATGTAGTCTAACCCAGCTCTTTGGGGAAAGGCGTGTGGCGGGTGAGATTTCTTCTTCATACCAGTCAAAAAAAAAGAAAAAAAAGTAGAACTCTGCTCCAGAAATTGCATCTGAACACAAGTGTAACGAGAATTGCTCATCTCACAGTGAGAACAAGCCTGCACAGTTACACAAAATTTGGTCTTAAGAAAAGCAGTCTGAACATTTTATTTATTCCTCTCATATCCCTTTATGTCTCAAGCCTTGATTACATATCTAAAAAGAATTTCCCTCATCTTTTTTATGAGAGGTTGTGATGTGCCATGTTGTCTCTCTCCAACTAGTTTCATATTGCACTAACCTGTGGTAATGAGAAGCGATGCTTTCTCAGTGCTCAGTGGTAGGTGAAAGAATGATATCTATCTGATGATCCTAGTAAGAATTCAATTGTATTATTATACGATGCTTGGGGAGATACTGAACAATACGCACCTGAAATCTTAAAATTCCTCCTTTCTCACTGGAGGGGGGAGGTCTTTCTCTCAGAGGAACTTAGTTCAGAAGTAGCCCCCGCAGGACAGCTGCGACAGCGAAGTTCCTGGAGTGTGTTTGTAAGGAGACATCTCCCTTCTCTAGTACCACAGAGCCTGGCACATTGTGATACGCTGTAGTTACAGACCTGGGAATACGAAGTGTGAGAAGACACTTTGTTTTTTATTTCCCTGAATCCAACAGCCCTTTTTAACAGCAGAAGAATGTCTTCATTTCCACATCAGTTTAATAGTTTGTGCGTAGATCACATTCCTTCCTATCACAAAGAAATCATTTTATCCTGCTGTGTAATTAATACACATGTACAGTGTGGCAAACATTTTCCTGTAGACTGCTTATTTTGCCTGTAAATTACAGGAAATCCTATACAATACACCTGGGAGCCCTGCAGCTTGAAACTAGAATACAAACCATCCCCACCTCCTCTTGCTTGGTGAGCTTACCAGTCAAATTTCAAAACTCTTTTGTGTTTGGATGTGTAATAAACTCTGATAGCGACTAACTCACTCATTTCTATTCACCTTAAAATTAATACAGGTTTTAATTCCAAAATGAAACCAGTTTATGGCTTACAGAATTACTACAAAGGGATGAAACTGCACGGAGGTTTCCAGTTGTGGATTTTGTTCTGACGCACATGCAACATACAAATTTGTAACAAAATCCCTACAGTTTAAGGTATATTGGCAGTAAAATCAATGGCCAAGCCTTAGTTCTGTGTGATGTCACATCTATATGAGCCCTGAGATAGTATTAAAATAGCAACAGCTGTTACTTGTAGACACGTACACTTTTTAAAGGGAGGCTCCAATATTTTCCCTTCCTTGCTGGTACTCTGTGAATCTCAGTAACAAATGAGCCCTCCAGGAAAATGGTAGTCCTGACTGCCAGGGCGTAGTGACCACCAGTTCTTAGCAGTTTGGTGCAGACTAATTACAGTGCAATACTTTCATTTCATGTATTTTTGGTATGTGTGGACAGTGGATTTTCCACCAGCATTAGTTGCAGAAAAATCTCCGGCCTCTCCATGATTTATGACCTCCATGCTGCAAAATGTGTGGCTTTATCTCTTGCTGTTGAATAAGTACTCCAGTTCAGGAAGGGTACAGGAGTTTGGGGAAAAGATAGCTTGTAGCTCTCCAATACTCTGCGGGCTGCTGACGGCTGCGGTGAAAGCTGCTTCCCCAGAGCACTCTGCCAGACATAATCACATCCCTACAGGTGAGAGAAGTAATTCAGTCTCTTTGAAGCTCTCTCCTGGCTCTGGCTCCTTCTCTTTTAAACTGGGAATGGCAATTGCATCTGTTTATTAGCAAGCATCAGACACTAGCAAATTTCCATCACTAAGAAGATCTGTTAAACACAGAAGCAGGCCAAATCCTGCTCTCCATCAGCCGGGTAAATCTAGTCAAAACCAAGGCTGACACTGTATAACTGTTGAGCTGCCTTGAAGTTTGACGATGCAGTTTGAAAAACATGTTCTCCTGAAATCATTAATCAGAGTAGGTTTTGTATGCAGCTTTCCTGGGTAGCTGCATTTGATGGAGCAGTCCCAGTAGGTATTCCTCCTAGGTATGGCTGGTGGATTTGGGTGAGGAAGCAGAGAGTAGTGAAAAAATAAAGTCTTCCTGGTTGAATCCAACTGTGCATTTTTTACTATTGTATTTCTAATCTCCCTAGAACAAAGGTACCCTCCCGGCCCTGGGCAATTTAGCAAGATGTTATTTGCAAGGTTCGAATATGAGTTTATAAACACATAGGAACTCAGCTAAGCAGGAAGATCTGCTTTTCAGGGTTCAGGCTTCATCAGTGTCTCAAAAAATCAGAAACACCAAATGCTATTCCTTTGTAAGGCTTCTGATGCACTGGTGTCATTGGAAGCTGTTACTTTAAAGCCATGATGTCACTGTGCAGAAACATGATGTCAAGGCTGTAAAAGAAGGAAATAAAACTGGCTAAAATTCCTTTTCGCATCTGGAAGTTTCTATTTTCCATTGAACAGAAAATACTCTGTTCTCTTCCCTCTGACCTTCACCTTCTTTATAAGTACCCCTGCCAAGAGCACTAAGGGTACACAGGAACCACCATTCCCCTTCTCCCTGTGGGAATATAGCTATCTTTTATTACTAGAACTAGTTCTTTCTTTAATGGTTTTGCAGTAAAAGTTAAAAAAAGAGTGCAAGAGAGAAGAAGAAAGTGGGCTTTTTAACTACTACAAGAGGTATTAAATAGTCAGCCAACCTCTGGAATCACTTCTCGTTTTCCATGAAGCTGGGTAAGGAGTGTTACGGAGGTTTTGGGTAAAATTTATTGGAACTTCACAGTAGGACTACAAAAATGTGGATACTCTGATTGGTTTTGTTTAATAAGACTCGAGGCTCCTGGCTTTACCTCGTTTTGAAGTCTTATTGCCCCTTAAATTTTCTCCAGGGTTCAAGTCTATGGTTTAAAAAAAAGTATTATTCACACAAGTATCATTTTGTCTTATCCTGCAGCTCCATGAAACTATGCAGCTTCTTGCAGGGTCTTCTGGTGATGTCATGGGTGACTCATATGACCTTTTCATAGATCACTTATCCAAAAACCTGTGAAATTTCTCAAAAGAGAGTTTGGATCAACACCAAAAGTTATAGATCTGGACTGTGACCATGTATCTATAAGTTTGATTTGGATGGGTAGATAAAAAAAGGTAAATCATGGTTTGGGTTTCAGCTGTTTCCTCCTCTACTGGTAATGATGTATTCACTAGCTTTGAATTTTTGGACTGTTTCCATCCTTTGACATGACAATGGCTCTCAGCTCTCACCAGGAGTGAGCAAAGCAATTAGGAACAGATGAAATGACTCAAGCTCCCATTAGGCTTAAATGAAGCCTGTTCTTAGGAGTTTAACTTTGTTGAACTTCAATCTTTTCCTTTATTTCCTGTCCGTGTTTTTTCTTCTTGGCTAACTATCTCCTATGAGGTTCCGCTACTCAAAGCAGGGATATTTACAACAGTTAGAAACAGGTAGGGAAATAAGAAACATGTAGTGAAATAATTTCAGACAAGCCACGTTTTGTACGCCCAAGAGTCACAAATAAATGTTGATATTTTTTGAGCTCATCTGAACCAAATTCGAAACCTTTTGGTCTTGTCCTTTGCTAATTCTTATGTTCCCTTGGTAATGCTGGAAATGAACTAATATTTAATCATTGTTCGCTCTGTCCTTACTTGCTCTGTATGAAGGCTTATTTCAAACATGGGCTTGACGCAACTCTATTGAAAAGCTGGTTGAGTCAAAGGTGAGCTTGTGGCTGGCACCATGATAATCCCCCTTTTTTGGGTGTTGGGAGTTCAAATCCCAGGTCTGGAGACAAGCATAGCTCTATGTGGTGCCTAGAGCCCCACCACACCTCCTCCACTTCGTAAAACTGTTTACAGCCATTTACTCAAGGACTAACAAAACCCACTTCCTTATGAGGGATGTTCTCACTAAGGTGGAGCCAAGTTTTATACAGTGTGTTTCAGAACAGCTTGTTTAGGCAGTCTTTCAAGCCCTCTCCTAAGCCTCTCAGATTTTGTAGTTGACGAAAGATGACTTTTACTCCTATGTTGGTCTTTCTCCCGACTTAGTCCTCCTGCTTAGTCCTGCACACCATGCCCATCTCATGTTGCTGGTGAGGCCACATACTCAATCTGTTATTGTACCCAAAAATTTCTCTGAGTGTTGAATCCAGTCCTGATTTAGAGCTGCCACTGGTAAGGGAATGATCTGGGTTGTGTTCATCCAAGGAAGAGAAATTAGTAATTAATGACAGAAAAACCCAAGACAAAGCATGCATTTGTTTAAGAGTGATTTAGTGTTTGGTAAACCTTGTTCTCACACAGATTTTTTTGGGCAGTATTTTAGACAGCTTCTTTGATGATGCTGTGGATGTCAGATTAAAAAGACAAGTAAAATAAATATTTTTTCTATGTGTTACTGGTTAGATTACCTTGTTTAAAATAATACTTTTATCATCTAGCTGTTTTTCTAACCAGCCTAGAAATGCCAGAGGCTCAGCAAGCTTGGTAGTTTTTCTGGTAGGTGAAAGAATCATGATAGGAGTGGATATTCCCAACCTCACACAACTCTAATTAAGAGTAATTCTCAGTAATGGACTTTGGCTGCAGGCTAAATAAATACCACTCCTGAATATTTTTTCTTAAATCATGCAGGATTGTGTTAATTGAAACTCTCACATCTTCTTCTAGATTGAATCCAACTCTGTGTTCTCCAGTTTCTGTCTTCTTGTGTGTGTTGCTCAAATGCATCTGCTAGCGGCAGTGCAATTAAAGACATGGCTGTATTACCTTTCAAATCCTTTGTTACAGGGGTCATGTATTGCCTGGCCCCAAAAAACTGTCTTTGGGCTGAAACATGGCATGCAAAATTGCTGCAAAAATAAGACCCTTGTTTTAGCACTTGAAAAATAACTCTCATCTTTTCTGAGGTATCAGCTGCAACTGCAACTGCTGCAGAATTTCAGGCAGAGGAGAGGAATGACATGTATTTAATATTAACATCTCTCTGTGACTTGCAGAGGACTCAATTTGTAGGCCCTCAGATTTTTCTGAGGCAAGTTTCTTTTGGGGATTTATTTCTCAAGAAGGGGAGGAGGTAGAATGACTGAAACCTGGTTTTGATTGAAGGACTTTAAACCAATGGCAAACTGAGAGGGATGCCTGATAACCAGCTCCTCAGCTCCTGCAACGTTGTATAGCACTGCCGGCATAAGCAAAGCTGTTGTTTCTCTTTTCCTCCTTTCTTGGATGAATTTTAACTTTACTGTTTTGCTGCTGAGCATCCATAAAGGATCCCTACTGAATTTGCAACTTGCAATATGTTCCCAGCCAAGGGCAGAGAAACAAGGAATCATGGTGGTGGTAGGTGGAGAAGGCCCCAAACAGAAAAGGCTGTGGAACGGCAGCAACATCAACCTTTGCTTTGCAAAGTACTCTAAGTGCACACATGCAGAAGGCTGGTGATTCTAGGGAACAAAATGGAAGGGAAGAATGAATAGTCTTGCCAAGCAGGACAGGACAAATCCACCAGGAAATTAGCAACCTTCTCAGGTTTCTGGTGGTTGTTGCCAATAGCCGAGGAAAAAAATTACAGAGAGAAAGAAAGGAACCTAAGTGTGCTTAGCACAGGATTCGTATGAAAAAAAGAGATTAGGATCAGGTTTTCAAAGGCATAGGCAATGTGTTCCCCCCTCAGTTTTGCAGACACACGTGTTGCTCCCCGGCCATTGACATACGCACATGCAGACCCGCTTTTGTGCTTATGGGACCAATGCTAGGCAATGGCAGACAACACCTGCATGGTTTGCCACCCTAGGGTAGCACTTGCATTTGACCATGTACCATCGTGGTGCCTATAAAAATTCTGGAGGAGATTTTGCTCCCAGAAGCCTGTCTCCTTTGTGCTCCTTGAGAAGAGCAAATCCAAGGAGGAGGTTGGTATCTGAGGAGGTTCTAGCAGCACAGAAAAATTGTCTCATGACATATGATTTCCTCTAACCACGCAGTGCAATGCCACAGGCAGTCCTCGGGGTCGCCTAAGAGAAGCAGGCTGTTCCTAGCCCAGAGACTGCTAGAGGCTGCGCGTGGGCCAAGTCAGGCCTTACCAGCCTCCTGGAGTGAGGGTGTGAATATGGGAGGGAAGTAAACATGGCTCTGCCTAGCTCTTCCTTAGGTATGTAACACAGCTGCAGCAAACGATTCAGCCCTACCTCGTTAGCATTATGGCTGAAAATTTTCCATCTGTGCCTCAGCCAGAGCAAGAAGCTACAGAACAACAGGGGCTCTCATGTGCATGCCCGAATGCCAGGCATGGCAACAACAAGTTAAGGGTACTGCTTAAACCATACCTGAGAACTTCCTTGTTTTAGTGAAGTCAAGACAAACATTGGCTGGTATTTGATCAGAAGGTGGTCTGATTTTTTATTATTATTATTTTTAATATGGTTTAATTATATTGAAATTATATTGGGGCTTAGTAACCAGTGGCTTGAAAATTAACTGAATTATGAAAGCTGAAATGTTGCTAGCAGCATCAGTTAATGACAAGGTCGCCACCACTGTCATATTCAAAAGAAATGTCACACTTGAATGAGGCTGAGATGGCTGCACTGTCCCATGGTTCCAGGTAGAGAAAATGAAGCAAGGGCTCCTTGGGTACTGTTTTATCCCATGTTTGAATCTAATGCATTCTTTTTTCAGCTCATTTTGGTTCTGCTGTGTTCCCTCAACATATGGAGTCCCTAGATATTAAGCTGTAACATGGAAACTTTGGGGGCTGGGAATTACAGATCATGAATAGATTGAAAAGTCCCACTAAATGCTCCCTTGGGTTGTTTGTGTAAAGATTAATTTTTGTTGGTGCTGCCTTTCACAAAAATCAAGTCAGCCTGGAATTATTTTTGTTTTACAGGCTGTAATAGGGATCAGACTTTTAGCATGCCCTGTACACCAGCACACAAACACATAGAAATGCATCTCAGGAACTGACTCAAGAAGGTGTTGTTAATTGAAAAGGGGAAATTCAAGAAATCTTGTTGGAGATGCAGGAAAAATTAACTGTTAAGTTCTTGATGCTTGTACACTATTTAACTTAAAGCCCTGATTTTATAACTTAGTGTAAATCAAATCAGAAGATAATGATGTTGTGCTTGACCCTGCACTACCAAAGTCTGTGAGAGCAGGATTAGTCCTGGCACTGTTCAGCTGGTGACTGAGAAACTAAAGGAGGAGATTACTCAGAGCCTACCCTCTTGTCGAGCTTGCTGTTTGAGCTACACTATAAGGCTGAAGTTAAGCAGTACTGTGTTTGTCTGGTGTGTTTTGATAAAATGAATTAGTGGTAAGTTTAGGAAAATAAGAGTCCTTTCAGAACTGAAGCCATGCTTTGACCTGAAAACTAACCTAAGCCATAATTAAGGCGGACACCTTGTTGGGAACAAACTGGAACAGTAACCCAGCTGGGTGAATTTCTGATAGCTCCCTAAGCGGCTTCAGCACAAAAGCCAACAAGCTGCTTTCACTGGCCATTTAAGTTACCAGCAGATAGGTGGTAACAAGCAACTGGAGGGCCTTAAAATCTTAACCCACGCCAGCTATTTGCAGAGTGAATGTATCTCTGTGTCATTAGACTGAAAGAGGTCAATGCACTTTGCTTTTCTTCCCCAATCTCACATCACGAAGTCTTACTTGTTTGAAGCCCTCTGTAAAGCTGCAATATGTCTGACAATCTGTATTAAACCTCCCAGCTCATCTCCCTTTCCAAACCTCTTTGGGACACCAGCACACAGATGTTATCAGACCTCTCCAGATGAATGTCAGGTAGCAAGAGCCATCCAAAAGGAATACTGTGGCAGAGCCTCACCACAAATCTGGAAAGGTCTAAGAAGCTTAATATAGACGCTGAAGAAGGTGCTGAGAAAATGGTCAGTGAGGATGAAAAGGGTAGCCAGGGATAGCTAGGGAAAGAGATGAGCAGCAACTTCATATGAGAGAAGAGGCTGTGGGAAAGAGATGACAGGATAATAAAAGAAAACACTGTTTAGGTACAAAATATGGAGGAAGAGTGTATTTTGAATAGAAAAAAGGTCTAAGGCTTGGAGGTGAAATGGATGAGCTTTAGAAATTTTGCTACTTCTTTCCGAGAACTCCAGTCTTGAATGTTCAAGGCAACTTTAGTTGAATGCTTCCTTCATTGGATCTCTGCAACGTCCTGCTAAAACCACTGAGATTTCTACCCTGAAGACACTGCTTATTTACTTATTTATATATCTTCTTTCCCTGTGCTGGGGTTAGAGCAAAGAGTGGATGTTTTCAATCTTCTTCATGATGTGAAGTACTTCTCCAGACTGGGAGCACCTCAGAAACTCATTTATCAGTACGCCAAGGTTGACGTGGTTCTGTATTTACTGCCACTCATTTCCATGTTTCCGGTATTTGCGGTGGGAGAGAGGAAGGTCAGGATGATTAGAAGATCTTGTGCTGTAGAAAAGTAGCCAGACAATATAATAAGAGAGAATTTTACCCTGATAATAGTACTAATAAGATTAATTATTATTAATAAAACCAATTATTTAGCCAAAAAATCCTGTTAATGCTGAATAGAGCAATTGCATTTACTCTTTATGTAAACTGCTTGGGTGTCTGTTAACTGTTCATTAGTGCATCTTAGGGGTCTGAACATTTCTCTCTACAGTGTTAAAAACACACATTTATTGTTTTAATTCATAACTGAACTGCAGAGCAGGGATGGGAGAGTTCCCTATGAATCTGAGAGCTTTCAAGAACGTGGACATTTCTTTCAACAGACAAATGCATTTAAAACTGTGTCGGTCTTTTCTGTTGTTACCCGCTTCCTTACCAATTTCTGTAAAGAGATGTAGGTCCAGCTTTATCTAGATTTTCTCTGAGCTTTTGCAAGCAGGAGCTATTGCTGTAAGCTGGGAAGTGTTAGAAGCTGCCCCTTGTAGGATAACAAAGTGCATCTTCAAGTAAAGAATTTGGAAGATTTGGGCTCATAAATTGTTTTTATCTGAACTCTCCAGTCCACACAAACCAATATTTTTTCATGTTCAGTTACTCTCCAGACAGGTATATGGTTGCAGTTCTCAGGCTTGTAAAGGAAGCACAGTATACAGCGCACTGAAAAGGAGTATAGCACAGGCGAACAAATCCAAACCACGTGTGTAGGCGTGTGTGTGTGTGCGCGCGCGTGTAAGCTTGCATGTCTGTTGAGATATTTATTTGCCTCCGAACCTGTGTTTTTTCATAAGGGGTTCAAATTTGGTCAAATCACAATGTGAAATGTGGAAGGTGAGCTTGACTTCAGCTGTAAGCGGGATCTACGTGTCTGGCAATTGCCAAATACATCAGAGAGCTTTCTCTGCTTGAAATCAGCTTTCTTCCTAATGGACAGGGAGCTAGAAATCATGATAAGAACCCCTTCCACTCCTGAGTTTTTATGGGTAGTCTCTCCATAGTTAATAAATGAGTTGGGCTTGATGGAAGCGTGTTACAGTGTTTTGGTTTCCAGTCCGCTTGAGGCCCAGGGCTGCATTCTTCTTGCTCCCTAGACTCCCCTTGAACTAAATGGGAGGTGTGGGTGAACAAGATCAGACCCCTCGTCTGCAGACACTGAAGCCACATGCAGCCTCCAGTGACCTCCCTTGCTTTCCGCAAACACTAAATTCATTGCTAGTTTAAAAAAAACTGAGGCACTTGAGCTTCTTTTCAAAATAGAGAGAAACAATAGGGCACACTGTAGTGAGTTCCAAGTCTTTTATCTTTCTACAGATTCAACCACGGTATTGATTCTTTATTGACCTAAACTGTCCTAAGCGTGGCTGTGGTTTTTTCTCATATAGTCTATGGGAGAGTTAAGGCAGCTACTACTTTAATATTGATTTTTGTGAAAAAGGTGCAGGAAAGGGGGCAATTTGTGTCTGCAGTTGCTCTTCACTATAAAAGATACCATTGTTAGGAGCTTATAGCATTATATCAAGGGTCTTAATCTGTAGCAATCTTTTTTTACAACTTAGAAATAGGCTTGGGCAAATGTGTTATTGGTGTTAATGATATTTTGAAGTGAAGAAAATTTGTCAGCCTTTCCAAGTAAAATGCTCAACTTAACCATTTGAGAACTTGACAGGTTTGTTACATCTATTTGCAGGAATTATGTCTTTTGTTCCCCTGAAAAAAAAAAAAGAAGAAAGAATGTCTGTTTGAATAAACAGTGATAATAATGTTATCTGTATAAATCTTTAATAAATTGAAATTATTCTGCAGGCTTAAATAAGCGTTAAGTTTTGACAAGAAGGGCATTATCATCTAATTATACTTACTTTATGAAAGAGAGGGGCAAGGGCCAACCTGTGAGCTGCCTAAACCACAGTAATAGAGTGATCCCCTCTGCAGACTAAAGAAGGAGCCATCAGACAACAATAAAACACAGCCAGTGTGCTGAAAACTGCAACTGAACCCCTGATTCACACAGACACACCATCTTAATCGTTACGAAAACTCACAGAACAGTATGATAAGTACATGGCAGAACAGCATTTGCTAAGCGGATGAGAAAAACCTGTGCCAGATATTGTATGGTATTCCTAAAGGTTTCTTTAATTATCAATTAGTCACTACTGTACATTACCTTCTTATTGGCTAAGTGCTCGGTGTAAGGGTCTGTATCAGCATTTGCAAACAGGTGTAAGGATATAACTGATACGTAAATTGCCTTCTTCCTGTGGGCACCTGGTTTGCTAAGAACACTTAAGAAATTCCAAGACAACACCTGCTAGCTGCTTTATTGGTGTGTATCTCATACATTCTGCTGTTAGTCTGTGTTGAATTATAAAGAGCTGTGCCTACTGAAACATGTTGCTTTTTACATATAAGCCATGGGGAAAGCTAGATACACTAAGTGGGGTAAAACACACACAAAAAAGTATTCACATACCTTCCCTGATGTATTATGTGTGACCCCGTACATGTGGTATTTCTCTAATACCCACTATTTAATTTTTTCCTTACAGAGAATCGATAAACAGAAAAATCATTGTCTCTTAATGTCCATAATGTTTTTGAACGTTTGATTTGTTTGGCAAATAAGGTTGACTTGTTTAAAACCTCCACTGGCTGCATTTATTTCACAGAAGGCAAGAAAATTTGATCATAATAATCTGCCAGAATTAAGAAGCTAACATGACTCTAGGTTGTCTTAGATAACTATTGGATTTGGAAGTACACTGTCTACAAATCAAGTCTCTTGTGTGTATACACACAGTTTTGTTTTGCATGTATATAATTAATATTATATACATGATACTTTATTATATATATACATTATATTTTAAAACTGTTAGTCTATGCCCTCTCCTGTATGTAGTTATGATATATGTTTATTCATACACACCTGACTATATATGACTCGTTTTTCCCCATTAGAATCTTGTCTCATTCACCATTCAGGATATTTTAAGGATGAAACAACACTGTGCAGTAGAGATGGGTATTGTCCTAAGTCCTCTGTAGAAATCAGTGATTTTTGTCTCCTCCTTTCTAGGCCTGGGTCACCCTGTGGAGGTAGGCACAAAGACCTAGGCAGCTTGTAGGCAGTAGGAGAAGCACCCAGCCCTGTGAGAGGGCTGCGAGGGTGCAGGGAGGGAGCAAGTGCTCTGCGGGAATGGCATGTCCACAGACCAGTAACGTGGATGAGGGCGAAGCATCAGGAAGTGGTTCCAGAACTATTCACAACAAAGATAAGGACGGTGGACAAAGTAATGACTTTTCCTCTTCTTTCTCTTTTGAAAACAGCTCGACAGTTCTCATGGGTTTATCCCAAACCAGTTCAGCTTGTGGCACATGTTGGGCAGGTACATTGTGAGCCCAAACTCTAAAGCTTACTGGTGTTTAAGGGACTGAAATGGCCTACAATGCCTGCGGCACACACCCTTAATAACAAGGAGGGCTACAGTCTCGCTTACTAGCCATATTTGTTTCCCATAAATATGCTACATCTCACTTTGTCTCAGAGAACTCCCAGAAGAAAGGCTAAAAATAGAGACAACACGTATAGATGTGTGCTGGGGATGTGGCTGGTTTTAGTTTCCATTCCTTTCTCTCTTGCAAGGACTCAGCAGCCTTTTGCCTTTACACGTGGGCTGGGGCTAACTGTTCTTAGCATAAATGAGGATGGTTTTGTAAAAACTGAACAGGAAGGTCCTTAAAAAAGAGGTGTTCAGACATTTTCAGCTGAAGTAATTGAAGATGCCCTACAGTTATTGGACACACAAGGTGTAAAGTTGCGTAGGTGTTGCCACTCTAATGCAGTCTTTTGTGCTTATTTTATAATTTTGTGTATACTTCCCTATAATGTGCCAACACTGTAACTGATAATAACTTCATGTCTTTTTTCACTCATGCCAGCAAGCTGAACAAGTGGGATGAGGTTACCATAAACAAGAGGGAGTTCACCAGAGGTAGTTTAAGAGTCCACAAAAAACAAGAGCAACAGAGAATGTGAGACACAAGAATCTCTCCATGAGAAGAATGCTCAGAGCACAAAGTTATATCCCCCCTCAGCATAAATACGTACAGACAAAAATGACTCACTATGTGAGTCAGAGAGAGGAGGTTTTATTTACACCACAGAACTTGGAAATAACATTTCCACTGATTCTATTCTGTTCAGCAATTGTGGGTATAAGCAAAAGGCTGTTAACACTTCTGTATGAATCAAATTTTTAAAAATCACTCCGCCCTTCAATCAGAACTGTTTTCTCACTTATGTGAATTAACCTACAGAACTGGCACATGAAATAATTTGTTTCAGTATCTATTACTGAATATGTTTTGGCCTGGATCCATAAAAGCATTTAGGAGCCTGAGTTGCACTGAAATCACTGAACAGAGGGGAAAAGAAAAAAAAAAAAAGGTGTGTTATTCCCGGTTACTACAAGGAACTATAGCACATTGCTCTTTTCTCTGGGCAAATTTCAGACTACGACTCTATGGCCAGGCTTTGCGACTGCGCTGGGACACTTCCTGGCTGGTGAAGGGAGGCATCTGCCCAGGCATTTGTGAAATCTAGTTCTTGGAGGTCCTTGTAGGCAGCGCGTTACATGATGTATAAACTGTCAGGGGAACAAAGCTGGTAGAAGAGAATTGCCATGTGATGTGGCTGTGAGATATCACAGGACTGAATTACCCCAGTATAAAGTACACCTGATTACTTTGAGAAGGGATTGTAATGGAAGTATATTCATTTTCTGCATTATAGATAAATTAACGGTAGAAAGAAATCTTTCTTTTGATGAACTTTTTCCTCTAGTAAAATGTCTGAGCTGCTGAAAAATACTTTGATAGACATTTCGTTGCCATCCCTATCAGCCTTTCATATCCTACAGCTCCCCATGCCACCATCTTGTAATAGTAGTTTTTCCTGGTGGCCAGTCCAGCTGTGTTTGAATGGGTGATCTACAGGTGGTGAAGCCTCCTTCTCATTTCCCAGCTCCTCTAATCCTCTGTAAGAGAGTGTCACGATGAATTTGCTGTTTGAATTTGTGACACACAGGAATTCACACGTTCACTGATGGAACAAGACGTCTTTTTTTCTGTTCTCCTACATATGGACTCTTGACAATTATTTTTCCTGAAAAAAAAAAAGATGTTTGGGGCAAACATTTAGGATGTGTTCAGATGCCAAGTGTAAAGAATGGGTGAAAAGGTGTGATGTCTACAAACAGAGCCAGTCTACAAAATGGTTAGTCATGAAAATGGCCAAGGCAAATAAGGCACTGCTGAAACTGTCTTAGCCCTCCACAATCCTCATGTGTGGGTTTATATACACCAGCAGAGCCAGGTTAACCTTAATTGTGTGTTGTTTAACTTGGCTATAAATGGCTAACCCTTTTTGTAACTTGGCTCTGGTTGTAGGTATCACACCTTTCGATTACTGACCTTTCTTGTCTAAATTGTTTTTTTAATACATATTAAATATTTTTGATCTAGTTTAATTTCCTAGGGCTTTTTAGAGTAAAAAATGTTACAGAAAATATTTCTGCTGATAGAAAGACATAATTTAATAGAAAATGGCTTAAATTCTCAATGGCTAGGTAGGTCAGTGGTTTTTAGAACCTGATTCTTTTTGAAGGAAGTAGTGCCAGAAAAACTCACTGAAATTTGATGTGCTGCTTTTTCTGTGCATTCATTGGCAAAGGGAACAGGAATGCAACTTTGCTGCAATTCTTAAATAGGATAAATATTTAAACTGTAATAACTAATCGATAATTCTTTTTTTCATTTTGGCATCATATTTCTTAATAATGAGTTTAATATGTCAACAGTTTGTTAGCACGATCCTCTGAAATTCTGAGAAGATAAAGTGTTTCTCTGTTTGAAGGTAGAATATTAAAACTGTGTCCCATGTAATTGCCTTTTCTGATGGTTTTATCTGCACATTATGTGTAATGGAAGTATTATAATTGCTGGTTAACAGAAGGTTTAGTAGATTCAGTAATTCAAGGTGTATTGCTATTCACAGCAGCAGTGGCACGCACAATCTTGGGACTTGGCCCAGTTCTTAAAAAATTCAATTGAAAGGCTTCTGTTGACATTGGTGGATCAGATCTTTCATGATGAGAGTGAGTAATAATTATTTTCTGCATGTGGGGTGTCTCATCAGGAATTATGCAGTTCTGAGTGAGTTTCTTCTGGTGGTTAAGTTTGCACCTGAGTTTCCATTATAACTCCAATTTTATCTCATACTTTAAAATCCTCAGAAACGCCACACTGGACTAAGGGGAGTAAGTTTTTTTTTATCCGGTGAGATACAGGTTAGGTGGTCTTGGAACAGTTCCCACTAAAGCAGGGGACAGTATTACAAAATCTACTACCATTTGTACTAATTAGCAACTTTGCTGACAGCCTCTGGTGAGTAACTTATTACTGTCTACTTGTGTGCTTGGCTTATAAATCCCCTAACAGCCAGACTGTGTGCACTGTTGTAGTACAATATTGTTGTGGTATAAGACCTTTTTCTTGAACATTAGCATGTCTCCTCCTTTCTCCATGCATAGTGCTTGAAGTATAAGTAGGTCAGCGGCATGGAGACACAGCCCCCAAGTAAGAAGGGCTTCCAGTGTTTCTTTTTTCCCCTGTTTTGGTCCTGAAGTAGAGATGAATAAAATCTGTTCATTTCTGGCATCACTCTTGCTGATGCTGCTTGTTTCTCAGCGCATTTTAAATTTTCCCTGATTCGACCTTCACCCTTGCTTGTGGGTATGATACCACATATTTTAGCATGGGTTTTTTTCCTCCCTCCATATCTGCTTTAGTCAGGCCTGTTGGTATTTTGAAGTACTTTTGCCACAATTCAACAAGAATGTTCTTTTTCAATTTCTGTAGTTCGATTCTGCTATTCAGTGATTCTCCCCCATCCTTTATCATAGGCTGTGTCTTTTCCATATGGTAATGAATCATTCCCCTAGGAGGAGTATCATTTGCTCAATTCAATGGACTTCTCACAATGCAGATACATGCATTTCTTTCACCTATCATTTTGATGTTAGTTTTCCTGCAATTTATTGGCTTCAATCTATATTTTCTTTGTGATCTGTTGCTAAAGCTTCCTTTCCCAGCTCTGGTAGATATCTCCAACTACATTGAAGTCTGTGCTCCCCTGATGGCATATCTACACTTTCTGCCTTTCTCTAGAGGTATTATCTGCATACTCAATTTAGTCATTTCCACCATACCCTCTCATGATTCCATTTAGTATCTATCCTGAGCCCCTAATCTGGTTTATTTTGTTTTTCTCCAACTTGTCTATTTAGAAATAAAAGTGCTGACAGTCCTATGTCCTGTGAAACTATTGTTGTATGTCTAATGAAATAAAGAGGACAAGGATGAACAAACATCTCTTAAGCATGGGCTTGGATGACACTGCATGAACAGAAAGAAGTTGGTGTTCTACATGTAGATTCTGCTTTTCATTTGCATAGTGATTTGATGATAGGAATGTGCCAGAATGGAAGTCTGGTGGGTTTTTTTCCCAGTATTGTTTGTCTTATTTAAATAATTTTTGCACAAGAGCTGAGATGGGCTGAGGGTCAAATGAGCTAATTACAAACCAGAAGTCCTGTGTGTTTCTTCTTTTATTCCTGACTCATTCCTGACTTTGAACCAGTCACTTGAATATTCCTTAGCTGTGGTTTCTCGTTTCCAAAATAAGCCGCATGTTTTCACCTGTTTCATTGTCTGTTTGGTGAGACGGATCCTGCATCGTAACAGTGAGGAGTCCTCACCACTGGCACTCATAGGAACAGGGTTTTGGAGCACTGTGAATCTTGTTTATCAAATGCCTGTAAATTACTTAAGAGCTTACTGGCTGAAAGAGAAATTATTATTAAGACACAGGTTTTGTGCCTTAAAAATAACTCATGACTGGCGCTAGATTCTTGAAACTAACAAATGGCAGATGTTTTACTCAAGGATTCTCCCTGTAGGTTTGGCTAGATGGGTTTCTAATGAGCAGGTCTTTTATTTCCGGGATATTCCATATCTCCCTGCTACAATTATTCATGTGCAAGTCCTAGAGCCCAATTCTGCCCTTAGATGCATGTTTGCTTCTCCCATTGGCTTTCTTGAAAGCTGCAGGCATTTTTCCTAAACCAGCATTCGGCCTCCAGTTGTACTGTGGTCATATTTGTCTGTCCAAAATGACTGTGGCTCTCCATTTATAATCTTGTAATTTGTAATCTTTATTGAGATACTGCTGTGGTTATTCTTTCATTACTGGCATCTTATTGTAATACTGATTTTTTTTGTTAAATGGGACTGCATTGGTAATTTTGGCTGGCAGCTTCTTGGTTTTGCTTTCTTTTGTATACTTTTTGAGGGTGGGAGAGTATTCCCTGCGCTATATTGAAGCTGATTTCTTTGATCTGACTCTTGCAGTTTGTCTGTCTAAACAAATTTAATTTTTGCCCAATCTGTCTATGCAGTTCCCAGTCACTGTGGTATCTAGGCACAAAATTATAGCCCTCTTTTGAGTGTTTTCTTCTTGCAATGATGTTAACTTCCTTTTTGAGTGAATGACCTAGTCATTGTCATGCCTTTGCAAACAGTTTCTTCTCTACCTATTGATTTTGGTCCAACTTTAGTGACCACCCACTGTTTCAGATTGGGAGAGAATAA
The DNA here is from genome assembly GCA_013398295.1 of Chionis minor. Lineage (NCBI taxonomy): Eukaryota > Metazoa > Chordata > Aves > Charadriiformes > Chionidae > Chionis > Chionis minor. The sequence continues at coordinate 491,466 of VZSF01006641.1, read as the reverse complement.
TTGTTATATAGGCATCCACGTGCATACAGACACAAACTTGTACACCTGCTCTCGGACTGGACATCTTCTCCTGCAGTTTAATTCTCATGGAGAGCCGTAACAGTGGGTCTCATCTGGGCTGGGGCAAGGCCAAGCCTGGAGGATGGGCTTCCTGCAGCGTGCAAGGCACAGTGAAAAAGTCATGCATGTGTTTTGGGAAATTGTAAAGCATTCACAGATGCAAGGAGTTGCATATGGAGGGTAGGGCTCCTGCACTATTGGGAGGTGTTGCTGGCCTGCAAAATAACTAGAGAGTGAATGGTAGATGTTCCTGGCTCTCCTGAATCCTCCCTTCCTGGCATCTGTAGCCACCACAGTGGCTGGGAGGGGATGGGATGGCATGGCATAGGAGCACTGCCAGAGCATTTGGTTTGCAGTGTAGTTCTTCTCACCCTTACAAACTGCTTTGCTGCCACGTCCTTCTTGCAGTACCTTTCCTGGGCGGTGCTCCCTTCTCTGGCAGCCCTGGCACAACTACAAGCCATGGCCCAACACTGACCTCGTGAACTCTGCTGCTGTGTCCCCGCCGCCTCCTATCTCCCACAGCCCCCTCTCTCACTGCTCAGGTGCCCCCTCCTCCTCTTCCTCCTATTTTCAGCCACATCATTGAGAAATCCTTTCAGGCTTTTCCCCACTGGTCCCCCGTCCTGCACGGTCCCTTTGACACATCCCAAAGTAACTTCTGCATGCTGTCCACCCCAGTGGCGTGGGAGGCTGCTCTGCTGCCGCTCGCTGACTCCACCAAGGCAGAAGCCTTTGAAATACATTTGAGTGAAGCTAGCTTCCCATTCAGCACAGCAGCTCTCTTATATTTCACATACCCCTTACCCATTGCTTAATTGCACAGCAGCTCTCTGAAAGACCCTGGAGCACTTCAGCGCAGTCATCCCATGCACCATCACATGGGGCAATGCCGGGCTGAGGCCGAGTCCTCAGGGGGACTGCATGGGCTCAGCACTTTCTTAAAGCAGACCACTTGTTTAGTCATCTGGAAAGGACTGAGGTCTATATTTTGGCATTGAAAAGTGCCATATATGTATATGGAGAATGCAAATCTGAGAAAAGCTGAAAATATTTTGCATACAACTGGAAAGCACCTGGTGCTAATAGCTGTAGCCATCTCCATGTTGTTGGGTGCACGCTTGCTGTGACCAACAGGAGGTAATGAATGCTGTTTGAAAAGGGCAATTCCAGCCCCTGTTTCTGAAGAACCATCGCTTATGGGTTTTGGTCAGGAAAAGAGGATAAAGCCCTCTCAAATCTAGTAGTGCCCCTGTATACCCAGTGCCCAGGAATGCAAGTGTCCACCCCCTATCTTGCTTGTGCCTGCCTTTGGAACATGAAGGCTGTGTGTCCATGTGTGCCAGATGATTTTCTGGAAAGCATCAAGCCAACTACCGCTGTTGGTGTTTGGGTAACAGACCTGTACAAGAAAGTGATTCACAGGCTACAGATTTATTGTCAATTCTGTTATGCTTAAGGCAGGCAGTAATTTCAGTTTTCACTGCCATTAGCTAATAATAGTAATTAATTAGTAAATTGTGCCATTGGGATCTCAGGGTGAACTAACAGGGAAAATGTAAATTAAAAAAAAAAAAAAAAGGCCACTAATGTTTCTGAGTTTCCTACCACAATTGAGGGTTTGTTTCTATCCCATTCCTCCAAACTGATTTCTGAAGAACAACTTACATCACCCACAGCACTGCCTGGGAAGTATTTGAAGCATACACCAAAAAGCACCAGAAAGCTGCTAGAAAATGAAAGGGAAGGCAACAAAGAGTTGTGTTACTGTGCTACCAGCTGGAGGAACAGAGCTGAAGTCTACCCTGGGTGAAGTTTCAGCCTTTCTCCTGCCGATGGTGAAAGTCTCCTTTTCTCAAGTGAAAAGTGTGACATGAGACACTCTGCTGGCAGCTGCTGCCCCACACTCCCTCCGATGCGCCACCATGCGCCTTCCACTGCACCTGAGCCCTACATTTGCTATCCATGATATTAGAGTCCAAACTCTCTCTTATAAGGAATTGCTGAATGAATCAAATCTGTATTCACATTATTCCTCCCTTTTCAGGATCTGAAAACCTCACATTAAACTAGGAGAGGAGGAGAATTGTTTTGTTGTTTGGGTTTTTCCCTGTTTTTACTGACTTCCCAGTAAGGAAGTTTTGGATATAACACTAAGAAAGAAGAAAACACTAAGACAGATCCAGGATTTTCAATTCAAGGTCATTTTGAACCCTTTTCCGGCTGCAGAAGAAAGTGGGGGAGAAAAGAATTAAAAAATGTGAATTAGGCTGAGTCATTTTCACTATGAATTGTTTGCAGCTGTCAGAATCAGATCTACATAGTTCACTATAGCTCAATTTCCTTTACGAGTTAATAACACATTGAACAAACATACTATACTAGACTCCTTTTTTTCCTTCAAATAACCTCACAGTGGATCTGCATTCCTAGTATAAAAATGTCTCTATTAGCTTAGGCTATTTATAGAACATCAGAGGGCTGAAAGATAGTTAAAAATTAATCGATTACCATCAAATAACAGACACTAAAACTCAGTGTATGAAATGCCTTCCTCTACTGAATAAATTAATAGCAAGAGGAGAAATGTACGATCCTGATTTACAGGCTGGCCAAATTCAATTTAATACTCTCCGGCGCAGCTCATCAGCATTCAGAGCTGTGCAGTTCAGGTGGTACTTTCAGTAGCTGACCCTGTATCTGATGTGATGGGTAGGGGAAAAACAATATGCTTTGCAGGGAGGGTTGAGGTGTCCAGCTGCAGCTGAAAGACCTTTGGAAGGACCAGCTCCTGGGGTCTAATACCTGCTGCTGAATGATTCCTCTTGACCTGTCCAAAGGTGGCATTGGGGGATTCACACATGGAAATGACGCTTTCTACAATCTCCATGTCGCGGTCTTTTCTTTCTCTTCAAATAGTTAAAAGCAATGGTGGGTAAGTGGCACCACCTGTGTGTAGAAGGTAAAAAATTTGGGCTTAAGCATCCCGTTAAGATGCTTCTCTAATAATCTTACTGGGCATAGTAAAATGCTGCACTGGCCTTTATATTCAGTGGCTATAATCATGCCACGGGCTGTGTAAAGAAATAAAGTGTTTTATGAAACCAATGAAAATAATTACGGAGGAAAAAAAAGCTTTCAGAAACATAAGTCATTCTTCATGTCTGAAAGGAAGCAAAAGAAGAACTTAGTTCCAAGATTGCTGCTTCTATATCGTATCTGAAGCAGGGCTTGTGTCCCCTAAAGCTTCCCTCTTTCTTCTAAGAGTGCCAGTCAGTCTCATAAAAGACACTATTTCCACTATCCCTGTGGAATTTGCCTTTTTACCAAAGCATAATTTTGAGCAACAGGTTTGGCCAATGGGCAAAGCTACATGGTGGAGGTTTATCACTTGCAGACGCTGCAGAACTTTTGCACCAAGACAGGCAAAGCCTGGGATACTGTTAACAGTGCACTGACTTGTCTGCACAGCTCAGTTGATGCTAGTTTAGGGATGGAATTATTTTTTTGACTTTTAGATACATCTAAATCTCGGGTAGTTTGTTATCATACCTTTAGAGAAAGTGGCTAATGGATATGATAGACCTCCTGTTTTAGACGTATTCTAAGAGGAAGAAAGGAATTTGATTAAATAAAGAACACCTTCTAAGACAGGATGGTGGGTTTAACATCTGCCCCTGTTGATTGCTGACAGACTGTAACACACAGCTTACAATGTAGGGGAAGTCTTTATTTCCTGTTTTATTGCCGAATATGCACATTTCCAAGCAAAGGTGACATTTTTGTATGTCAAAACAAAGGTAGAACTGCATAGCCTTTGAAACATCAAACTCGGATGGAAAATGAGGATTTGGCATGGCTTAATTTGGGCTTTATTAATGCCTTTGAGGGGAGAGGGATGGAAGAAAGATTAGGCAGATCAGAGCTTTAGAAGTCATAGATCATGCATTTAATAGCTCTAATTCTTAAATACTTGAAGGGTTTCATAAAGCCATTCTCTTCAAGTGCAAACTCCTTCCCACTTTTGACTGTTGCATCTAGACCTCCCAAGTTCTTAAAAAGAGCTTGCAGCTGAAAATTTTCAGGTCCTTCCATACAGCAGGGATCGTGCACCAACAATATGAATGTAGCCAGCATCTTTAAAAGGATAGCACAAGGAGTACACATGCACACATAAACACATACTTTCATTCAGGGTGCATATTGTATTATTTTAGGTACTCTCCAAATGGGATTTAAAGCTGAAAAAAGAGACTTTTTTCCATTCAGTTACATTTTCTGAAGTGCTACAGATTTAGAAAGACTGGATTTAAATGAAGTTACTACTAGATTTTTAAAAAAATCAATTCTGGTGTTATAAGAAATTGATGGCTAGATTTCAAGGTGAATTTTATCTAAAACTGAAATATTGACTAAGGCAATATTAAATCTTCATTCTGTTTTCTTTCTTGAAAAGTGGCATTTTTCACTGCATTGAATTTTGTCCCTTCCACAATCTTAAAATAATTTGCCACACATTTATTTTAAATATTATATTGCTATTTTTAAACTAGCAGTGCAAAGCAGCAGTTTTTAAAGTAGCTATTACATAGTATAAGGAGTTTTCTGTAATAAAATCAATATCATAGGATAAATATTCTGAACTAGAGTAATAGTGCCCATAGTAATCGTTTTTAGCATGGCTGTGCTTTCACAGTGTGATTTTTCTGATTGTATTTAACATGAATTAACGTAAATTCCAGAAGGTAACATAGCCTGGGACACTGTGACCAACACGGATGAAATAGCTGAGAGCAGTATGAGAGCACAGCGTCAAAGGGGAAGGATATCAGTAAGATGCAGAGCTCAGAAAATAAAAAATTAGTCATTAAGGGAATGTGAAAGTAGAGGGTAATTTATATTATGGAAATAATAACATTAAATGTCTCCCCCCAAACACTTTCTTTGAGGTTATTTAAAATCGAAGCTGCTCAATAAGATAATTTTACCTGCCTATACACCTGTTCCATAGTGTTTTCTGAGACCAGGCTGTCCAATGATTGTTGCTAAGACTGCGCCCTCGCAGTTATACAAGCTCTAGAAGAGGCTTTTCTACCCCAGGCGCTCATTTGCACCATCCCACCACAGACCACTGCCCTCAACCATGCTGATGCAAATGTATCCTGGGCCAACCCGTACCTGAAGTGGTTTGGTTTATAAAATGGGGGGGTTGTTTCAGCCTTTATATATATATATATATGCACACACCTTTGGAGAGCTCAAAGTTAATTTCTGAGATGAAGTGTTATAAACAAAGGGATTTTCACAAAGTCCTAATGTCAATCAGAAGTTTTCTTCAGGTTACCAAAAAGTGAGCGTTGCACCTTTTTTAGGGATTTGTGCCACGGGTAGTGAGCCAGATTCTGTTGGAAGAAATATGGCCCAGCAAGGGCAGTAGTTGGATTTGCTCTTTAGCAACAGAGAAACTGAGCTTCAGTGTTTGAATGAAGTGTGAGCAAATGGGGTGACGAGCTGTCAGTACCTGCAAAGCTCAGCAGTGCTCAGCGTCCTCAGGGAGGACAGGTTGGGTTTGGACACTCAATATTTGGGCTGCAGGAAATACTGGGGCTAAGAGCTTCATCATCTCCTTTTTGGCTGCTATGCTAGTGGCGGTGGCAGCGGGGCAGTGTCCCCGTCAGCTCAGGGTGTGGGTAAAGGAGACTTGAGTGGTCAGAGAAAGCAGCCACTGACCGGCTGGCCTGTAATGTATTGAAAAGGCAATTCCAATAACTCATTTTACAACCAAGTGATCATTTATCCTACTACCAGAATCTGTTCAACTCTGGTTGTATAGATTATACAGTAATAAAAGTTCAAGTATTCATAAAATTGCCATTGAACTGTAAATTAATGTGAGGTGAAGTTGTTGCCCACGGGAATAACAAAGCTTCAGAAAGTTGTGTCCTAAATTAATTAATACTGGGTTCATCTCTGCCTAGGAAAGAATGGGTTTATGCCGGTCTTTGGTTGTTGAGCTCAGGGTTTTGTTTTCAAGCAGAAATTGCTATTGTCATCTCTGCTCATTTAAACAGGACTTTGTGAAATCAGAGAAAACCCAGGAAAATTTTTGAATGAGGTGACCTATTTTTCTCTTTCTGTCTTTTTATTTATTTATTTATTATTGCTACATGACTTTGAATGGGTAGAGCCAATCCATGCCTGCACCAGTTCAGGCACCTTGTAATGGTCAAGAGTTTCCTTTTTCCTTAAGCAAGCATATACATTTGCACTTCATGGTTGTTGATCTCCCTGACCATCATGGTTTGGCTCTCCTCTCTCCAACCCCTCCCTTAAAACCTTTGTTTTGTTTTTTTCTTTCTACTTCACTGAAAAAAAGAAACCAGTGGTACTTAAAAATAGGTCAGTTTTAATTATTATGGATGAGGATTAATAAAAAAAAAAATTACATGATCCCATTGCCTTGGGAATCAACTACTTTTTTTAAAAGTTGGGTAAAAAAGAAGTTGGCATATGCAGAGCTATGTGCTGCAGTGTGGTCTGCAAAACATTGCTGCTGGATTTGTGCCATTTCTACAACCGAGGAAGCGCAGAACATAAAGGAGCTGTATAATGAAGTGTACATAAATTGTTTGCATTCAACAAGTCCTCCACAATGCTTATACTATTGGGGTCTGTTGCAGCGCTTGCGAGTGGTTGTTTGTACAGGGCTTCAGAGCTGCCGTATAAACCAGTGCTCCATGTTACCAGCGGAGTGAAAAAGCTATCTCCTAGATCTCTTGCTAACAAGCCTCAGAGATTTGTATTGAGTAGCTGACTCTTCTCTGCTCACAGCAAGAACCTTTCCACAGAGTTTCTATCACCGGCACTGATGCCGGCCTGCCTGCCGGTGCTGTGCTGAACTGACACAATGGCAAACAGCACTTCCTGTCAATTACTAACAAAAAGGAGTCACCGTTATTCCCTATCGCTGATCAAGCACCGCTAGTCTGCTTGACACAGGATAAGGGCTGAGGCAGCTGGAGCAGGATCTCCACCGCACCATTGGTGGCAGCATTTTCAAAAATAGTTAGAATGTTTTCTGATTCTTCTTCTGCTTTTTGCCCCCTTTATTTTTTTTTTATACAGAACTTGTTTTCAGTAATTTTCCTGACTTCTCTTTTTCCCTTACCATCTCTTCCTCTTTCCATTTCACCTTTGCTTTTTAGTCATCCCCCCGCCCCCTGCTTCTTCTCTTTTTCTTTCTTTTCAGTCTCTATTTATTTCTTCTGCTTCACAGATTGTCTCTCTGCTTGGTTTTCTTTTTCTCAGCACTTACTATATTCCTTGTGTTTTTGCAGTTCTAATGCTAGCTTGTCTGCCAAAGAATAAACTCCTATTTATGGAAAATATATGCAGCTATATGCACTGCTAAAACATCTTCAGACTGTTTGCTCACAGTCATCCTGCAGAGACAGCATGACACTGTTAATACAAGAACTGAACAGCTATCACTACATTTAACAAAATTAGAGCCAAACGGCACATAAGCACACACCTGTGCAGTCGTACAGCTTCTGCAATGTGCACACATGGGTTCAGATTCATCCACCTGCATCTGTCTTAAGTGAACCGACCTCTTTCCTCCTCTGCCAATGAAACAATGCAGTTTGGTTTTATATGGGAGAGTCCCATGGGTTAGTCCTTAAGATATAATTACCCTGCTCTTCCTGCATTCTTCCCTTTGCCCAGGAAGGGATAACGATTAGTCATGGCCGCCAGTGCAGGTCAGTGGAAATTCCTGAACTGGTCTATTGTCAGGTCAAGTTATGCTTTTAGAGCACTGTAAATGTGAAGATCTGAGCAAGAGGTATTATAAGCTGATTTCTTGGGACACCTATGAAATTAAAATATCAGTATATTTGGTGGTTTTGTCTTGTACCTCTAGACTAGTATCCGAAAGCAGCAACACTCCACGTATGATCCCATTTAAAACATTCTTAGGTTTTCAGCATTGTTTCTTACTGAAGTATGGTAAGTAAAGGGGGAGAATTTTAAAGGCACAAAGAGTAGTTCTTCCACTGAAAGTCGATGGAAGTTGTGTGTCTAATTCCCATTTGTGCCTTTGAAAACACACATGTCCCTCCTTTGCCCATGGCTTTAAATCTCATGTGAACGCAAACACAAGCCCCACATTTCTATTCAACCTTCCACACACAATTTAATTTCATTTCAGTGTCACAAACTTTCTACAGTAGCTGAAATGTGTCTGGGATATTTTTGTCAAATTGCTGAGACCAGGTTCCTCAGCTCCCACTATGCACTTCTGGGGTGATCAGATCATGATGTTAGTAGAGTCGCATAAAAGCTTATTAGCAGCTGTTGCAGACACTTTCTCTGTGCTCTAAAAACAACAACGAGAACAACAGCTCAGCTGGGAAGAGCATATGCAATAGCCTTTTAATCATTGCTTCAACTCACCATGTCATGATGCGTAAGCTTTCTCATCAATGAGGCTAGGAATACAAAACCAGAGAACTTCTCAAATATTTCAAACACCTGCATCTTGTGAAACAAATTTATGCTACCAGATTAAAAAAAAAAAAAAAAAAAAGGAAAGGAAGAAAGAAAAAAAAATCTCTTGGATCAAAAGTATCTCCTTATCAGGAAATGAAGGACAGGAACAAAAATACTGTCCTCCTCCATCTCCTCCTCTTCTTTTCCCACCTCAAACTTGATGATAAAATTCCATAATCTGACAACCCCCTGCAAAATGATAGCTGAGTATTTACAAATGGGGCTTCTCAATGCAAGTCTGCAATTTAAAATCTGCCCAACACCAGCCATTTGAAAGCTAGTTAGGCTCTGTCTTTTTGTCGCTATCTGTGCTGCCCAGCTTTGCTGTCCTCCTTTATCTGCCACAGTTGCGCAGCCAATGTGAGTGGCCACGCAGAGGGGTGTGTAGGCAGCTGTGGGATGCAAATGCCAAGCGTTGGAGTCTGTGTATTCAGCAGTGGCAGGGAAGTCTGTCGCTGGTCACTAGGCTGGAGATGTGCCTACAGGCGTGGTGTGGGATGCTGTTCAGCTGTCCTGCTTCTCCGCAGCATGCTTCATTGCAGTCACAGTGATGAATTTGTTTCCTTTCGTAATAAGTCAGACAATAAGGGTGTTGCTAAATCTTTTATGGAGCCCAAAGGCAGGACTGTTGGTTGATATTTGTTTGCTGTGGAGTTATGATTTGTATGACCGCCAACTTGCCCCTTGACTCAGAAAGTCCCATGTCGCAAACTTGCATGCTCTGCAGTCAGTGAGTGGAGCTCAGCAAGGTAAAAGTGGCCAGCAGATGTCTCTCAGGATATTTCTTTGCAGACAGCGCTCTCCCAACTCCCGTTCTTTCCTGAGGTTCCAGAAACTGGGCTTGGTGGGTTAAGAGAAATGTTGTATCTTACCTCTTTGCCCATTCTCTGCAAGTGTTATAGCCCCAAATACATAGCTTTGTGATATGGAGATTTTTAAGCCACAGTCTAAATTAAGGGAATGATTTATAAAGATAAAAAATGGCAAGGAAAGGCAGCTTTTTTGTGTCTTAGGAACATTTCATGTTTATTTACAGCCTTTGAGAAAATAAAGCAATGTCACTTATGGGGGCATACAATATTTTAGATCACTTTTGATGGAGAAAATCGTTAACATTCCTGGGATTCTGCTTCATTTAGCATGGGAGAATTTGTAGATGGCAGGAAAAATATTCTGTTTGCAGGTGCAGGCTGTGTCAACATGAGGCAAATCTGCTAATCAAGCTGTACCTGCCGAGTTATGCTGGCAAAATTTTCCTTGAGTAGACTTGGCCTAAGTCTGAGCTCTTTTTATTAGCTGGCTATATATTATGCTCTGTATTTAGATGGAGAAACTGCAGCAGTGAGGATAAGTGGTTGCTCATGGCACTGAAGGAATTAGTTTTAGAGGTGGAAGTGAAAGGCTGGAGTCCCCTGGTCCCAGTCATGTTCACACCAGACCGCTGCATTTTGGCTTAGATGGGGTTTAAAGCTCACCACTTAGGTCATACAGAAAATGCGCACGCTATTATCATTTTGCAGGAGCTCTCCACTGGCATGATCCATGTCTTTGAGAATACAATAGTCCATCACCGACCCAATCATCTTTCTGTGACTGAGGGGTTTATGCAATTATAAAAAAGTGGATTATTTGAATGTTCTATCCCTCTTGTGGAATTATGTTTGGAATTTATCCGACGAGACAGGGAAGAGATTTTGTTTGTTTTGTTTGATCATTTCTTATCACAGAACTTTGTTTGACTCAAACCACAATGATACAAACATTCAAACACCACCTTCAGATGTAATATTGATTTATAAAACAGCAGTGCACAGCTGCTATGCTTCACTGTTGCATACAGAAGGTCTTTCAATTCCCAACAAATTATGGCATTTCTACCTATTTACAAATTAATGTTTCCTCTGAACCTTGTGTGTTTCTTATTATTCTAGTCTGCTTTCTTCAGTTTCTGCTTAGAAACCTTGTGTGAGTGTGTATTATGCAGTGCTAGGGCAGCTTTAGAGCATCAGTTAAATTGGAGTTAAATAAAAAAAAATCTAGATCAACTTTTATCCTTAGGCAAGTTATGCACTGAGTGAAATTAAACCACTATATGTACTTGTAGATTGAAGAATCAGAGGTGGAGGATGGGTCAGAAACACTAAGATCAAAGTTTTTCTTCTTTGAAAAAAATCTCTTTGAAAAGCCCCCATGCCACCTATTCTGCTTGTTAATGTTTTGACTGGAAGTGTCTGGCAGTGTCATCAGCAGCAGAATATTTTTAAAGACTTTTTTTTTTTTTTTTGAGCTGACTCTAATAGCGAAGCAATGGATCCTTAGCAGCCTCTGTTATATGTCTCTTAAGGGAATATTTTTGTTAATTGCAAATATTTGATTGACAAACATGGGATGCAATTAGTAGGCAGGCACAGTAGGAATGTGCAGTGAACTGGATCTCTGAACCAACAGATCTCAACTCTCTCAGCTTGATCTGAAATAGGCTAGAGCATTTAAACCATATGTTTCCCTCAAACTTTTTCTTTCCTCTGAAAATTCCTTATTTCCCTCAACTAACCTTCTTTCACTCTCTGCACCAAGGGAGCTAATTCATCTACTATCATCACGTCAAATAAAGACAGAAAATTCTACACAAGCGTCAGACTTATGCTGCTTTTTGACTGTGGCAGTAAAAATTAATGTGGACAAGACTATACATGCCAGTTGTGCCTTACAAAAGCCCTAGGTGAAAGCGAATACAATCTAATTTAACTTTAGACATTTTGAGCTTAATGGTCTATTTAAACAACCTGGGTACCATCTGACTACATTTATCAATTATATTTCTTTTTATTTATACAGAGTACTGTCTTTCTGGAAAGGCTATAATTAAAACTTATCTAGATAAATTGTGCTCAGATTCTGTGGCACAAGAAGGAATTCAAAGTATTTCAGTGGTTTTATGTGTTCTTTTTCATAAAAAAGGTTGCACTTAAATCTTTAAAAGGAAATAGATTTTCAATATTTGAATAACCTAATTGCAATAGTTTTCATAGTTACAGCTAAGAATTACCAACAGGAAATTTGGTGTGGTCTTTAGATTAAAATTTTGACACCCCAGAAAAAATTCTTTCCAGATAAGCAATGCCTCTTCTCTCAGGGAAAGGGTGCTCATTCTCCCTCTTCTTACGACAAGGGTCATTGGCAGGAAAAACACCTCTGAGGAATTCACCATTTCTTTGGGGTTTGGGGCAGTTTCTGCTCACTCTTTGTGATGTCATATTCATCTCTGCAATAGCCCCGTGTGACATCACATGCCGAGCATTGTTGAGCTTGGTGAAGAATGAGCAGTAGAAGCTCTGTGCATCTTCAGGCCTTCTGCAGGCAGATCTGTGCTGCACCACGTGCTCTAACATTGAGGCACCTGCAGAAGCAGCCCAGTGTGGTGGCCCAGAGCTGGGGGGGAGGTCATTTACTCTGCTGAGAAGCTCATTTGCAGCTGTCTTGGATACATCCACAATCCATTTCAGAGTACAGTGCCATGTCAGGAAGATGCTTTTTTACAGCTAAACTACAATAGTATTTTTCTGAGATGCTGAGGAGTACGGACCTCATTTGGCTACTTCCTCCAGTCTGAGTCGGAGTGCTTGGCATGGGCGAAGCAACAGAAGCTAGACCTACCCTTCTGCATTAGTATTTGTAGTGTGTTTTATTGTATTGTCAGGGAGTAATCTGAGGAAAATGGAGAGGTTACTCTCTCCTCTTTATTATTTTTTGTATGACATAACCAATCTTACCATAACCTAATTTTATCCGTGGAAGTCCTAAATCCCTTTGAGATTACTGGTGATACTCACAGGAGTAACATGAGTTTGTATGTACCTTCATCATCACACTCCATTAGAGCATGCATATTTATAAAATCACATGAAGGGCCTAATGAAGCTTTGCTCATTTTGGAAGGGCCCGATCCCACAACATTTACTCCTGCTGGGGACTGCTCATGTGATTAAGGCTGACTCACATAAGTGTTGCAAGATCCAGCTTTTAATTTGCAAATCCCAATAACGGTATGTGTTAATCAGACACTTCATCAGTGAAAAGAGTGCTAGATCCATAGTAGCTGTATGGTAAGGCTATAAATACGAGCTAGATTTCTTACAATATTTCTTACAGAATTTTGTCCCTAGAAGGGAAAATGTTATCTCACTGCTGTCTGAGTCCTGGTTGTAAAATTTCAGATTTGTCGTAAGTAGGCCCACAGAACTAACAAAAAAATAATTTCTCTCTGTAACGTTTCATGCCATGTATTTGTAGCCCTCTTGCTGAAGCAATATTTAACAGGGGTATTTAAAAAATACTCTTTTTAGTAGGTTTGATAGTATTTTTACATAAGGGCAGATAATGAAGGTCCATTGCAAACCCGCAATAATTTAGACAGAGCTTCATAATGAACAGCTTTGGTATGGCAGTTATTTTAAATGCTGATTCAGGTGCATGCTTGAACTTGTCAAGGTTGCCCTTAGTGAGGACTGGTCCCCTACAGATAATTCTTTTTTCACACTGGAGCGGTTGTTGTGTCTCTCTGTTTAAGTGCTTGACAGAAAATGTCCACAGTTAGGCTGTGCATAATGTATACTGTCAGTTTGTAAAATCTTTCTGTGTGACTGTGTTGAAAGAGGGACTTTGTCACAGGTTTTCTGTTCACGGCTCTACAATTTAAATTTTACTGTTTTGTCATGTTAATGTAATTCACTTAAAATATTTAAATTGTCCTTAATTAATTGAGAACGGAGATTGTCATTGTGGTGAACTTGTAGGCAGCGTGAGGAACACTACTGACACCATTTTGGTGAATACAGGTGATGAATGGTGTTGACATGAACGGCTGCAGTTACACAGTGTGCGTATACACAAATTATACCACCATGTGTGTTCCTCTGTGTTATGAAAGCCTTTTGTTTATATATACCCAGCTATACATTTACACATTATGTAAATAAACACACATATGCCCATGCAATTTAATTGAATATATGGCTACGGGTTAAGAGGCATGTTACTCTGATGAAAAACATCTTATGGTACAGAGTAAAAATATTTCCGACGTGCTTTTGAGCCTCCTGTAAAATTTAAGAAGGAACTGCAGAGATTTCTTTAAGGTAGTGGTTCAAATAATTTGATGGCAAGTCATGGTATTCTTCCAAAAGCTTGAGGCTGTAGAATTGGCAGTCTTAGAAACCCATCAAGTTTCATTTTTATTCAACTTCTTTTATTCTTATTCAGTTATGAGCTTTTCCATCAATCTTTGTTATATGCAAAATGGAATATTACACAGTGATTTTTGTTTCAAATTAGGTACATACTTTTAAGACTTGTAGATTTAGTCTTTCCTACCACAGATTCCCCAAAAACTGACACAAGCTTCTCAGGGTGGAATGAAAAGTTACTCCAGGTGCACTCAGTCAGCTTTGGGGGTGCAATATGGCTCTGATGTACTGAGAGAGAGGCACTGAGTGATGGGCTAGCAGTGCCTCCTACCCACTCTTCCAACCTGATGGTGCTGCCATGGCATGCCATGCCTGGAGGGGCCTGAGGAGGTGGTCTCCCACTGGAAAAAAGCCTTTGGGAGCTGCAGGATGTGGTGAACCTACTGATGAGCCCCACCAGAAGGGAGCTCTTGCTGGACCTCCATCTGGAGTTGCATTGCATGTGATACACCTTCTCCCTGGTCCTCATTTGGGAACCAGAGGAGTCTGTGGGGCACTAATATCAGTTCTTCTTGGTGTAGTGTACCACAGGCCATGCCACAAGGTGATGCGTCTCACTCTGGCAGAGCCCAGATGCTGGCATCTGCCTCACGAAGAAATCTTTTGCTTTTTATTTGTGGGTTTTTTCCCCTCCATCTCATGCGCTCAGTCGGGGCGCCTTTCTTCCAGCTGTTCTGTGACACTGCACAGCGATCAAGCATTGGAAACCCGGATCAGAGAGCAGCAGTGACAGACTCCCCAGTGCAGGCAGGCCAGGTCCCAAATCTATTGTTCATAGGAGAAAGCTCAGCAGAGTGACTTGACAGGTTTTTAAAGCACTGAAGAACTTTACCAGGCAGTTTTCTTCCTTTTCTACCCCTTTCCCTCACTCTGCCTCAAGCCAGATGCAAAACGTGCCACTTGAGCAATTAACAAAAAGAGGAATATTGTTGCTTCTGAACACACATACACACATGTACGCCCAGATAATCAGGTGTGTGAAAATCAGCAATCCCTCTGCATGTGAGGGCTTACACTGTGATGCTTTGTAGTATTGCATTCAGACACCGTGTTCTGAGCGTCTTTGTTATTGTCGCCTGATAAATAAACAGCCCTAAAATTACAGAACTTATTATGGTAATTGAGTGAAGAAAAGGAAATGCAAACCCTGCCTCACTATCTATTACGTTGCCACTGCTAAAGTTGCCTAAACCTGTGCTACTCAAATGATATTGTAATATTAGCCTTCTTTCTTTTTTCACAATGATTGTTTTCTGTCCATCTCAAGCTGGATGTCAGTTCATTTAGATTTACATCAAGTAGTAAATTAAAATAATCACTCAGCAAACACTCTCAGCTCAGTTTTCTCTTTCAGTCAGGAGTTGCGAGAGATGCTTGAAGCATTCAAGCAGAAAATATTGCTGTCTAGATATTTGTCCTCTGGGTGATAAAGGAGGCATTGTCTTGGGACCCACTCAGGCCTCGGAGCTGATAGTAGCTGTGCATCACAGCTGTGAAGTGCGCTTTGTTATGTGTCTGAGGATTAGGGTTCAGGACCTTGTTTTTCTTGAAATACCAGACTGATCAGAGCTGCATATGTTCGGGGGAAAGCAGAGGTCGATGGT
Source organism: Chionis minor (assembly GCA_013398295.1). Lineage (NCBI taxonomy): Eukaryota > Metazoa > Chordata > Aves > Charadriiformes > Chionidae > Chionis > Chionis minor. The sequence goes on along the minus strand of VZSF01006641.1, from coordinate 476,003 downwards.
TCTCTGTCCACATTTTTACTAGATTATTCTTGGACAGAACTCTGGGAGAATACCCTGCAGCTTAAATCATCCCAAGAGTTTTTCATATTCTGCATTATAACCGTCATGGAAAAAAGGCTGTAGTTTATCTATCTGCATTTGAAACAAAAGAATACAGCGTCGCAGACACTCTGGGCTTTGGACCCATGCTGGAATAGGCTGAATTTTGCTCCTTTGTGTTTCGTTTTCAGTACAGCTGCCTATTTAGAAGCACAAATGCACCTTAATATAATAACCAAATCCAAAGAGTGTCTGGCCTTAAGGATAGCACAGTCAATCTTCAGATTGGCAGTTAATCTTAAAGCAAGGGTAGAACTGGGGTAGTGTACAGAACAAGGGTTGGGGCGGAACAAAAAAAGGGCTGTTCTGTGTCTCTAAGTTATCTGTTTCAGAAAAAGAGGATGTGGATTTTTTTCCTATTAAAAAGAATAATCTGCATCTTCTTTCCTACCTCGGGGGAAGGGGGGAGGGGGGAGCAAAAGCAGCGAAAATCATTTATTTTGGCAAGATGTGTACAGAAGCACTCAGTGAAGATGCTGTTATGAATTAAGGTAATACTTCCATTACAGTCAGTGAGTTGAAGTCTGAGCAAAAACTGCATGATCTGGGCACTATCTGCTCAGCCTTCGAAGCAGCCACGTCTTTGTAGCAGCACAATATGGGAGTTTGTGGAATTGAGGATTTGGGGCCAGTCTGTCACCTCACGTATGTTGGTGCGATACCACAGAAGGTAACTGGACTTTACGGATAAACGAAGGACTACATGTGACTCTTGTTGCAAGTGAATGTACATACATACGTTGCAAAATCAACTGTCAGTGTCACTCTGAATCCATCCCTTCCAGAACGGGGCCCTGATCAATAGGCAGAATATTGCCTTTGTAATGATTAATGTTAACCATATAACCCCACTGATGGGATGGAAGTGAGAACAGTATTTTGGCCATATACACTATAATGCCAAAGGATTCCTTCCTGGCATTTCTCTGCCTGAAAACATGTCAGTGGACACAACTTTTAACCCCATCAAACTTCTGCATAAATTCTGAGGGGCACCTATTCATCTTTACTTTTAAAACTAGGCCAGCATGGAAAATGGTTCCTTCTGTCATTCAGAATATGGAGTTACAAACAAAAATTGTCTTGGCTTAAGCCTCAGGTCTGGAATTACCTCCCTCCCATGGAGCAGGGCATCTGCTCCATACCAGTGGAGCTAGGAGAAAGGCCTGAGTGGCGTCTGCAAAATGCAGGCTGGCTTTAGTCTTTGCTCAGTTCTTCCCATCCACCCTTCCTCCACGGAGCCATCCCCGCCCAGCGTTGGGCCTGCACATCCCTATCGTGGCTCCTCTTTCAGGCTTCAAGTGAGTGGGGTGGCTCAGGTGCTCCTCTCCCCGTGGAAAGGTGAGTTTGGAGCTGTGCGCCAAGACACCCTGAAGGGGATCTGGGACATTAGCTTGAGCTTAGTGGGCTTAATGAATGGTGTGAGGTTAGCATCATGACAGGGCACCAGCTCAGGCTCAGCTGTGGACCGAACAGCTCCTGAACATGCTCTTACCCATCCAGTCTTTTTATGGATGTCATTGCCGTTCCGATGAGGCACTTGGCAATTTTCAGTTTTGATGGTCTTGGCAAGAATGATCCATAAGTGTTTTTTTCTGCCTAGACAAACTCTTTTCCAAGTAATAAAAAAGAGTAACTGGGCCAGGATGTGAACTGAGGAGCCTTGGTCAGATATCAACCTGTGTAATTACTGTTTGAATTAAGCTCTAGGCTCCCAACACGGTTATACATTTGTGTTCTCATCCTCTGTATTGCTCAACATCCTCTTGCTCTACTGCCTTGGTGTGTGCCTCTTCTAGGGGTATATGTTGGTGAGAGCATGTGCATGGACCAAAGTGGTGCCGTGTGGCATGGGGCAAATGATTTCTTGTTACTTCACGGTCTGCCTGGCAGAACTGATTTGCTACATTTGTGCATTTCTGCCTCCAGAAAGCTGGCATCATATTAACGCATTTATCATTGGATATATGCTAATAGCAAACTTTCAAAGAATTGCAGAGTAGCAGTCAATGTCTTATTTGTTTATAAGCAGTCTCTTATATTTAGGTATTTTCCTTCACTTCTACTTCATCCTTTCTTAGGGAATGACCACAAGGTACTGACCTCTGCTTTTCTGCTCACAGAAATCCTCTCTCTGTTTTATTTGTCCACTGGATTTCTTTTTTTTTTTTTTTCCTCACTAGGTTTTTTAAATGCGTCTTGGTTTTCTTTTTTAATGCTTTGAAAAGGTTTGGTTTATCCTTCCTCAGTCACGCTAGTGCAACTATCCGTCAGTCCTCTTTTTTCCTTGAGTTGTTGCTACTGATGAGGTTCCTTTATTATAATATTTTCCATGCATTTTCTCCCTTCTTTCCTAAACCAGTTTTACATCTTGTTTGTCTGTCTCATACTTCTTTTCTTCGTCCTGTATCCTGGCAAAACATATTAGAGGTGCCACTTACTTTTTCTCTCTAATCCCTGTCCACAGCCCTCAGCTCGGCTTCCCTCTACCCTGCAGAGACCGATACCTCTGGTGATGCTTTTTCCATGCTGCTGGGCCTGGCCCGGTTCCCTTCGTACTGTACCTGTGCCCTCCTCTGGTCTGTCACACTCTGTAAACAGTGTGACACAAGCACTGCGCACAGAGTGACAGAGCTGTGCTGGGAGGAAGCCCAACGATGGCCCAACAAGCTTGCACTGCCCGAATGCCGCCAGCAACACAGCACAGGGCAAGGGAGGTCATTAGTGAGCAGCAGGAGCATCCCCTCTCAGCTAGGTCTGCCCCAGTAAAGTCGGGGGGCCCTCTGATGGCTTTTGGGGGATTTTTAGTTAAAAACACAAATCAGGCTTTTCTCTCAAAGATGAACAACAGAAGGGGGAATTCCCTTGTTGTTTACATTAAAAAAAAATAAAAAAATTCCTGAACGAAGGAAAAAGAAAACCTGCTGGGGCAGAAGGCAGCTACAGGCCTCCAGCTCCTTATGCGAACTCACATCACTGAAGAGTTGGATGCAAACACGTGAAAATTTCCCCTACTGGTACCTATTCCCTCTGCTTAAATGAAGGAGACAGAGGCACCAAGATATTTCAGGGCCAGGTATTTTGCAGGCATGCCAATAATTACATTATCTTTGTGGATTTATATCAGCTAAAAAACAAGTCTGAGGGATTTATCTGATTTGAGTTTGTGGAAAAATGTACAAGCATTCACACGGGCACATTGTGATGCTTACTGAAGTTATTAGAAGCATACATCGTTTTCTAGATACCTCAATACCAATATGAATGTGGAATTGCTGAAATTATCAAAATATTGACATAAAACCCTATGCAAAATGAACAACTTCTGTTTGTCAGTGGTGTTGCTTGTTGGGTTTTTTTCTGCTGTCACCAATCACCGCCATCAGTGCCCAACATAAAGCCAGGCACTGGAAGGAGGAATTCCCCTAGTTCTTTGCAAGAAAAAAATGAAAACAAAAAAAGAGGTATAATTTCCTGACTGCAGGAAAAGAACTACCGGGGTAGAAGGTTACCAAGGCCTCCAGCTCCTTGTGTGTAGCTGAAGAGAGTATTCAGAGAGTTCAAACACAAGTAGGAGATCTCTGAATGCAGGAAACAAGCAACGTAGAATGAGGTGAGAGAATTAAGCACAGAGCCGGAGGGCAGTTACCCTGTGTGCATCCATTCCCAGCAAGAGAGGTATCCAACAAATCCTTCAAAGAGACATCTTACAAAAGCTTCATTATAAGCTCTTGCTAATTTGAGAAGTGTCAGGAATGGCAATATTATTTTCCACCCATCTGTTGGGATTTCTGTGTGTATATCTGATTAGATGATACCTTCTGAAAGTCCATGGTAAAGTCTTCGTATGGCACCTGGCAGAATGGCATTACCTCAGTATAAATAAATGATATTTGTAATGTCTTTATTATATGAGAAAATCTCAGTATCGTGGCTGCTGCTATTGGACATGAAGAACTACACCTGTTTTCTGCTGTAACAGTTATGGACTCACATAAGGATAAGCCATTCCTCGTGTCTTCCTGCTGGAGATGGGCTGAGATCCATGAGGATCTCTGGAGTACTTGTTCTAGTTCAATATTAGGAAATACTGGAAATATGCAAACTGTAGGCAAAACCAATTGCCTTCCATTTGAAGTTTTCCTCCCTCTAACAACACAAACACTGTCTTGATGTTCTGAAGAATGTTCAGAGAATGGATAGAGAGCAGACCTGAGCAGAGGGACTTGGGGGTGTTGTTGGATGAGCAGCTCAACATGAGCCAGCAATGTACGCTCACAGCCCAGGAGGCCAACCATATCCTGGGCTGCATCCAAAGAAGTGTGGCCAGCAGGAAGAGGGAAGGGATTCTTCTCGTCTACTCCACTCTTGTGAGACCCCACCTGGAATACTGGGTCCAGCTCTGGAGCTCCCAACATAAGAAGGACATGGACCTGTTGGAGCAGGTCCAGAAGAGGGCCACGAAGATGATCAGAGGGCTGGAGTCCCTCTGCTATGAGGACAGGCTGAGAGCGTTGGGGTTGTTTAGCCTGGAGAAGAGAAGGTTCCAGGGGAGACCTTATAGCAGCCTTCCAATATCTGAAAGGGGCCTACAGGAAAGCCGGAGGGGGACTTCTACGAGGGCATGTAGAGATAGGATGAGGGGTAATAATTCAAACCTCAAATGCTAGATTTAGAATAGATATTAGGAATAATTTTTCCATTCTGAAGGTGGTGAGGCATAGGAACAGGTTGCCCAGGGAAGCTGTGGATGCCCCATCCCTGGAAGTATTCAAGGCCAGGTTGGATGAGGCTTTGAGCAATCTGGTCTAGTAGGAAGTGTCCTTGCTAACAGCAAGGGGATTGGAACTAGATGATCTTCAAGGTCCCTTGCAACCTGAACCATCCTATGATTCTAGAGCTTGCTTGGTGATAATGGGATCTCATGGTGGATTCCCTTTTGTGTACAAAGTAAGACCATTTCTGAGCAGCACCATACATATTCCAGACTAAAAGGGCAGCTGAAAAGGCAGGCTTGGCTGCAGCTATTACCTGGAAATCCAGAGGCTGTTGTCTTCCTTATTTCATCTGTCGCTAGTCAGCTGGAAAGCACAGTGACCTATGAGTAATGTGGTCATCCCAAACTCATGCTGATAAAACCTTTACACTACCACCTCTTGCCATCCCTCCCTTTCTATCTCTCTGAGACGTTCTGATCCAATCTTGACTTCCTTTGAGGTAGGGCATTCTGTCTTAATGTCCTACCCCCCTTGGAGAGTCAGAGAGAAATGATTTTGAGTTGGTTTTTTGGTTGTGTTTTTGCCTGATAGAGTTGTCTGCAGAGCTTTTATACCAGTGAGAAAGGATATGACTTTATGGCCATAACCCAGGGGCCCTTTTGGACATTGCTTCTAGCAATTCGTGGCTGCCATTAAAGGCACAGCAGAAGAATTTCCAAATCCCAGAATATCAGTTTGGTCCTACGGGCAGTAAACCACTAAGTGTAGCTTAAAGCAACCTAGAGTTGGGAGGTAACAAAGATCAGTTGTTCTTTGCTCTCCCCACCTTCTTGGCAGTACTTCATGTATCCTGGCTGCTGCTGCGTAGTCAATCCACTTGGCATATTTGTAATCCTCTGTGTTTGTTTGCACCACTAATGAGTGTTTCTTGCTTATTCCTTACAGATCCGTACAGATTAGCATAGTGGACTCTATGGTGGATTTCTACAGCTGAGGGACAAGTGTTTGTGAATTTCCAGGTAACTGACATTTCTTCTTCTTCTTTCATGAGCTGCTTTGGATGCTGTGACCTTTTCTTAGATTTTAGGCTGTGGTCATCTCTCCTTCCTCCCTACACTTGTCACCTCATGATCATACTGTTGTTCTGAGTTGCATCTTAGAGCTATTTTGAAATGTAAAGTGAAGGATATTCTGGCTACCCACTCAGTATCTAGTTCTTTTGTTCCACTAGTAGCATTTGACCAGAAATCTGCAAACTGCCTATTCCTATCTGAGGAGATTTACTTGCGTTTTATCAAGGAATAGATGGTTGAACACTTACTGGATAAAGAACTGTCTGTCTGTATGATCCTGCCATAACTGTAGTTAACGGAGGAAGTCAGTGGCAAGGCAATTTGCTTGCCCTGAGAGAAACACTCACTTTTTGACTGGGCACAGCCCTTATCTATTTCTCACCTCTTTAAAGGGCTGAGATTTACTTTGGATTTTTGTAGTAGATTTTAAAATGTTTCATGCTTACATTAGCTCCATTGCTTTCTTTAAGAAACTCAAAATTAAAGTACGGAAGTGCTACAGTGGGGACCTACAAAAAAGCATTGGGTGCAATGGTTTGAGGACCACCATATCATGAATGCACTAAGCCCCAGTCCTGCTATGATGCCAAGCGTCTGGCAGTGGATTTACGCAGTGCCTGACAAGGTTGTTCAAGGCACAGCTTTACCGAGTCAGATAAAAGCAGGCTGTTTTTCAGTTTGGCACTCAGCCATCCTCGTTATGATAATGTCAGCATTGTAAGCTCCTTGGGGCAGGGACTGTAGCTTTTTCTATGTCTTGAGTCACTCCAAGATTGTGGCTAGCATTCTGTGAACCAAAGCTAGTAAATCAAAGCCAGTTTTTTCTCACGCACTTCAAAACCTACTCCATTTTGGAATGAGAAAACCACGTACAGCTCACTGCAGGCTTTGTCAAATTATTCCTCCCCTTCACACTTGGACTCTTCTTCATTTTCCACACACTTAATACTCACCCAGCTCCTTTCTGTAACTGGCAGCTGATCCAATTACACACTAGAGGTAGAAATACTGAAGTCTTACAGTTCAAATGTGGGATGATATGCATAGTCACTTTGTCACTCAAAACCTTTAAAAAAAAAAAAAAAGAAAGAAAAATCAGAGTAGCTGGCCATAATTAAGGGCAGAAAATAGAGCACACAGTTAATATCTCCGTGGTTTGCCAATACTGGGATGTCACAAGTACCAATCAGGAAACCAGAGCCATGTGGCTTCCAAGATAAAAACCCTGGCTTTTTACTTCTGGGGCTACAGTTTAAATCCAGTTTAAGGTTCTAAATTAAATGAGACCCTTAACCTATGCCAGAACATGCGATCCCTCCAGGTCAGAGCTGAGGTTATTGGCAGGTCAGTGTGATGAAGCTTGCATTCTGTTGCCTTCAATGCACTTAATGGCATAAACAAAGGAATTAAGGTCTAAGCCCTGCTACAACACCAAGAAGCCAGAAATGTATGGGCACCAGCACACAGATACAGAAACAGGAAAACCTGAATTATCAGAGGGCATGAATGGAGGCAGGGCTGGGTTAGTGCACTCTAGGTCTCGCTGCTGCTTTCTGCAATGAGGCACTCCGTGGTAATAGGCTCATCTGCTGCTCGCAGGCAGTAGCATCTCAAAGGCAGGCTAAATTTGGGGTCAGAAGGATGGTGCTATGTTCTGCCTGAGCTGTTTTCTGGGCTCCCTGACTCACTTTCCATCGCATTAACAGTACAAAACTGTAGCCATCGTCAGATGTGGGATCCCAATGGCACCATCAGCATGTGCAACTCTTGGACTGTATAAGTTGCCCATGCAGAGTTGTGCCAAGAGAGAACTCGATCGTTATTGGAAAGGGTCCCAGTCACTTACTAGGGGTAATAATCAACGCCTGATAATAATGACCCACTTTGAATTAGACGTAAAGTTAGGATGTAGGCATCAGGTAGCTCCTTGCTTGCACTGTTGGCATTTGACGGCTGTGTGTGAAGTGGGCTTATATATGTGCCTGCTCCCAGAATTACATTTTTGGAGAATTCTGGTTCAGATTCTCAACTGGATTTTTGTTCAGGGTTTTGTTTGGAAAGCAGCTTGCGTTCAGCAGAGTAGGCTTGTAAAACTGCGTAGCAGTTAGCAAAGGATCTACCACGTTACCAAAAATGTAGGAACCTTCAAAGCCTCCAAGCTCCTCCAGCTCCCACCAGAGAGCTGGAGCTGAGAATCCCATATGACAAAAAACAAGCAATAATTAAAAATCCCTGTTTTGTCCAAAGAATTCCTTTGTTCAAGGAATGTACATGTCTTTGCCCGCTTGTAAGTTATTTCATTTTCGGTAGTTTCTGAGCTCAGTAATCTGAGCTTGGGAATGGAGGAGTCTGAAAGGAGTGTTACTCTGAAACAAAACACCTGTCTTTCAGTCAAGACTAAATTGACAAGCAACAATTTAGTTGTCTAAACTCGGAGCTTTCAGGATTTCAGACGACATAAATGTTAAGATGCCTAGGTAGGGCTCAAAGGTGAGCAACAGTGTAGGCAAATATACGTTGGAACTTCAATTATCCAAACCCTGATAACTCTCAGTTACCTGAAGTTTAAACATGTCTTCCCTCACTCTTAGTTTCTACATTTTTCTGTAAAATACCTTTTTTGCCTATGACTCACCTATGTCTTTGCCCAGCATAGTCTGTAAACTTTTAAGAGCTTGTCTCCTGAGGAGCTTAGTGTATCTGCCTGATCACAGCATAAGCAACCCCTTTCTGACGGAGATAGTAATTATCCCTTCATGTTATCTGTTACATTTGGATAGAAGATTAAAATAAATAAATCATCATTTTCATCTCTTTTGTCTACAGCTACCTTCCACTTCTCCATAGGCATGGTGTCACTGAGGCACCCTTCATCCTAGAACAGAGCGTGTACATGCATTGAAAAGCCATTCTTTAATGGTTCGTTATAGGGAGGTTGTGTCCCCTAATTAGCAGCCGGAGGATAGGATGGACTTTGCTAATTAGCAGAATTCACCATCAATAGGTTGGATTTTGTGGACCAAATTCTTTGCTTTGTTGCTCTCCTGTAACATCTTTAACATTGACTGATGTCCAAGAGCCAAATATGCTTCGATTTCCATAGTTTTGGAGCTTAAAAGCTGCTGAGATCCAAATCAAGACCCTTGGAGAAATTTTGCTTTAAATGTTCCTGACTTCAACACTTTTTTTGAATACACCCCGATTACTTTTGAGGGGGTTTGTTGTGAATTCATTTCAGAGAGGTGACAGTTCACAATTACAGGTCCCTGCATCAGCTATAAAAATAAATATAGAACTGAAAGTTTTGAGCAGCAAAAGAAAATGGCTGGAAGGAAAGTATGTGAGGCCTCTTCATCTCCTTTTGCATCTTTATATTTTCCAGCTATATTTTCACCCCATTCCTGACTTACATTTGCCACATTAAGTTTCTCCCAGCACTTGAACATCTCCCATTCTCCTGTCTATGGCAAACAAGTGGTGAAGGGAGTCCCTCTCCTTTCCTCCTTGCTATTCAGCAAGCATTTTCCTCTTTATCTTTCAGGGGAGAAATCTGAAGCAGAATAAGGATAGGAGATCTTTGTTTCTTCCCCAACAGCAATGACTCTGGGGAAAAGAACATCTCAGTAAGCAAGTATGATGGGTAGACCATTCTGCAAAGTGAGAGGTGGCACACACTAATCTGTACCATGGTCCCTTATCAGATAAATGTTCTGATTAGTGGCACTGTGGAATAAGAGCCACTGTAGAAGTGTTGCCTGCTCAGCAGTGGAGGGGTTTTCGGTAGAATGAGGCCCCTGAACAATAAACTGCATGCCATGAGGAAGAATAAGGGGGATATTGGGCCAGGTCAGGCGATGTCTGCCTTCCCCTTAGCTGAAGGCAAAGAGCTTGATCCTACCAGAACAAATGGCATAAGGCATGGAGGATCCAGTATTGCAGAGGAAAATAAAATCCTTTTCTCCATTGAAAGAAGGGTTGTGCAAGTGAACTAGAAGGCAAATGCAATCCAGTTTCATCTCTGTTGCTTTGCTGGGAATAGCAAGAAAAGAAAACTAAATGGGGATATTAAATTGTAAGTTTTGTGGGTAAAAAGAAATCTCATTCTCTCGACAGCAAACTAATATTACAAAGAAAATATAGTGACAGAAGACAGACCAGACAGTGCCCATTTCAATATTTAAAAAGTTACAGTGTCTTAGGTGTTCCATTGGCAACCAAAAATTGAAATCAATTAAAGTTGCATTTCAATTGAATTACACAATGACATCAATTTAAACATTACTAAACAGATGCAATTTTGTGCAATGCTTAAATTACTTTTCTCGTATATGCATTTAATTTAAATTTATTGAGATGGTTATTTATGTTAATAAAATAATTAAAAGCAGTTATTTAAGAGTAACTATGAAATAGCTGTGTAACTACCTATATTAATAAGACAGTTAGTTAAGGGATAATGTCTATTGCTTTATAGTGTAATTGCAATAAACAGCTGCTGAGTTTGATTAAGAGCTGAAGTGGAGCTAAAGTGTTTGAGCAATCTCAAAAGCTATTTGTTGTAAGTGTACTACAAAGCAAAAGCGATTATTCCTATTATACAAAAAGCCATAGCATAAACGTTAAAGTATAACTCCTTAGTAGGATATTTTTTTCTTGGGTTATTCAAGCATCTCTCTGTGAATAGTGGGGCTAGAGAAGCTAGCCTCTTCTAGCTAGGGCTTTAGTGGAGAAGAGCCTTGGGGGGGCAGGCAATAATTTGGTTGAACACAGTTTTGTTCATACCCAAAGTCACCCCTGTGTGCGAGTACACCTAAGTGCTAGGAGGGGCACAATCCCTGCTTGCAAGCTGTGTTTTCTCAGGGGTGGCACAATTTGAAATTCTCTAGCTGGATCCCTTTCAAATTCTATAGAAAAATTTCAACCTTGGCTTCAGGTCTGACCTAGGAATTTCTTCATCTTTTGTTGGAGTATAAAAAGGAAGAGTTGAGCATATAGTAAAAATCCTCCTGCAACTTTGTCTATGAAATGGCTGTTGCCACTTCATAACTCCATCATTAACACATGAAGCAGATACTTCCTGGTCCCCAAGCGTATCCTGCTTTATGGCACTGACACATACCTAAACCACAGATCATTAATTTCAGTGGGATCAAGTAAGCAAATAGGCATTACTTGTATTGCAGTTGTTATTTACAAACTCCGTATTCTCCTACTTTTGGGCGGTGGACTCATACACAAGACATTTGCTTTTAAAAATTCTGGTGTATTAGGGTCCCACAAGTTTTGTAGCAAGTTGTGAAAGAGTTGCTTAATTGCTTAAAAGCTGTTTTATTTCACCTTTTATTTGAGAGCAACTTTGAATGGTAAACTGACACATTGATTGAGGCACAAATGACATAAGTAAACTGCCTTTTGCTGCTCATAGTTCATGGCTATATTAACAGTGAAAATCTCACGGAGACCAAAAGTGCTCTGAAATGCTGCCAAGCGAATGCTGCAAGAGATCTTGCATATTTAAGGATTTGTGGTGAACTAGATTGGCCAAGTCCTAGATTAAGACTTTAGGGGGCTAGGACAAAGGATTGTGTCCTGGCTATCCTGCCTCATGTCCTGAGCTCCTTCTCACATTATTGGCCCTTAGGAGTCTCTTAAGCAAGTTCCTACTTTAAGCCAGATGCAAACTTCAGTGGGAAAGGTAGATGATTCCACCAGTGCCGTGAACCAAGCTGAGGGAAAATGTACCAAAGTCTATTTGATCAAAACCCACCAATTCATTTGTGTCAAATTTGTAATGTTTTCACATAAAAATGTAAAAAGTTCAAAAGGGGAAAAAAAAAAGATGTTAGCAGTACAATTACGCTAGTTTTATCCTTTTACACAACCTATCCTGAAAGAGATAACATATCTTTGGTTAACAAGTCATGTATAATATTTTGAAAAAGCCGACAGGAAAAGGCGGCTTGGCAAAGTCCAATGCACAGTGATTAATCTAAGTGCCAATTCACTACTAATCTTCTGTGGAATGGTTTCGCTTCTGGTTTGTTAAGGAAGCAGGCGTACAGGTGGCTCGGTACTGAGGATGTGTGCGTACGCGCATGTGCATTTGCGGGCAGGCCAGGCGCATTCACCTCTGTGAGAGTACCACTGCTGCTAGGATCTTCCCAAATAATCTCTGTTGGTGGCTGAAATGGAGTGTGGGACCTGCTTGGCTCTGACAGCTCCTACCTCGGGAGGAGCTTAAGCAATGGCAGAAAAGCCCACCCAGTGTACTTGCCTTGTTAAGCTTCTGGGGCTTGCAGGCCTTCCTAACTCTGCCCTGGGGAAAAACTGTGTAACAATGGATAAAAGACTTGGGCCTCCCAGCTTAGTTACAAAGGATTCTCTTCACTCATCCTCTTAGTGAGAAATCCAGTTGAATGCTTTTTGAAATCTTTCAAATATTAAAAATAAAATAAATCTTCTTATTCTGTTCCCTGGTGAGATTCTTGACTGCAGTGCCATGTTGTCATACACTTCAGGTCCTTTAAAATGTCGAAAGGACCCCCTTCAGTGATGTGGCTGTAGCCAGGTACACGGAGAAAAGGTTATTCAATTCTTTGTGTGTCTTCAAAAAGTTAAAGGAAAAAATCCAATGAGCCCTGAGAGGAGAAAGATATAGTGGATATTAAAATAATTGTGTGTCAAGCTGCAGAAGTATCACTGTTGCTACCTAGCTTGGTTGGGATCCATTTTGGAAAAGAGCTAGAGTAAGTTTATTTGTTTCAGACAGAGAGAGGGAACTATTACTGTTTCACCTGGGCATATGAATCATTGTGGTTTGTTGCTCAGAACAGTTACTGCAGAAAATACTTGGCAAATCATTCGTGAAAAGAACCAAACACTGTTTTCAGCTGCCTGAGAGAATGGTTTGCCTTCTGTTTCCTTCTCTACTGAAATATTATCTGCTCTCTTCCCTTAGTGCCAAAGTCAGCCTAGAAATACTCTAGTCCTTCTTCGCATGCACTTTTCAACCCAGTGGGGACAAGATGCTTCAAGACACTCTGAGGTCACTTATAATCTGAAAGAGCTGGAAAAATTAAAGCTGTCCATGATTCCTATCAAGGGAATCATCAAGTGGCTCTGTTACTCATGGTTTTAGAAGTCAGTATTCCTTGCATAGAAATCTTTGATCAAACACACTGTTGTCATTGCTTTTTAAAGAAAATTTCTTCGCAGAAAGCTCTTGCAAGCAGCATAGTAGTTTGTTCTCTCTGCCTTGCAGTCTCTCTCTCTTTCTCTCCGCTCCCAAGGAGCCATTGAGTATTCAGCATCACCTGATTTTAAACTCCTTCTTTAAAGTCTTTGGTGCTTCTCAGTCATTTCACAGATCATGCGGGCGTGTTCCTATACCACCTTGAGACAGAGCACATGAGAACCTGAATTTCTTAATAGTTTTTTGTTTAGATTCATGTAAAAAACATCCACTTGCCTTATTAGGTTTTTGTTGGTTTGGCAGGTTTGTGTTTGGGGTTTATTTGACATCTTGCTACCTCTGAATTTAGCTTTGGTTCATTAGTCAAGGAAATAAACAGCCACATTTCTTATTATTCACACTATCACAGAGTGTATTCCAAGCCCATACATATCCTGCAGCTTGTTAAATAATTCTTTATCCTTTAAAAAATTCCCATTAATCTCTGACCAAGAAGAGCAATAATAGGTTAGTTAGTCATCATATATAAAAATCTGAATCATTTTTACAAGTATCTTTAATGGCTTCCATTAATTACATGTCTTCATAAAAAAGCTAGGCCTCTCAAACACAGCTTCCTTTCATTCTTCAAGAGGATCTAATTTCTGAAATAACTGAAATTAAGGCACTGATGCTTTGTTTGGGCAAATTAAGCAGAAAAAATACTCACACAGCTCAAGCAGAAGGTACAGGAATCATGTGTTCTATTAACTTGTCAGCTACCTTGGTATTATTAGCAAAATTTTACAAGTCAACCCAGTGGACTACTGTGATTAGTGTTACACTGACAGCAAAATACTCCATGTGGACTGGGTTGTGATTTTAGCTGCAGCTCGGGTGAAGATGAGACCTCTCCTCTGCTGCTCTTGGTTTTGCCCACACATCCTTGGCTCGGGTTTCATGGTGGTTGCGTGGTCAGCATAAACGGGGCTGTTACCCAAGGGCACGGCGCTCCCATCCCATCCCATCCCATCCCATCCCTACCTCCTCATGCCTGCCTGCCCTGCTCTGAGGAGTGTTGTGTTTCCATGTGCCCAGCAGCATCAGGAGGCATTTTTAGGGTCAGATGATGTTTTAGCCCATCAGTTCTCTGATCAAATGCGCATCTTCGAGTGGGCAAAAGTGGTCCCATCGGGGCTGGGTGGGTAGGCAGGACTAATCCTTTCAAGGGAAGCTCAGACTTCTGGTGGATTAAAGTGACTGTAAAACCACAGCCAAGATCATTACGTTGTTCATTCCTTTTTCCTTGCTCTTTGTTAATTTGTTACCTTAAACCTGCAATAAAGGCAGTGTTCATTGCCCTGCCATCAGAGCTGCACTGGATAATGTTATCAAAAATCTTTCAAAAAAGTGTCTCCTCTGTGTTCATCTGTCTTCATCTGAAGACAGCAGAGACCCTGAATAATGGGTCAAAATTTTCAAGGTCAAATGTAAAACAGGGGCCACCTCTAACCCTTCATGGCCTCTTTAAACCCTTCCATAGGGTTTAGAAACCCCAGAAGTCCATAGGTTGAGAAACACTGAAGAAGGAAGAATAGTACTGAAGCCTCTTCCTCTCCTGTTTTATTTCAGGTCATGTAACCTTGCTCACTCTTGTGGAAAGCCTGAGGAGCTCCAGGAGGGGTTTAAAGAAGAGATCTTCCTCTCCTGTTCAGGTGAAGAGTCATGAATTAGACCTTTGGGATATTAATGTAGTATAAATACATAAGGAAATCTTTTGATTACGCATAGTGTTAAGTGATGCTAAAAATACCTCTGCTACAGTTAGTGATGGATTTTTATATATTTGCTTATTTATCTTAATTTATGATATTTTTTTCCCCTTCCCTGGGAAACAAATACTATCAATAGATAAGGGAGAGAATCCTGTGTTTTGTATGCAGTATGAGTCCAGTACTTGGCCAAGACCCAGATCTATTGTGGCAAGAAAGTAATAGATGAACTAACAAGGGACCCAGACTTTCTGGCTAGCTTCCAAGAAACATTAAAAAATGTAGTACTGCACATAACAAGTAGGAAGATGCATGCAAATGTTGATGTCTTATTGAAAACTGTTAACTGATTAATATGTTGGGTTTATAGACATGCATTTGGATTTTAAAACCTGCTGTCTAAGTTCATGCCCTGAAATTACCTAGTGAACTATATGCCTGAAATAATATTTAAAGTAGTGCCACATTGGCAAGGTAGTTCTGAAGAAAATGACACTTCTAGATCCCTAGGGCTAGACTGTTTCTTTTGGGAGCATCACCTCTGAGGTAGTGGTCCAATGGTCCCACTTTGTTTCTTCACCATGTCTTCCCCACCTGCAAAGAAGCAAGTCGTTCATGTGGCCACTAGGACCTTGTCATATGGGTAGGACGGTTCACTGTCTATAGGTTCATGTGGAAGGTGTGGGTCAAGAGCTTTGTGTGGTACCCAGAGACCTCCCAAAGCCCTTTAGAAGGGACATCCTAAGGGCATTGGAGATTGAGGATCATTGCCTAATACAAGATTTAGGATGACATTGATGCTAATGCCTAGAATGGATCTTACTCCTGTGAGTCTTCTAATGGATGCAAAAATGGCTCTTATTATCACATCCATGTTGCTTATGACTTCAAAGTCTGGAGTTACAGTTTTTTGTGTGGGTCTGGTTTGTCATCCAACCCTGGTAAGATATAAAAGGTGATTCAGTCACTCATCTTGCAGACAGTCAACCCTTTGAGCAAAGCATCTGTGATTACGCATACTGTCTGGAAGAATAGGTGAGGAAATATGCTCGAGTCTTTACTTCTATGCGCGTTTATATGTGAGCCAGCTGCAGTCTGGTTCTCAGCTAATGTCACACAACTGCAACCCCAAAATGTTTTTATTTTAGCTGCTAAAGGTGTCCTTGCCATTTTCCATGTTGATCTGAACAGTCGAAAGGGTCTTTTGTTGCACACTTAACAGCATGTACAAAGTAGTTGCAATCACAAAAGTGCAAAGAAGTATAAAGAAACAAAGACATTGGAAAAGTGAGCGAGCTGCAGTTGAGACAGTTCATATGGAGCATACAATGCTGTCCTGTGAAACAGTAAAGGAATCTGAAATTATAATTTCTTTCTACCACAGCAATAAGCAAAAAGGTTCAGTGATTGCACTTTATTCACAACCATAACTGTCATCACTGACATTCACTAGAGGTGTTGAATCCTTGGGGTTTATGCTTTTGCAGGTTTTTTTTAATCCCTTCGCCTCTAGAATTATTGTTTTAGTAGGGAGTAGCTTAATATTAAAGCTAACAGGTGAATGGTGTGATGTGGGGCTTGATTTTTTTTTTACCTGACCTTACTCACCCCGCCTCTCCTTCTTGTTCATGCTCAAAGCTGTGTTTGAGCTGGAGGACCAGTTTCATGGTTGTTGTTGTACTAAGCAAGCTTGCTCATACAGTGAGGTTTTTTTAATCTCTCAACTCTAATTGTTGCATGCAAATTGTTTAATAAATAATGTTGGACAGAAAAAAAAAAAGAATAGATATTAATTAAGAAAAGGATTTAGGCTGACTCAGTCTCATACATGAGACAAAAGGTTAAGTAAATGCCAAGGCCGCTATGCCTCTTCAAACAATGAATATTAGTTTTAGAATCATTAATGTCTGCTTAGAAAACAGAGTCATACTGGAGACTTGTATGCCAAAATAACCAAGGCCAGGGCTGTTTCTTTTCAATCTGAAGCTAAATTATTCTCCAATAGAGGGCTAAATGTATGCAATTAACAGTGCTAGGTAGGACAACAGGGAATGGCACTTTTAATATGTAGCCAAATTGAGATCAAGTTTTTCTTTGAATCTGGTAACTTGGACATTTAATATGCACAACCAAGCTCTGCAACAGAATTAGTGAGAAGAAGCAGATAATTAACTCCTTCACTGCTTGTCAATGGAGACAGAATGATTAGGCTCCTGTTTACTGATTCCCATCTTCTAAAGTTGCTGGATCTAGAAAAACAAAGGGTGCCTTGCACATGTGGGCAAAGATTAAGACAGTTGTGTAGTCTTTACTAGAAAGATGATTACCACATCATATTTTTAAAGAAAACTTCATCCTGGAAAAGAGTAGTTTCTCAGACTGGGGGGAGTTGCGGTTGGAACAAATACGACCATATGAGTTTAACTAAAAGCGCTCACTCTAGTTCTGTGTTGAAAAGATTAAAAAGAGTAGGCTGAAAGGCTCAATCATATATTTAAAAAAAAATTACAAAAGACTTTTTAAGCAAGTGGGTGACTGTCACTGGTGTGAAGGCAAAAATCAAGGTGCTTATTAAAACTTCCCAGCACCCTCATGAGCAAAAAAATGTTGTGTACTAGACAAGACATGTGACTTACCAGTTTAGCATCACCCATTTGGTATGAGCGTACCTAACAATAATACTTAATTCTCATTCAGTGATCTCCAAGAGGCTGAATGTATTTATTCCAAATTTACTGCAGGGAAGCAAAGTAAAAGGTGGTGAAGTGACTTGCATAAGGCAACCAAGCTGAGAAATGGCCAAATGGAGAAGATCAGCTCCTGAGTCCTAGATAGTGCTAAACTGTAAATCTCGTGGAATTCTCTTGGGATGTCTCTAACTTACAATTCTTGACTGAGCAAGAAGTCCAATCAAATTGTTGTTGTGTTTCTAGGGCTAGTTTGACTCCTGAGAGTTAAAATCTGCAAAATTCAAATGTATTTTTGCTTCTCTTTGTTTCTAAACTAAGTCTGCACTTACTTGCTCTGGGTTCTGCTTGAGCTTAAAGCTGAAGGGCATCATTTTCCGTTATATGTAACGCAGCCTTTTCACCTCTTGTGAAGGCTTTCAAAGCAGTGCATTTGACTGCAGCAGTGACTCCCACTGAAGTCAACAGCCACATGCAAATAAATCCTCAGGTTTGAAAACGGTACACTTAAATAGTTCAAGGTTTTTTTTTTTTTCTAAGGCTGAAGTGCATTACAGCTCTCATTTAACTGAGTAAATACTATTATGCTGAAGTCCTTTGCATTGTCATCAACAGGAAGAGATAGCTTTGCTCCAGGGCTTGTTTCAGTGAAGGGGCTGTACTGGAAAGTGTTGTATTTACATTTAATATTTGTGCTGTGTCTGGATCTCCCTCTCCAATTTCTGATGCTTGCTGCTTTCAAGAGTGGAAGAAACATATCTGGAGAATGGGCCCATCCAGGGACACATGCCCAAGGCCAATTCTGAGCCTTTTACTTTCCTTTCAGGCTTTTTACCCACTACTACTAGGAAAGAGCAAAGATGCAGCCAAACACCAGATTCTCACTTTCCAACATCGAGTTTCTCTCTCAGTGAGTGGTTTATTGGTTTGTGCTCAGGCTTGGCCCTGTATGAGATACATACCTGACTCTAGGAGGCTAACATATGGAATATTTTAACTGTCCGTATTTAAGTCATCTTCTTTAAGACCATTTGGAAAGAGTCTGCATTTTCTACTTGTGAATCTTTATCTTTTCCTTTTGAGAATTTTATTTCTGGAGATCAGGGCTCTGGAGGACTAAAATTTGCTCTCTGCTGCCCAGCTGGCCTCACTGCTGAGAGCACAAGCGGACTCCGGCGATCTGGAGGTCTCTTAACCCAGGCCACCACAATGGTCCCAGCTGCCTACGCAAACTGAAATGACTGGGGCCACCGAGGAACAGCTTCCCTCTGGCTGCAGCGGCCTGTTTCACCACTTGGCAAAGATTTGGTTTTGAAAATGTTTAGCTTTCAATTATTTCACCACGAGTTCATGCCAAAAGGCCAGGAATGGCCTCACTGTATTTGCTAAAGGTCTGGCTCTGGCGCTGTGGTGCAGAAGGATTGCCTGTCAGGCGAGGCCTGAGGTCAAACCGTCCCCCTGCATTCCTCGTGTGGGCAGTGCTGCCTTTACAGTTGGCTCTGGGGTGATGTGGCTAATGCTATCAGAGAGAAAATCTCTGGGTTGCTTAGTGTTACCGCACAGTCATACTCATTATTTTATCCCTTATGGATACACCTCAGCGCTCTGTCTATCCTGACAGTCACCATCTGTTTACTCATACCTCCATTCCTCGCAATTGCCCTGCGGCAACGCTGTATTGACCAGCTTGTGGCGGGCAAAATGGCCCCAGGCCCTTCCTCCTGATGTCACCAACTACAAATGCAGATAAGATTAGAGTCCAAATTGCTGTACAGGAGGTGGGATTGCTGAGTCTTGGGAGCCGCCTGGATGGTTTCTTCTGCAAAGTGCCTTTTCACACGGTGACACAAAGCATCCTTGCCTTGTGCTTCTTCATAGCAACGGCCAGCTAGGAGCTGTGCCGGCTGCGCGCTCAGTGGGCTTCTGTAGCCCTCTGTGGTCCCGGTGCCATAGTGGTAGGGGCACCTGGGATATATAGACATGTAAAGATGGCTGGCTCATACCAGCAAAGGAATCCCTAAAATAGTAAAGGAGAAGGAAATTAAAGCTGTGTTTGCGTAATACTGCTCATAGAGGTATTACTATTAAGGCAGCTTCTGTTGTACTTTTGATACTAACGTGCTTAACGTGGCGGTGGCTGTAAGCGCAGGGCAAGCTCAGCCAGCGCTGGTGAGCGTTGGCAGCCCTAAGCCACTGCTGCCCCAGCTCGGGCCGGTCCCGCATTGATCTTACCAGCTGCTCCAGCCCTCTCTTCCCTCCCTCCAGGCTGCTCCAGGCCTTTCTCTCGGCGCCTTCACAGCCAGCTCTGATGTGTGTTCCCTCAGCTCCCACCTGCTCCTGCCAGCCCCTGCCTCGCTGCCCCGCGTGGCCACCAGTGCTGCAGCCACGCATCCTCCCCCACCGCTGGGAGCCTCCGCAGCTCCGCTTTCCTGCCTCCCTGCCAGGTGCTACCTCTAACCTCGCTGAGCACCCTCAGGGCCCTTCTCTCATCTCTTACCTTTTCTTCCTTCGTGCTCTTGCTTCCCCAGGTGAGCCCTGTCCCGCTCCCTGAGGCGTGACAACCGTGACTGGCATCTCTCTCAACGCTGCCGCTGCTCCACCCCAGCTCCTGGTCGGGCAGGATTCAGCCATCACATCTCGCTGGGGTGTAGAGGTGCTTATGTTGAGCTCAGTCTTTCCTCAAGAGACCTCACCCAGTTTTGTAGCATAACCTGTCCTATCAATCACCATATCTCCAAGTGCCGACAGGCTGGACAAGGGCTCGGCTCTGCTTCTCACAACGTTTAATCCCCAGCGCCAAGTCACCAGGACACCGTAGACTATTGGGTTCCGCTCAGGCATAATTCCATCATTACCATTGATTTGTTCGCTCACGCTCCCCATGGTGCTTTTAATCAACTCTCTATCTTTGTGCCTTCACACCTTTACGCTTTTCATGATTGGCTCTGCTACCTTCTGCCTCTGCAATGAAATAGTACCCTAGAAATCCTCCTGCCTCTTACATACATTAACAATTCCATTTCTTCTCTCTCTGGTCCAGTGAAGGGATCTCCCTCTCCCACAAAGGCACCACTGTCTCTGCAAAGCACTCTGGTAAGCACGGGGGGAACGGCTTCTATTCATTATTCCTCAAAGTCCAGTACAATGGGTTATAATTAGTTACTGACCTCTTTGGTTTACTTTACCTTCAAAGGCTCTTTTATAGTTTAAAAGTGAAGGGAGATGCTGACATTAATTTTGACTGTCTTTCCATAGCAGTGTACAGAGAAGATAAAACTAACATGCAGGTAAAGGGATAAGTAACTCACTAGCCAAAAAAAATATGCAGCAAATAGGGTCATCATCACATTCATTTCATGAAAGTAGTGTGGTGTTGGAGAGAACTCATTAGCCTTTTTGTTCTGCATTATCACCATCATTTATCAACAGCTGTATCACATGTCATAGCTACTATCCTTTCTGGCATCCAGTGTGGGACCAAAGGACTCCCAGAGAATGCTGAGTTTCGACGCCAGGGTTGTGCTGCGTGATACACTAGGCACTGTATTAATTGTGGCAGATAGAATTTTTTCCAATATACTCCTAAAGGGACACTCAATAAAGCAATGCAGTGTGATTTACCAACTCAAAGAAGCATGGACAAATAAAACCACATCATGGGCCTGTACTTCTTTCCTCTAAACCTTTGTTTGTTTGTTAGCGCTTAAAGTATTGCTAGTTGTTTGAAAACAAAACAAACAAATGCAAAAGTGAAAAAAACTAACATTAGGCTAATTAGTCGACACCAACATGCAGACTGGTTTCAGCGTAACAATTTTAGTTAGGTCTGAAATGATGGTGACCTATTAAATCTTTAAAGTTGGCTGCTTCTTTTAGCTGTGACTGATCACATTTGTGCACACATACACGATTCTCCACTGTAAAGCAGAGTTTGGGGAGTAGTTTTAGAAATCAGTTAGGAGCTCCTCCGTGAACCTAGTCCTTTAATTATCAGGTGATAATTGTTCACATCTTGCATCAATGCAGAAAGATGTGGGCAGGGAGAAAACTGCAGCCTTGTTCAAGCAGCCGAAGTTGCAGTTATCAGTTCAAGCCACCGCTTTAAGAAAATATCTCATGTGTAAAAGTGGCACACATCCGCCATCCCATCTAAGAGAAGGGGAAACACTGTGTTTAAGTATTTTAAGCATCAGAGCAGGACACGTGGAGGCTGATCCTGACCCTCTAGACTTGGGCAAGTCAGTTAACCCTGTGACTCAGCTGCTGGTAGCAACAGCATTTGCTTACCTCACAGGCAGAATGTGAAGATTAATTAATATTTGCAAAGTGCTGTGAAGATGAAAAGTAGCATGTTAAGTACTATAAAATACTATTAATAGTGCTAACAAACTGATAATTTTGGAGTATATGAGTCTTTTCTTAACCTTTTCTAACGAGACCTTTCATTGCAAACACCTGAACGAGTAACACCACTACAGGCCAGAGTGCCCAATCCCCTGTTTTCAAAAGCACTGGGGTTATGCTGATTGAGCAAGGCACTAAGTAAGTACAAAACACATTCCATTTCTCCTTTAAAATAAGCTATGCATTGTTTAAATATGGTGTGACACATTATACTTTTCATGTACCAAGCTAACGTGCCTGGGATGATTCTAACTGTTAAATTTGTTGGAGCAAAACAGCTTTGGAAAGATTCTGGCCCTTTGGGTTTGGAGCATGTGCTTTGCTCTGAATGCATCGCCAAATTTTCTGCATTTCCCATGTGCTATGTTGATAGCTGCTAGCAGCAGCTCCCCGCTTGCCTGCTCCTGCTTCGTTCGCCCAGCCATGTCACAGTGGCTTGCGTGGTCGCGCACTACACAAGCACTTGCTGTAAGAGGTTCACCAAACTTTGAGTCTGTTGTTGAAGCGTATGTTGTCTGCATTGAACAAGGAGAAGTGCTTTGATCCTTAGCAGTCTCCCTCCATGTGCAGCCACATGGGGGAAGGTCGAGGGCAAGAAGTAGCGATGTGTAGAGTATAGGACTGGATGTTGCCAGTAATGGCTCCTACCATTACCCATTTGGATTTTATGCCAAGAAAATCAGGCACTGGTGTCAGCCACAGTTAAGAGGAAGTCTTACTTAGTTTGAAACAAGAAACTGTTTCAGGCTTGTACTCCCCAGGTCTTTAAGGACAGCTTTCTGGCATTATGATTTTTTTTTTTCTCTGAAAACTTTGAGATCTAAGAATTTTGTCCGAGGTGTAAACAGTAGGACTCTCATGAAGAGTAAAATTTATTTCTTAGCTTGATAGGGTCAAATAACTCTAGCTGGGATTAGCTAATGTTTCACAGAACCTGATATTTTTGTGGCTAAGGAATCCCATGAGGAAGGAAGATATCCATGTTTCATGAAAAGCTCCTAATAAAATTAGACACTACTTCTGAGCTTATCAAAGGAAAATAGAAAGTAATGAAGATTAAAAGTGCAGCTCTGGGATCTTGTAAAGTCCTGACAAGATAGCGATCTGGAATTCAACGTCCATGATTTTTTCCCCTTTTCTGCCACATCTCCCCGTGCACACACAATCCTGCACACACAAGCCCTGCTTCTTTCTCTAGTCAGATGACCTTAGTTGTGTCACTGTCATTTTCTCTTTCAGCAGCTCCACCTCTAAACCCCCCACCAAAACGAAAAAAAAAAAAAAAGAAACAAAAAAGAAGAGCAATCAGGCTGGGATAACTTGTCAAATCCCAAACTTTCTCTGATGAGTTAATGCTGAAGAAAGGAATCACCAGCAAAACAAAGGATCATCTCCAAGATATTAAATAAAGCTTTCCTCTTCCCATATTCTCTTTCTGAATTATTAGCAAAGACCTAGGACGTTTCCAAAAAAGCAGGACTTTCATGAAAGGGAAAAGGCTTGTGGCTTTGACAATTTGTTTGTGGTCAGAAGGCAAACTTAGGAGTCAGTGTTCTGGCTTTTACATGAGCAAAATAGGAGACAGTAAAAAGAAAGCAGAAATAAGAGAGGATGTGTTGAAGAAGGGGAAAGCACTTTCATCACTGCTAAAAAACTTATCTTTAACGGTTTGCCTGGCTCTTTGTGAGCAATTAAACTTTTTACTTGATGAAAGACTGCAAATAGGAAAGATTTTCTGATTGTACTGTGTCCATTTTCTCTGTTCCTGGACTATTGTTTCTTTGTGTGACCTTTATCAGGAAACTTGCTTGACAGAGACACTAAAATAAATACTTTGCATTGTCCTTTTCTTTTTGATGGGGCTGTCCTAAGATAACCTCTACCATACTTGATATTGGTTTCTAAAAGCAAACTGGCTAATTGAACAAATGGGGAGGAATACATAATGTCAAAATACAGGTGAAAGTAGTGATCTTATTATTGTTTGGTGTACAACAGCAATACAAAATCTAACTGTCCAAAATCTGGAATTTGATCCCTCTTTTTGGTTCATTATTGATGCACCCTACCACCTGAAGCTCTAGCAAGGTTTTCTTTTTTCTTCCCCCCCTCCTTTTTTTCCCCAGGTTGCTTTAATCTGTAATATCAGCAATAATCACTGTGATATTGTTGCCTAGGCATTCTTGAAGAGTCAGAAGTGGACTGTAATTGAAGAGTTCATTACCAAGATCAGTTGGCTCCTTGATTACAGTGGCAAGGTGAAATATATATCCTCACCAAAAAGCAACTGCTAAACCTTTAGAGAAGTCACCCACTTTTCACTCTTTTTCATTAGGACCCCGACAAGCTTGTCAGCAAAATTAAAGGTATGTCATTCACATTGTGCATGCATTGCAAAGGACTATAAACCTGCCAACCTCTTTGATGAAATAAAAGGGTTTTATTTATGATTCATGTAGGAATATGAGGTTATTTTTATTCTGTCAGTACACTAATAATCAGACAAGAGCTCAGGAAATGAGAAGGCAAACTGACAGGGAAGGTTCTGATAAAGGGTAACCCTCTAGGGTATTTTGCCCCCTTTGTAATCTCCTCCTTTTTAGTGTGAGGTTATAAGCATGGCATAGCATGATCTTGCAACTAGCTTGGCTCACAGGAACAAAGAGAGTAACTACCTAGCAGGACCTGAGGTATAATTCCACAAGAAAAAGAAAATACTTCCACCAGAGAGGTCTGCATTGCTGCAGTGATGTGAACAGGAACTTCCAATCTGGTCTTCCAAGAGTGTGGTGAATTGAAAAGATACCCTTCTTATCTACTTGCTTTCCTACTGGGCAACATAACCAATCTTAACAAAAAACCAGACTTTAAACCTTATGCAAAGCCATTGCAAATTTGTTACCTATTTGGTTTATACTAATTTTTACAGGACCCAAAGCAGGGCATTTTTCCAAGCACTCCCAGTCTAGCTCAACATGAGGTACGGCAGCACAGTAAAGGGAGGATGGGGAAGTAGCTCCCTTCACAGTCCCTGGTCACCATTTATGCTAGCAGAGTAGCTAGGAAGCAGGCTACATTTCAAAATATGTCTTCCCCTAGATATTTCAAATGTCTTGGCAGTTTGAAGCTGCTTTAGTTCTGTCCCAGCTAGGCAAAGCTTCTGGAAGTGCATTTTGTGCTTCTTGGTGTAAGCTGTCATTCATACTACAAGCACAACCATGATTACAGAAACACTCCTTATGAGTAAAAAGGTATCACTGTATTAGCTGGCTGGCCTTAAGTACGGTAGTTTGCTGAACAGTGGTGTGCTGGCAGGAAAACACAGCCTAGCAAAATATATGCAGGATGAAGTGAAACAAAGTTCACTGGAGGAAGGAAAATAATACTAATCCTTCATTCAATAAGCAGTGAGTTAAGTACATTTTGCATGTTGAAGAAATGTAAAAGCAAAGGGAAGAAAGCACACATATAAAGGTGGTGTGACTGCCTTCCTCTCTAAAGACGACATATGGGGCATTTAGGTATTAATAACACCAGGACTTATACCCAAGCTGTTAATACAAAATGCAGCCCCTGGTTGAAGGTTCCACCAAGTTTCAGGGTGTTTGAATTCCCTCTAACCAGAGAATCCCCTTGAAGTGAGGGATGATGCTAACATTTTCGTGGCTTGTTTAAATCATTGAATAGACCTGCAGAGGATAATAACCAGTGTTTGAGATGGGATTATATTCACTCTTCAGCGCTGTGATCTCTGTGATAATTTTCCATATTCAGATTTGCACCTCACAAAGATTTGAGAAGTTTGGATTTCGTTACATGGGGCTGGCTCTGTAAAGATGAGCCATGATCCAGGTGTCAGAGATGCCGTGAGCAGGTATAGTCTGGTTGTTGGATTTAAAGCTAGTCTCTGTGATCATTTCAGGATAGTCCAGAGTGACACCTTCCAGACTCTTGTTGCTTGTCGTATACCATCCTACTGATGCTGAGATTAGGGGTAATTCATAAGGCCTATGTTCCTTTTAATGGAAAACATAAATTACAGAGTACCTCAAATAAATATAGGGACTGATTGCACTGCTGCCTACAATGTTTTACCTGTTCCTTTTCTTAGCCTCACGGTGCTTTCTGGGTAGTCACTTGCTTTCTTTTCCCATGGGTAGACATGGAATCAGCCTTTCTTCATGTTAGTGTGGGGGTTTTCTTTGTTTGTTTGTTTGTTTTCAAACAGTTACAGCAAAATGATTTATAACAAATTGAAACTCTTGATGGCAAAATCTGCTGCCATTAGCAAAGCAGCTTTAGGACAGAGGCAGTACTTGGAAGTATTTTCAGTGCCTTCTTGAAAATTGGTTAGATGTCAGGGGCTGGGAGCAGCAGGATCCTGCTGTTTGCACAACACTTGGTACTTGTCCTTTCTGAGAAGCTAGCCAGCTGGCAAGAGTTGACTGGGTTTTTGACTACTGTGTAATGTTGAGAGGACACAGAGTAGCCTCAAGGTGTTGCTGTCCCTTTTAAAACCTCCTTTCTTCTGTTGACTCAATGATTTACAATAAAGCATAATTTCATTTCTCTCAGCTAATTACAAACTGCTGCCTTCCAAAATCTTGATCTTTTCACACAGCCAAAGGCATCGCTAGCAAATCAGACCCAAGATTTAGGAGGTTGCGATACCGCACCGCTATTCCCGTAGCAGCCGAGTACTTCTCCTTGTACCTCTCAAGCCTGCCATTGTGCTGGAAAGTAGAGCAGGTAACTACTTCATCAGTCTGAGATTTCATTCTTGTGGAGCATGGAGGTTCATTATACTTACTTTATCAGCAGTAAGGTTTACTGCTGAATCCATGAGAGATATTCATGTGAAACATGAGCAGAGAGAGAGGCATTGCATCTTTTCATTAATAAGCTCTCTTCTGGGATCCGGCATTAGTGAGATTCAGCGGATCATAGAGCACAGGGGTATCATTTTTACATGATTACTCTAAATTCTTAAACCAGAGGCTTAAGAGAGAGGCTTCTCACAAAGGCAGCTGTGGGAATTGTTAAATGATTGGCACAGCACTCATGATGGGCTGAACCACTCTGGGTACCTCCAGTCATGGGGGGGCCCAGCAGGCATTTTATTACCTGCCATTGAGGGAAAAGTGGAAAAGAGAGAGTGTATCAGACAGAGGGAGATATGCTAACCCTGCAAAATATCTCTGTAGTTCTGGCCCTCCTCCTGAACAGAACTCTTGCCATAATACTGATGCAGGGCTTCATCACACCACACAGGCTAAGCTGTTCTCTTCCTGTACCGTATCTTGTGTCCACACTTACTTTTAACCTGTCTGATCCTACCTTCTTTAGTACGGCTACTAAAATAATCCCTTGCAATCTCCATCCCCAAATGTTTAATTTTTAACTGAGAAAAGGGTCATTTAATTCCTCCAAACATGATACTTTTGAGATACATCATCTACACATGAGAAACTTTGAGTAGCTCAGAGGATCGGTACAAGGCTAGCAAATCTTTGCTAGATTGTGAGGTTGATGACATTAAGAACAGAGAAAGGCATCTGTGGATTCTGGAGACCTACATTGTTTGCTTGATGTCACTATGCATTTCTTCTGTGATTTCATGCAATTCCATCTGAAAATATTGCCTTGTGTTCCCTCTGTCCTAGTTGTTCAGTCCTGTCCTGCTAGACTGTGTGCAAACCAAAATCAGGAAGTTGATGTGGCTGAAATAAAAACTCTTTTTTATTTTTCTCCCTGGATTAGTTTTCAGATGGATATTTTCTGCAATCAGTTCCAAAATACAGATGCACAAATGCTTATTCCAGCGTGAGAAAAGGGACCCCATAGAGACCGAAGGGACTGGACTGCTTCTGTCATTGACAGCCGAAAGTGTTGGCTGAGCTGTGGCTTCCAGTCCCCGTTTAGAAAATGAAGATAATAGTAATTCCTTATTTCTTTACTTCTTATGTTAAAGAAAACATTGTCAACATTTGCCACATATGTTTGCATTTGTCCATAGAGCTAGATCACAGGGCAGGCATTAAATCTGTGCAAACTGTGCACAGCTTGGGTAGGTAGATGTGCAAGAAACAAAACACTCGTTTCACCAAGAAGCACTTTGAGTGGGAGATGAACTTGAGAATCAATATAGTGAGTGAAAAGCGTGATGGTGATCTGCAAACCACGATCCGTCTGTGAAGCCTTCAGTGTTCTCTTCCTGAATCTATACCGCCCTAAAGCAATTGCTCTGATAGGCAACAACTGCCAGAAGCTTCCCAAGGTATTTTTAACTCTGAAATGCGAAGGTGACCACTGCTCTGTTTACTTTTCTGTGGTGAGTGTTAGCAGGAAAATCCTTCCTGACTATTTCCCTGACATATTGAAGTCTAGTTGCAAAAACCTCCAGCTTCCCAGTCATCCTGATCCTGATTGCAAATAGCTAGAGATTGTTTTAAACTCTGAAGTTTAAAAGACAAGAGAGGAGAAGGAGAAGAAGAAGGAAGAGGTGAAGCAGAAGACAACCACAACAGACCTATGAAAACAAGGAGCCATGCTGGAAATTTCTGAGGTATCCTGGCATAAACCACTTTGAGCCTCGGTGTAAATCCATCTCCATCAATTTTCAGGTTTTTAGTTACAACTGGCTTTAGGCAGAGATGTTCCTCTTTGAGAAGACTTCTTTCAATCTAGTGCTTTTACAAGTCCAAAAAGAAAAAGAAAAACAAGAACCAAGAAAGTGAGGTCATGTGGGGGGCTGAATAACCCAGATCAAACAGCAAAGAACACCCGATTAGAAGCTAACACATTTCTCTTTTCAGTATCTCTGAAAATGTTTGGCAGACTTAATTAGAAACAGGTGCAAGCTATAATATTTATTGCAACAATGCATCATTTTTGTCTGTTTCCAAGGTCATCGTTCTAGCCAATAGGAAGCCAGCAACCCACAGGGAGTATAACTTAGTCTATATGGGTAAAACGGGAAGTACTTAACCCTTTATCTAATGGAATGAAATACAACATTGCACAAAGCGCAAAGCTAACAAAATAGAAAATCCTGTGAGAAATCTTTCATGATAACAGGTTCCAGTGAAGTAAGTGACATCACCAGCTGAGCTAATAGCCAGCCTTAGGTAAAATGGAGTAGGTACAGATAAGGAATGAGAAAAACACATTTTTTTAACTACTTCTCTTTCAAAGGCCTGGGTTTATGTCGCATTTGCTGCAGTAGGAGGCCATGATTGCATGTTATCTAGTGCCTACTCTACAGTTTGGTTTCATATGTTGCGTTCAGCTAAGCTTTAGCGATATATTTCTTTGGCTATGTCTGTCTCCAGAGGAATCAGGCTGCAGATGCACCTGTACAGAGGCATCTAGACACTGCCTTTTTGAACTGCCAGTTGAGTGTGCCAGGGTTTTCAAGCAAGAGAAGCCTGAGAGAGAAATCTGCTGACCCTTCTTGCCTTTTAAGACAGCAAATTTAGAGAGACAAGGTCCATGTGCTTCTCTCTGTCTGAGGCTAAGTGTCCCAAACATGGTTTCACGTGGTCCACAGTGATTCTGTTGGTTAATAGTGACAGTGCCGTTGGTTACAAAAAAGACCCATTTTCAAAGCCAGCACTTAATTCCCTCTTGTGAGTTTTTCTCATAATCTTTGCATGACTTTGTGCTTTTTGTGATCATTCGGGACCGAGGATCTTCTTTTAAATTCTATTTTATTCCTTTTAAATGTGACAAATATAAATACAGAAACAAAGCAGCATATATTAATAATAGAGATGTGTGAAATTATGGGATTTTTGCCTTTTTGCAAAAGCCACACAAAGTTGCTGATATTTCTGCAGATGGAAACTATTTGTTCCACCTTCAAATCATCACACAGCATAAAATCTGTGGCTATTTGTGTATCTTTGGATAGATGATAAAGGTAACAAGGAAATACAAACTGTCTCTTGAGAATTTACACACCCTGGGTCCTAGCTTGTTCTTTTGGCACCCACAACTCCCTGAAAGGCACCTCAGCACCTAGTTATCACCATTGCCCAGATTAATTGTCCTATGTCTGCAGTCAATTACTAATGTTCTGTGTGACCTCAGGAACCATTCTTTAGAGAGTATCATCCGTCCATTAAATTCAGAAGTAAAACAATCCAAGCACATGATATTGATGGATTCAGGATTAAATTCTGAGTGAACATTTAGTGAGTGACAGATCCTGTAGTCATTTTTAGAGACCTCAACAGAATAAAAGCTTATGTTTAGAGAGAACCCCTTCTCCCCTGCACCTCAAGCAATGTCCCAGCAATAAATTCTTGAGAAATTCAGACCCAGCTGGAAACTTTGCAGCTCAGCTTCCTTGCTAATTTGTTTAATATCACACGCTTTTTAACTGAGCCTGGCTCATGGCTTGCAAATCCTTTTAGTAGTGGGCTGGTGAGTTTGTACATCATCCTGTGCATCACAGGTTTGCTTAGATAATCTGTTTCTTGAAGTATTTGTAAAGTTTCCTTACCATAATTTTCCTCTCCTCTGTCTCTCCTCCTCCCCAAAAATACAGGGCTCATATAGGGCTAGCTCTGAACCTGGGAATCTGTCACATTGTTATGGCTGAGGCTCTTGCCAACGTGTCACAGGTGTGCACAATGAGAAACATAAGGAAAAAAGGGAGATTGTAATTGTCCAAACCTGCTAGGATGGCAGCTGCCATTCCAGGGAGCACCTCTGGCACCAGGGAGCCAGTAAAATTAGGGGAGGGTAGAGGAGAGCTTCTCTGCAATTGTAAACATATTTCAGACCAGTATTTACACAATCCTTCAGAAGGTGCCCAACATGAGTAAATGTGGAGGGATGTGAACAAGCAAGCAAGGCATCTGTGAGGGCACTGAGCAATGCATAAAAGTAACAAGCAGACTTGGGACTTCTGGAAGCACACTGAGGACACTTGGAAAAGGGGATGGTGATTCTGGGGGGCTCTGCTCAGTTGAGCCATTTTGGTATGTGCCCTGAGTGCTAAGCCATTCTTGAATTGTATTTTACTGGGAATCAGGCATCTTGAGTTACAGGTGAATGGCTGGGTTAGCTGCTTCAGTCTTGGGTCGTTTCTGCATTGTACTTAACTGAATAATACCTTCCCTTTCTTCTTTTTTTTTTTTTTTTGCTCATTGATCAAGCTGCTTTTGAGAAAAGTGATACTTTGCATATCTGGCTAAGTGCTGTTAACAGCCTCTGCCTGCGGTTTGTTAAAATTAAAAAAAAAAAAAAAAAAAGAAAGAAAAAGAAAAAAAAAGAAGTGTGATCTTGCTGGAGAAGTAATTTGCTTCTCTCCAACCAATGATGGCTTGCACTTTATGCAAATTGGTATCTAGGGACAACAAATCCCATTTAATACATATGCATAGTTCATAAAAAAAACGACGTGAGAGAAAGAGAAAAAAGATAAAGCAACGAGTCAGCAAAAGAACAGGTTCCGAGGAAATTTATTGTCCCAAATTGGACATTTGTAACAGATGATGTGAACAAGTGTTAACTTTGTTTTCAGCAGCTCTTCACGTACATTCACTAGACATCACACAGATTATGTTTTAAGGATCTGAACTGTAATAAAAAAAAGTGTCTGTGGGCTTTGGAGTGTTGTGTTCCATATGGTTGGGGAAGTGCGGAGTTATTGCGACAAGCATCTTGTGAAGCTCATTACGCACGGCGGTGTTAGATGCGAATTGCTGCGCATCGCTATAGGGTACGTACATGACATCCCACAGTCAGCAGATAGCAACTGGAAATGAAAGATATGAAGGCACAGAGTACAGCTTCAGGGAACATGTTAGACAAAACATCTGCTGGTATCAGAAAGCTGCATTATCAGATCGTTGTGGCCATGAATTTTTTATAAAGACTTTTTTTTTTTAAAGCTGCAACTTTGAAAGTGACATTTTGCGAGAAAGTTTTTGATTGAAGTGTGATGTCAGGAGAAAGGCCAGTCTAGTTTATTATCTGTGTAAGAGCCAATATTGGCAGCCTGAATCAACTCCTTTCTCCAAGCAGTTGAGTTGGCCATTCACGTACTACAAGTGTTTTTTCCCTTCTGAGCTTGATGGCTGATAAAGCCTCGACCCAGATTACCGGTTGTAGCTTGTAGTACCAGGGTCCTCATCAAGTTTTCAAAGTTTTGTCACTGAAGGTCTTCTTAATGACATGGATGGAGGGCTGCTGAACAAAATTCACCCGAAATGCAGAACCTTTCTGTTCAGAAGGTGGAACACAACACGCTTCATGTGAGCAAAGCACAGAGAGGTGAGCTCAGCATCCTCACCTAATTTCACCTCGAGTGGGACGTGCACAGGCGTCGGGTACCTGGTCACCACTGTGATGCTGATGCTGCTCTGTTAAGGATGCGCACAACTAAAAGGGCTGTCACATGTTGCTAACAAAAGCTTCTCAGGCCCACAGGCTGTACTTCAGGAGTGTTGCTGTAAGTTATGGACATCTCAGTGCTTACAGGGCCTCCTACCTACTTAACATTCCTGACATTCATAAGGGCGGTGAGACGGCATGAAATGTATGTGCATATTGTAACTATTTACACTAAAACGGCCAGGCATTTTCCAGTCTCTCACCTCGCCTGCCCCAGCTATGAATTTCCCTTCATGTCACTTGTGTTAGAGGGTAGGGTGACCTTCCCCTCTGCGGCAACAGGTACCAATGACAAACCTGTCTCTGGGTCGCTCTCTCTCTCTCTCTCTCCAGTCTACTGCCTCAAAACTGTGCATCCAGAAGTGAACAAACTGAGTTCCCATGCTGATTCACAAATGGTTGGCTTCAAAGACAAGACCAAAATTTCCGTCACTTTTTGTCCTTCTCCCTAAGCCTTCTCCCTGTGTACGTGTAAGGGAGGG
Source organism: Chionis minor (assembly GCA_013398295.1). NCBI lineage: Eukaryota > Metazoa > Chordata > Aves > Charadriiformes > Chionidae > Chionis > Chionis minor. Next base: position 443,193 of record VZSF01006641.1, on the reverse strand, counting down.
TGGGAGAATGGAGGGATGTGTCCAAAAGCATCATGACCTACGAAAGGATCTGGTTGTCAGCAGCAGCCGTTCATTAATGTAATGGGGGCTGCAGAGAAAGCCAGAGGCGATTCACGCTCCGTCACTGATACTTAGGGAGCCTGAAAGTAAGCAAGGGATTTTGCTGGCCTGACCTGTTGCTGAATGAGGCAATTGTCAGGTGAGGGATATTGCTGCTGAGAGCAGCTGCCGAGAGAAACGGCACTCCCTGAGATGACAGCCCACGGAGGCCATGGCTGTAACATCATTTTCCCAACTGCTGCCTTTGAGTAGCATTTAAAAACAGCAGGCCTGGCATATAGGACATGCAGATCAAGGTTTGGCTGCGTTGCTTACCCAGACAGGAGCTACATCAGGAAGGCAATTCAGTGTCCTCACCATTGTATAAAAATAACCCTAATGGGTTTTTGTGATTGCTTCCTTGGGATGAGATTTTAGAAAATACTTAAAGGTAAATTTAATGAAAGAAGAGGCAGACCAAAGCTGAGTAATTTGTTGTTGTTGTTGTTTAAAAATCCTGTTTAATTAGAGTTTGGAGATTGGAGGTTTATCATGAACTGAAATTTTGATTTTAAACTTGCTCATATTTGTGGAAAGAAAAAGCTGCATTTCCAGGGGTCCTCTCCACCGGACTGGCTCACATCTGTGTATCCAGCTGTGACGTTCCCAAACCCTGGGTTGGTCTGGTTTGGAGGGGGATGAGAGAGAGATATCTGAATACTGGTCATCAAGGACATAGTTAGAGCTGCAAAAATGTGAATTGGAAGCTGCTACATTTTTAATGTTCTTTAAAAGAGCACAAAAATTTATCTGAAGCTTGCGTTCCTTTATTGGCTGTACACCCACACCTCCAGGGACACCAAGCTAGGAACTTGCCTGGACAAGATCACCCCTCCGGACCAGAGACTTTTTCTTCTGAACCAGTGTCCCAGTGTCTTGGTAAGAAACATTGTGTATTTGGAGTCAGGAGGCTGGCAGTGCAGCCCCTCAAAATGAGACGTCAACCAAACTCCTTCTTAACTGTTGTTGTCATATGCAATGACCCAACACAGAGCAAAAATGAGTCCTGCAGTCAGTCCTGTCTGTGCAACTGTGTGTACACAGCAAGCGGAAACATTTAACTACCTCTTTTGGACATGCAATTAGATACTGCTTTATCTGCAAGCCAATATAACAACGTATACTAATTGGTCTGTGCTATTGCAGTAACTACGGTTCTAACTGCAGAGGCTGAAATGTGAACCTAAGTCCATCCCCTCCCTTTTTTTCACCTTAGCTTCTAGTTTGAGTTTACGCTATGCTTTGGAAGACTTCCTCAGCTATTCTTCAACTTTTCTTTGTCTATGTGTGCTCTTCTTGGTAGCAAAAATATTTCTGAATGGGTAAGTGTTTCAGTGAATGGAATAGATATGATTTCTTATAGAACGTGTGTATGTGTGTGTGTATATATATATGTGCATATGTAGATATATAAATTCAGTGACATATGTAAAAAATCTGCCTCATCTACAGACAGTTGTAATATGGGAAACTTGTAAAGAGTACAGGCAGTATATCTAGTCAGCAGAGCAAAGAGCTGGCATTGCCATGTAGTGAAAGAGTATGGAAGAATATATGGACATGCAGCTAACAAGAAGGGAAGGGAAGTGGCTGGAGGGTAAAGAGATATAATGGGTCCCAAATGTGGCACGCACATATGCTGCCATACAGCAAATGCAAAGTGCCACCACTAGTGACAAGTGTATTGCACCTAAGGAAAACAGCTGTGCCAAGTGCCCAAATCCACATTCAGCCTCCTGACCCTGTGTCTCCCTGGTCTGATGTGGATTAAACTGGTCAGCTCCGAGAGCCTACCAGAGTATGCGTTGCACAGAAATAATAGCTCAGTAAATCTCTGAAATACTTCTTGCACGGCTGCCTATTTTGCATTTGCAATCTTGCATTTGCGAGATTGTTTTATTTTATTTTATTTTATCTCATTTTATTTATTCTGCTGTGCTCGGTATCACACAACCACTTTGATTGTCTGTGTAGATCATTGCATGGTTTAGTGCAGTTCTGTGTTACAACCCCTCCCACATAACCCTACTATTTGTTAATAATTTTTCTGTTTTGAGGAAACACCCTTTGACACCTGAGCTGGGTCTCCTGTTCTTAGACATAAATATAATAAAGTCCCCTGTGAAGAGTATCCCTCTTACTCGTCCTATCTACTCTGTGTATATTTGAATATATAAAATATTAATAAATTATTCCAAATGTTTAATTATATCCATTTGGCTCTATGAGACTCTGTGTCTGTAGGCTTTCCATGTGAGCTGCCTCTCTGATATCTACACACAGCTGATTTGTTGTTGATCTTGAGTTTTTACAGCAAAATAAAACTGAGGTTCTCAGTTTGATTTAAATTAATCAGGTCTCATTAGACAGGAACAGATCAGGCAGTTCTGGAAAGTCCTGAATTTCTTTAATACAATTTCACGTGCTATTCAAAAAGAAATAGTTCATATCTTAAGAGTGCTATTTATTTAATACTATTTTCTTCAGAGCGTTAAATCTTATGGAGGGGGACATTATGATGATGTGGGTGTAGGAAAGAAATAGTATGTTGTTTTATGAAAATACGGATATTTTAGAATGGAGTCACCTGGTGGTAGATCTCATAAATGTACATAAAAAGATGCTTCCTAATATTACTAGTTTAGTTTTTTTCTTCACATCACACTGACTGTCCATCAAGAAGCTTTGATAGATGGAGTCACAAAAACAAAAGACTGTATTTAGTTTAATAAGCCAATTTAAAGAGAAAGGTTGGAATTATGTACGGCAGAGGACAATTATGCAAAATAAAGATTCTTCAATTAATAATGAGATCCGTGAAAGGCAAAGGAGAAAGGATCCTTCTCTCAGGAGAAAGCCTGTGGTTCCAGGTGCATCCTGATGTGCACACCAGGGCATGTGAGGGATGCAGCGCTGAAGGACGGTGCGGAGGGCAGGGGGCAGCTCTGGTGTTAGCTTTCAACCAGAGCCCTTTAGGGCCTCTGCTGATGGCATCTTTTCGGTGGAAATTCTCCAATGGAAATTTTGCATTCCTAAACAGATGCACCTCAGTCAGTCTCCATCTCAAAGGGCTCTGTTAGAAAGTAGCAAGTGGACCTGGGCTGCATAAGGCCCTGCCAGGCCCTCAACTGTGAGTGTGGTGCCATAGGGATTTTGATCCCAATTCACTCTTTACCTCATGCTCTTCCTTTCCTCGCTCTCTGGTTTGCAGCCTGGAAAACAGGCCATGGAGAGATACAAGCCTACCTGCAGAGCCATCGGTTTGGCCTTTTTCGTGCAGCTTTTACTCTTCTTTTAAATCCCTGGCTGTTTTGGGCCCGACAAACAAACCATATGTTAAAGATGTTAAAGAGCAAATACTTTGCAGACTGTACCAGCATGCAGAGTCAGAGGGGAAACGAGCAATAATGTTGGGAGAAAGGGGAAGAAGTGATTATCTGGTAGTGATTATTCGGGAGGGCAATAGTGGGAGGTGCTGTAAGTGACAGGGATTCACTATGGGACGCAATTCACTTAAGGCAAAGCCATTAGGATCAATTTAAAATACCAAAGAGGGAGGCTAAAGTGACAATAGCATATTTTAATTGAAATCACAAATATTATTCTGCAAGATATGTTTAAAAGACCAGGCAGAGTTACTTTATCTGAACAGGGGAAAAAGTTTGCTTCTTACTAAAAAAAAATGCAAAGATCAAAATGGAGCAGAATGGGTTTTGAAAAATTCTTAAATCCCTTTTATATATATTTTTCTATGTTAATGTTCTCTTTTCTCTTGATGGGCGTATTATAAATGGAATTAACTACATTACTAATGCTTTTAATCTGATTTTAATAGAGCCTAGGGCTGAAGCATGGAATCAGCATGTGTCCCATTAAAAGAAATATACAGTTATAGAGACAATAAATAGCATGTCCAGATAAACACATTTATCTATGCATTAGTTTTATTTATTGAGCTAAGTAGCCTATGTACAGACACTGGGGGTTTTTTTTAGACGCTTTTGCAAAGCTGAAGTCCATATGATGGTATTGTTACTGTTTTTGGCAGCAGAAATGTGAACTTGGTAAAAGAGCCTGGCATGGAAAACCACTGAGTTCTGACATATTCCATTTGCTCCTAACTCTTTGATTTCTACTCACAGAATCTGACATATGTTGGGCATTGACCTTGCTCTTTTAAATAAGCTTATTTTAGAAGACCTTTGCAGAATGCTGTCTGTTTGGCCTCGATGTAAGCTGTTAGGGAAATATAGTACAAACACAGAAGTTGTATGTTTTGAATGCCAGAGATGTTAAGCTGAAGAGCAGTTGGTAAGATCTGTATTTCTGACTGCTTTCTGTGCTCTTAACAAGGAAGTGTCCTTAAAGCAAGGAAAATTATTTATTCTGCATTTGTATGAGGATTTTTATTTATTTATTTTTAGCAGGAAGTTCAGGACCAGTCTGAAATATTCTGATCGAGATCTCAGACACTCAGTGGAGTGAAGGCAAATATTTTAAAAAGTGAGTGATTGTTTGGGATGTCCCAGGCCAGAAACCTCAGAGAGAGTCAGTGTCTTGTTGTGTTGTAGAATCAGCCAGCTGTAAATGTCTCTGAATACAGGTACTCAAATATGGGAGTAACTTCTCCAAAGCTTGGCCTCTTGCTTATGGAACAACACACTTCGGTGAGTGCATTTCAAGAAGAGCCATAACCTTCAGTGTGGAGATTTGCTTTCCATTTGTCATAGGGGAGCAGCTTGTATGAAAGTTCACAGCAAAAGTGCTGCAATCTTGCAAATGCCAGCATGTATCACTATGCAATAAAACAAATTGCTGGGTCCCAACATGGCAAATTAGAGTGATGGAATGAAAGTGCCTTTATGAGATGAGTAGAAAAAATGTCCTTCATTAAGCCTGTATCTGTTGAAGTCAACAGAAAGCTCCTATCAACTTCAGTAACAGCAAAAGCAGAAAAAAACTTGGAAGCGCATTTGGGATATATGTTTGATGTTCTCCTATTGCTAGTAGACATACTCCTGCACCCTTTACTTGGGCTTTGAGGTTTGGAGCCTGGAAATTCAATCAGCTGGAGAACGTGTCCTTGGAAAGGGTTGCTGAGTTTAGCCATATCTGAGTAAGTGGCAATAAAATTTTACACATAGGAAAACAGATATCAAATTGCCAAAATAAATGTAAATTTGAATTCATGGTCTTATGTAGCTCTTTAGGACAAGACCTGGCTCCGTATGCAGCAAGGAGAGGCATCTGAGCTCTGCCAGAACGTTAATAATCATCTCCTTGGCCCATGGACGGCTCTGCGCACTGGCTTCCTCTCAAAGACTTTGGCTCAGTTAGCTTCACAAACACACAGGAAGGGCATGAAGACCTGTCTTTGTTGACACTGGGTTAAGAGGCTGTGAGCGTTTGACATGGAACATTTCCTTGGCTAAAAGAGTTAGGAGTAGATTTTTTTACCTCTCTCTGCAAACTTGTCTCCCTGATTCAGTGGCAGCACTGGGAAGTCCTCATGTTACTATGAATAACTCATCTCCAGCATGAATACGGGATTCATAGTCTGTCCCATAAAGTTTTTTGGGGAAATACGTGAGCATCATGCCATCATTGCCAGTGCTGGTGGCTGCTCTATGTAGGATCAGTTGGACCTGTGCCATCTGACAGTGGGAAGAACAGCAGAGCTGCTGCCACCTCCTGTAAAGGGGGCCTGCCCAAAATTCCCTTAACTGTCACACACAAGCTTGGGGTTTTTTTCAGGGAAATAGCTTTTATTTGTTGTGAATTCTTCATACAGAAAAGCTTTTTACAAAAACTAAATAATGTAACATATTCCAACTTCTGGGCAGATAAAAATTGAAAGGGCTGTGGTGTTTGCGCAAGTGGAATGATAGTGACAAGCACCACATGGAGTCCCTGAAGATGGCGTCGGGGGACTCGATCCCACATAAAATGATGAAAGACTTTGATGTAATGGAGTTTTGTGAAACAATTTGAGCATAAATGCCACGTTCTTTCCCATTAACAACTGACTTCCGTTGTACCAGGATTTTTTATTTTTTAATATGCATTTTAAGCACACTGAGAACAAAAATTTCCATTGTGGTAGTGCTGCAGGAAGATTTAAAGGTTGTGGTGGGCTAAGAATTGAAATGCAAATTGCACTTACACACAACCTCCTGCTGAGGCCCAAATTTTTATAGATCAAGTTCTGCAGCCCTGATGAAGAATCAGTGATCTGCCGTTCCTGGGATTCACAAATCAGTTGCGGTCCAAGGTATCATTTCCTACAATATAATTGTAACTTACCAGATGAAAGTTTGTCAGTGAAGACAGTCCCCTGATCTTCCATTATTTTTCCAGCTGCAGTGCCACTAAAGATCCTTTCACAGACAATGCAAACACGCACACATCACAGCTCCCCACTCTGCAACATGCTCTTGCTGAATATAAACATACTGTATATATTGATTCTCTTCCCCGTGCTTTTTTTCTCCCTCAGTGTGCAGGTGGTAAAACACTGGCTGCCATGAACTTCATGTTAAAAAAAAGAAAGAAGAAAAAGCTGTGGTTTGGAGTCTGCTAGAGCTGCTAGATAGCAAACTGCAAGCTTGTAATGTTGTGGCTGCTGAAATCGCTACAAAGATAATAGGGCATAACATGCATTTGTGGACAATTTTTGGTGCTAATTGCTCATGAAATTTCAGGTAAGGAACATCCAATTCAATTTGTTATAATAGGTAATGGCTGGGTTTTGCTTTTTGGGGTGGCTTTTTTTATTATCATTTTTATTGCTGTCATTACAAATATATGGCTTTTCATGTTAGGAAGAACCCTTTACAAAAAGGCTGGGGCAGTGGTACGTGGTAGCACAGGACGTTTTTAGCCATGTGCGTGACAGGCGGTGGCAGTACGTATCTCCTTGCCATGCTGTATACCCCAGGGCAGGATGTGTTTCTGACTGTAAGAGGACAGGTTCCTCTGAGCGCTTCTTCGTGCCTTCACCTCTCTGAAACACACCGTGCCAGCAGGGAAGGCTGGGCTGAGGCAGACACTTTGGGTTACCAAGTCCTTCTTGTTAGGGCTGAGCTTTCTCCGTGTTGGTGGAGACACTTCCTCCACCGAGGCACCCAGGCCTGCTCTCATCATCCCTCGCATCCGTGATCAGCCCGCAGAAGGTAACTAATTGCCAGACACAGAAGGGTTAGAGGAGGTGGATCCTGCCCTCTTCTTCTAGAAATGGGATGCAAACCCATTTTTATAGGGCAATGAATCTATCTGAACGATAGCAACCCTCAGACCTTAACAGTTTTGAGCTAGTATCTTAAACATAAAGAGATAGCTTTGCTTCTCAGTGGCCTGAACCACTGAAGCCCCCCAGGAACCATTCTGGTAACCCCTTTCCCTTCTAGTTATTTAGACGTTCTTGACTATGCAAAAATATGCTGAAAATTATCACCAACAGTGATCATAAGCTCAGAGCTGAGTTGTCCAATCTGCATCTGCTTGCCATCCTGCAACTTTAACTAGTTCTGCTACTTATTACTAATTAGCTACCAGCTAATACTAATGGCTACCACTGTTGCAGCATTTAAGAGTTACATACACATTAATGAGAATTAGCATTTGTTGACAGCCATGGTGGGAGTTGCCTGTCTGTAGCATTTCAGGGGTCCCCATTGCTGTAATGTTTGATTGCCTCCTTTGGTAATTATAATTGACACTGAGCAAGTTTTGCATAAGTCTCCTTTCGCTGTGCAGAGCCTGGAGATGTATTGAGCTTTGTCTGTAGTGGAGAGAGAAGAGGGCAATAATACTATATTGCCCAGTAACAGTCCCTTCTTCTCTCCACCCCTCTGGCACAGGGGTCACACAACACAGGGAGAACGGGCTCGGGGCTCTCCTACTGCACAGGATGGTGGCTGAAGGCTGCCCTTGCTCAGGACAGACTCTCAATTCACCCTCCCAGCAGAGCACTGGCCGGGCTGCTCAAAACATTGCTTTTCTGTGCCTCATTGTCCTACATGAAACGCTCTTTCACTACTTTCTTAATGTGTGGAGAACAATTTAGTCATTTTAACTTAAAGTCAATTGCCTTCTTCGTTTGGGAATATTAAGGTAGTTAAAATGCTACAGAAATTCAGCACGCCAGCAGTAAATAACTCTAGTGGGCCTTTCAGTGCCTATTTTAAAAAGGGTGCATAATCAGAATTAAAGCAGTGGGTTTAAAAAGCAGAGAGAAATATAGGCCCCTTGTAACTCTTGAAGGGAATATGAGTACATGGCTGGTGCTTCTTTAGGAATACCAATTGCCTGTCTGGAAAAAGAGGTACTGGGGAGCGCCCTGGCCTCCCTGGTCAGCTTCCCGAATCTGCTCTGCAGAGAGAGGCATGTGTTATACATCCAGCCTGTGGGTTCTGGCTCAGCTTTGCACTGAAAAGTGAGCTTTTTCCATTTGCTACCGTGGAAAGGAAGCTGCTTTCACCCTTACCCTGAAGAAGATGAGCTATAGGAATATACTAGGGCCTTTTTTTATAGTTAGGGGGCCAGAAGGGGAAGCAGTGGTCATAAGCAGAGATTGGAAGTTGGCTTGTTAAGTAAATTTCAGGCTGTAGCTGGTTTTAATTTATTTTTTGTTTTATGTGCAGGGGACTAGGCCTTGCAGGCCTGGCTAATATCAAAACCTGGGGTTTTGTAGATTTTTTTAATCAAGGTCCACTTTGGGGGGTTTTGCTTTTGGTGGTTGTGGATGTGTAGGTTTTTTTGTTGTATTTTCCTGGTTTTCTTGCTCCAGTGTCTGGATTTCTTTAGTTAAACTTTTCCATTCTTCAGACTTGAGCCAAGCGAGTGATTTCAAATTACCCAGCACTTTCCAGAGAGGACTTTTTTGTTGTTTGGTTTTTTGGTTCGGGATTTTTTTTTCCCCCAAAGCGAACTTGCAGTCCAGTTTCTCTGAAAATCATAGATGGCATCTGCAGTCCTACCCCAGTGCTTCTCACTAATTTGGCATTCTTAGCACTGTCTAAATAGTTTATTATTCATCAAATCTGTATGAAAAGAATTTTATATAAATTTTTTGTTTATTTTGTCCCTCTGCTGGCAGGAAAAGTAAATCCCAAAGTATTTCAGCAGGTGCTATTAATATGCAAATAATGGAGAGTACACTAGGTCTAATAGACCTCCCAACTACATGGGAGGTGTCGCTGTTGGAGCAAATTAGCTTTCTGTAATTTGCATGCTTTTCACAGCCTCCTGGGATTATATTTTAGATCAGAGACAATAGAAGCATATGCTGTTAGTTTAAAATGTAACTAATTTTAGACTTTGAAACCATTTTAACCTAACTTCTTAGTGGTGTTAAACTGCTATTTGCAAAGAAACTTTTTACACAGTTTGTAATTTTAATGGCCTTTCTCTTCCCCCATTAACTGCTCCATCTCTCTTTTCAGGTTCAAAGTGAAAAAACGAATCTTCCAGTTGGCTGCATCTTGCAAAACACGTATTTCTCACAAACCCAAATCCAGATTGTCCTACCTTGATTCTGAGTCTGCATTTAGGTCCTGATGCGGTCTAGATTGAATGTCAAACTTCTTTATGTCAAACTTCTTCCCTCCCCTTGGGCATCTCCCAATCATCGTGAGATGTAAATCCATGCAAAAAGAATGCTGTGGCCCCTGCTGACCACTCACACAGGGAGGGAGCTGCTCATAGCATCACAAAATCTTTTTGCTAACCCACCAAAGCAAAGAGACACTGAGCTGAAGTGACACAGATGCCCAGTGTGCTTGCCTAGCCCACACCTAGAGATAGAGTCTATTGGAAAAATCTGTTTAAAACAAATGGAGAAAAAAAGCAAGGATTTCAGTGCAGGTTCGGTCTGTAGAGTCAAACATTATTGAACTGTACTGGCACATCGTCAATGGCACTTTCCAAATTGATATTGATAGCAAAAATCATACTGTTGACATCTGTGGGGTTTTTTTGTGACAATTTGAATGATGGGGCATTGTGCTTGAGAATGTGTGTCTTTATTTCGGCTGCTGCACTGACTGCATCCTGTTTGAACATGTCCCACTACTTGAAGGGACTGGCCAGGTGGGGTACATATAGGGCTGCCACTTGAAATCTGTCCCTTATCCCACATGCTTGCTTCTGCCCCTCTGTCCTTGGGTATTTGTTGAGCTGGTAGGGAATGGTTCTCCCGGTAGTTCTCCTGGCTCACAGCACCATCCTGACCCTGGCTGCCCCAGTTCCTCCAGCTTTGAAGGACTGCAGCAAGAGGTTCGTTAGAGAAACAGCAGGTTTAGCTGATGCAGATATGCTTCAGCAATAGACTGTAGTGGTGTCGGCTGAGGGAGTCTGTGAAAGGTAGAGAGGCAGTCATTTTATTTTGTCTTTCTGCCAGCTGTCCCATTGCCCAGAGTATGTGATTTGTGAGTTTCCTTTGGCACGGTTGCTCCATTGCTCTATCTCTGTGCAGTGTTTCCAGGTCACTTGGTCTGTGGGGTGGTGGCCATCTTTTATTTCAAGAGGGATAGAGTTCAGGGGTAGGATCAGATGTGTAGAGGAGATGGCAGCCATGTGGACATCAAGTTAGTGTTTTCAAATTTATTCCTAGCATGGGAAAGGTGAGTGTTAGCAAGAGAGAGTAAGGCTGAAAGATGTCCTTTGAGACAAGGCCGGGAAAAAAACTCTTGGGATGTAGTTTTGGCCATACAGCAATGTGTGGTAAGACTCTTTCCAGTTTTTGGGGCCAGAACTTTGCCATCAGTGTTTTTATAAGTATATTTCATGTACACGATATATGGAAAGACTTCATTTTCCAATTAAAAAGAAAAAAAAAGGCAGGGCTTGATTGATGCTTGACTTAATAGTATTGCAAGTTGTGATCTTAAAGAACTGTGTTCAGACGTGACCAATGCACTGAACCCTGTGAAAGGGAAATCCCTTCCCAGCATGAACCCACTGGAGTTAGTGGAATTGCAGCTGATTGTTGTAAAGGCAGAGAATGAAACTACCAAGTTCATTCCCACTCCCAGAGTGGCTGGACCACTAAACTGTCTGTGACACAAATTATTTTCATTGTCAACAATAGGATCCAGAGATTAAATGAGTACTTTTTAAATGCTGCTCCTACCACACCAAGCTGCATGCTACTATGTCCTACATGCTGTCCCTAGTGCCCCACAGGCCTTCCTGCCAGGGCAATCAAGCCTAGCATCTTTACTGTGCAAACTTGAAGAAGGTTAAGTTTTAAAATAACCATTCCTGAGGCTGTAAGTGAACCAATGTGAAGGGGAAAAAAAGTGCTGGAAACAACTTGTGATAATCTCATTGAAAATACTGGATGTTTTTTTCCTCTCTCATCTCACCCTAAATGTTTTCTAACATTAATACCGGTGACCGCTCACTTCCGCTTTTCTTTAATGGGATGTAACTTGCCTATTATAAGTCTATGCAATGGAGCTGGAAACAGTTGCTTTATTTAAAAAAAAAAAAAAAAAAAAGTGCTCTGATTACTCAGGTGTCAATACAAAAAAAAATGAGATGTTGTGCCAGATGGCTGCATTTGTGAAGCAGAGTGTAGTCAGAAGGAAAGTGGAAGGAGACAAGGCGACTGTACATCAGAAGTGTGAAAACATGATCAAAATACCTTCAGCCTTGTTTCACCAACACTAGATTAGGAGGCAACTGTGGTGAGATGCAAGCAAAGAAAAGCATGAGGGGATATTGTTTGGAAAACAAAAATGTCTTTCAGTAATGCACTGCTTGACTTCCTCCAGCAAAAGCTTAGAAGTTTAAAAACAATCAAGAGACGTTGTTATTAAATGGAAGGACTGTGAACCAGTAAGCCTCAGAGCACTGTATCTAGTGTCACTGTAAAATGCCACGTGCGATAGAGTAAAATATTGATAGCAGGCTGTGTCACGGGCTTAGTTAGCATTATAGCAGGATATGCTGCTGCCAATCATCTGTAAGTAACTGCTCTCTCCACTGACACAGACAGTCAACAGGTTTGTGCCATGGCTGCAGATGGAAGCCATCCTGCAACAGGAAAACTATGATGTAGTTGCCATCACGGAAACATGGTGGGGTGACTCACATGACTGGAGTGCCACGATGGATGGCTATAAACTCTTCAGAAGGGATAGGCAAGGAAGGAGTAGTGGTGGGGTGGCCCTGTATGTTAGGGAGTTTGGTCTTTTCTGGAGTCTGGTTGACAGAGTCCTTTGGGAGGCAGTTCTTAAGGGCAAAGGAGTCCAGGAAAGTCCTTCCATTCAAGAAAGAAGTCTTAAAGGTGCAGGAGCAGGCCATCCCCATGTGCTAAAAAATGAGCCATCAGGGAAAAAGACCAACGTGGCTGAACAGACAACTCAGGAAAAAAGGAAGATTTATGGCCTTTCAAAGAAGGGGCAGGCCACTCAGGAGGACTACAAAGATGTTGTGAGGCTATATAGGGAGAAAATTAGAAGGGCAGAAGCCCCACTAGAACTTAACATGGCTTCTAATGTTAAGGGTCCATGATGTTGATCCATCCAAGGGTACTGAGGAAGCTGTTGGAAGTGCTCACTGCGCTACTTTCCACCTTTTATCATCAGTCCTGGCTAACCAGGGAGGTCCCAGTTGACTGAAGGTTAGCAAGCGTGACGCCTATCCACAAGAAGGGTCAGAAGGAGGATCCAGGCAAGTACAGGCCTGTCAGTCTGTTCCCCATTACAGGGCTGTTCCCCAGCCCTTGGTGCTGAGAAAGGTTATGGAACAGATCATCCTGAGTGCCATTACGCGGCACATGCAGGACAACCAAGTGATCAGGCCCAGTCCGCGTGGGTTCGTGAAAAGCAGGTCCTGCTTGACTAACCTGGTCTCCTTGTATGACAACGTGAACTGCTTAGTGGATGAGGGAAAGGCTGTGGATGTTGTTTGCCGGACTTTAATAAAGCCTTCAACACCATTTCCCACAGCATTCTCCTGGAGAAACTGTCTACTCATGGCTTGAAGGTTGTACTCTCCACTGCATAAAAACTGGCTGGATGGCTCGGCTCAAGGAGTGGTGGTGAATGGCGTTAAATCTAGTTCGCGGCTGGTCCCAAGCGGTGTTCTCCAGGGCTCAGTACTGGGGCCAGTTCTGTTTAGTATCTTTAGCAACAATCTGGATGAGGGGATCGAGTGCACCCTCAGTAAGTTTGCAGATGACACAAAGCTGGGTTGGAATGTCGACCTGCTTGAGGGTAGGATGGCCCTACAGAAGGATCTGGACAGGCTGGATGGATGGGCCGAGGCCAATGGTACGAGGTTCAACAAGGTTAAGTGCCGGGTCCTGCACTTGGGTCACAACAACCCCATGCAGCGCTACAGGCAGCCAAGAGGGCCAATAGTATCCTGGCTTGTATCAGGAATACTGCAGTGAGCAGAACGAAGGAAGTGATCGTTCCCCTGCACTCAGCACTGTTGAGGCCCCACCTTGAATACTGTGTTCAGTTTTGGACCCCTCACTACAAGAAAGATATTGAGATTCTGGAGCATGTCCAGAGAAGGGCAACAAAGCTGGTGAGGGGTCTAGAGATCATAAGGAGCAGCTCAGGGAACCGGGGCTGATTAGCCTGGAGAAAAGAAGGCCGAGGGAAGACCTTATTGCTCTCTACAACTCCCTGAAAGGAGGTTGTAGAGAGGTGGGGGTTGATCTCTTCTCCCAAGTAACAAGTGAAAGGACAAGAGGAAATGGCCTCAAGTTGCACCAGGGGAGGTTTAGCATGGATATTAAGAAAAATTTCTTCACAGAAAAGGTTTATCAAACATTGGAATAGGCTGCCCAGGGAAGTAGTGGAATTGCCATTCCTGGAGGCATTTAGAAGGTGGGTAAACATCATGCTTAGGACATGGTTTAGTGGTGGTTTTGGCAGTGTTAGCTTGACGGTTGGATGCAGTGATCTTAAAGGTCCCTTCCAACCTAGATGATTCTATGATTCTATGTCCAGGAAGAGTAATGTGTAGGAGTGGTGTTACATCTTATATCAGGCATATTCATGTTGTTTGCATTCATGGAATGCCCACACAAGGAGCCCATTTGACAGTGGTCTGGATCAGTGTCTGCTCTCAGATTTGAAGTGGTGTACTTGTAATAACAACACTGGCTATTTTGTACTTCTAACTATTTGGACACATTGCTGATCTTGTTGAGAACCTTTAGTCAACTTTTGATGCCAGGGTAAAGTACTTGCTGAGACTGTAAAAAGCCGAGAACTTGGCTAGCTCGCAGGTGGGTGCTTCTTTATCCTTTTATATACTGAAATGGATCCTGGGTACTTTCAGCTTTGCTTCCATGCCACAGATTTTGGCTGTCACATTATTTTGAATAATTTTTTTGATCTGAGATCAGAAATCCAAATTTTTATTTTTTTTTCCATGCTTAAGCTGGCTCTGCTCAAACTGCTTCGTAGCTTCACACTCTTTCCTCCTCTGCGGTCTCTGAAGAGAAAAGGAGAACATAGACACAGAAGAGGTCAGTCTGAAAGTTTAGACTCTGGTTCCCTCAGTTATATCTCAGTTTACAAACTTTGTGGCACTTGGGTATCATCATGGGAGTCTGAAATCTTAGTTTTATTAGATTGCAGCTTGATTAGAATATCACAAGGAAAATCTGTGTTAATTTTCACCAACACCATTCCCAGATACACAGCTTTCTCACCTTCAACCCTCCAAATGACTTAAACTTTTTGCAGGTACTTTCCAGCACTAAACTTCATGCAAATATATTGGACGTAGGTTGCGCTAATAGCAGTAGGTATAGAGAATGTGGCAGGAACATGCATCTTCCTCTGATTCTTATTCTGTTATTGCTAAAGCTTGAATATGAAAGTTTCATTCCTTTATTTTTATAAAATCTGAATTTCTTTAATAACTTTGGATCAAAAGTTTATTCTCTGTGCCAGGAAGATATTTTTTTTTTTGGTAACAAACTGCATTGTCTTATTTGGGGAATATGTTCACAATTGAGAAAGAATTGCCTTTTTTAATAAATGAAAAGCTTACCCTGTCAAAACTGAAATCGTTCTACCTTTTTATGTGCAAATTAAAGCTTCTGTCAAACCTTCAGCCATGTTGCATTTAATTTGTGGAAATATAAAAATATCTGGCTTAATATTAAAATGTTCTATGTGAGGAAGGAAATATTTTTCAGTGATGCATTGCATTCAAGATTCTCGCAAAATCAGATTTGAAAGAAATAAAGTGGTGTTTTAACAGAATTTATTTTTCCCTACTTTCGCCAAGGTTCAGTGCAGTACTTAAAATGTGTTTAAGTTATACAGGTGTTTGAATATCTTGTGGGATCATGGCCTTTGGAAGTGAACCAAGCTAAATGTAAGTGTATCCAGGGCATGGGAGCTACATCCCCTGTATTTTTCCTTATAAAAGGGTCACGACATATTCTTATTTTTTAATTAGTGGCAAAGATACTGAGAAACTTTTCACTCTAGGTTCAGTAAAGTTAGGGTAAAATATAAAAGGCAACTATTGGTTTCACGGTGATAACTTGTGTTTTTCCAGCTCTTTGTAGAGAGGATGAAATTCTGATTATCTAAACTTGGGCACCAGTTCTATATTTAGACTTCCAAAATAAAGAGCTGTCTGTTTACCCAGCAGCGCTCGGGAGTTCAGCATTTCTGGAAACCCAGTAATGCGGGCCTTGATTCAGCAGAGTCCTTCAGCACGTGCTTTATTTCAAGCACATGAATGAGGCCATTGATGAACCCTGACATTTTGAACTGGGTGTTTTGTTAGATGCTTAAATATACATAAATCCTATTTTAAAAAGCCAAATTTAGAAAGTATTTGGGGAGAAAACTGCCCTGAACCTGGCTATCTCTGTGGCATGTGGTCAAGCTGCGAGGCTGATAGTCACGACCTGCATTAGTACAGCAAGTTAATGTATAATAAAAGTGAAGTCCTTTCAGCTGAAAGCAGACTGGGTTTGATCTTAACAGAGTCCACACTCACCCTAAGCATATGTCCGCCAGTTTCTTTCCCCTTTTTAATGGGGATAACCGCAAGTTGTCCTTCTGTTCGCCTGGTTTTGTTGGGAGAACATGGAAAATCCTAGTCCATAACTGCAGCATTACAAACCTCCTGCAGAACCTTCTTTTTCATTGTGGTCAGTGTGTTTAGCTGTGATTTGGCTTATTTGGTTTTTCCTAGCATCTCTGCAGACTACTTCATGTTTAATTCCCAGCTCTCCTTCTGTGACCAGGGAGCTTTTACCACAGCTCTTTGAGAGGAAGGGTCCTGTCAAGGCAGGCTGTCTTTGCCCATCGTTTTTTCCCAATCAGATATTCTAATATCTAGTCCTGTCTTTGGGGAGGTTTTAATGGTGCCGAGTCCATTTTACCTCATTATTTCCAAGGCCTGAACTGGGGACATTTGCCCTTCTGCAGTGCTGAGAAGAGAATAAGTGGCTGTATCTTGAGGAGCAGACTCATTCCCTGAAGTGGCCCATTCCTGGCTCTCAGGGCACTGCATGCAATTATCCTCCCGAAAAGGCCATCTGAGCAGTGCATTAGTATGCGTGTGTCTAGGCTGGGATGTGCCCATGAAATCACAGCACAGGTGTTGTGTTTCCAGCCACCTGGTGAGCTCTGCTGCAGCAAAGCTGAAGCAGAAGAGTCCTTCCAGCCATACTGGTACTGTCTGAACTACCCACTTCTCCAGTGCAGAGGGCAGAAAAAATATTTTATTAATTTTCTCAACTGCCAGAAGTTCCTTTTGGGTGGTAAATTATTGCCTCCAGGGATCCAGAGCGCCCACTCCTCTACTGCTTTCATGTCAATGTTGTTAGCAGTGCATAATTCTAGCATTCTAGTTTTCAAATCATTTTGTTTTTCTGGGACATATCTGTAAAGGGAGTTTCTACAGGCTGAACATAGAATGTATTGAATTTGAAGGTGTTTATTACTGGTATTAGGCCATCAGCCATAATTAATGGCAAGACAGCTATCGAGTCTGTGGGTTGTCATGGGTTTTGCCCGCATTCTCCTTTTATATCCACTCCCCAGCATGAATTATATGATCTTCATATTCTGCCTCTCACCATTAGAAACCAACAAAGTGGTTCAGGTTGGGATCTCCTATTTCAGGCTATAAACATATGATCCAGCCACCCCATAAAGTACATTCCGCCAGCTTACTGCTTTCCCTGAATTCTCAGCTATACCTATGGCACACACTGGCGGTTGGGCTGGTTCCTCCAGCTAGTGAAAAATGCTGCCCAGCAAATCTGTAAGGCACAGTGAGAATTACTCAAGTGCTGAAGCTTCACCTAAACCGGTAAGTTGTGCCTCCGTGCCGCAGTCACGACTTCCTTGATTTCTGCCAGGAGCCTGTAAAACAGTGGAAACTGCTGTCCCCATGACCCGTTTCCATGCAAGGATTCAGGGAAAAAGGTCTCTGGGCTGCCGGAAGGGTTGGTGGGAGGCAAAGTCATGGAGGTGAGTACACTGGTAAGCCAAACACCTCCCTACTGACTTTTCCCCAGGCAGGAGTGCTTTAGCCTCATGCACTTGATCCTTTAATTGGCCTGTGTGCAAGCTGGACATCTCTCCCTTTATTATTGTTATTATTATGCAATCAGACACTACTTAATTAAAGAATGTGCTGGGGATGCACTATTTATACAGAAGCTATGTACACTGAAATCCATTTTCTCTATGGTGATTGCAGATAATGTGGTAAGCTCTGCTTTGATTCATTAGTATAGCAAAAGAGATACTCAGAATTATTTGGTATAATTCACAGCACTTCAGAATGCATATATTTTCATAATACTCTAAATCTACTGCTTCTGCTAGTAACTCAAGCATGTGAGGACTGGTTTCCTATAACACTGTCATCTTAAAAGTGTGGTAGTGCTATTTTTTTCATTGTAACTGGCCAACCTGGAAGCTCATTTAGCACAGTATTTCTAGTGAGTGACCACTGTGCAGTGATGTGGCTGTTTGCAAAACTGCTTCTGCGCTCACTGAGGATCGCCGATGCCTCCAGACCACCCCAACTTTGCAACAGCCCCCGACACCATGGATGCCTGAGCAAAAGCTGTGGGGAACCCTCCAGAATGAAGGGATTTTCTTCTCTGCCCTCAAGCGGAGAACATGTTTTCCAACGTGACACTCAGAAAATAAATCTTTAAGTAATTTTGTTTCTTGGGTTGAAGAAAAGAACAACTGTGTTAATTTTAATTAGTTCATTTTATTTAGGAGAAGATTTTTTTTTATAGTTCTTTAGATAAAATTTTGTGCTGCTTCTACTCTGCTTTTTTTCTGGCAAGGTAAGCAAACTTTTAGGATTAGCAATGAATCACCAGTATCTCCCATTTCACGTTCATTCCTTTCTTGCCTTATCAGGACCATCCTTCTGGCTGCACTGACCTGGCCATGCCTTCATCTAATCCAGTGCAGGATGAGCCTCAAGAGACTTGCCCCTTACATTCATGCAAACAGCCAGCACCATGCTGTAAAAATCTCTGGTTTTAAACACTGTTTTTAAAATAGAGTCTCTATTCTAGCCCGTGGTAACCTTTGGCAACAGGAAATCTTTATCATTTCAAAGTGCGGGTTCAAATTTTTTGGAAAAAAATCCAGACTGCAATTTCTGACATCCATTTAAAATTTTTTCACCCAACCATCATGTGCATATAGATCTCACCACCACCACCCTTAGAGCAAAGCTTGTCCATCGCACCTTTTGAGACAGGATTTAAAAATATCTCCACTTAAGTGATTAAACTTAGCCTTACACACATGAGATGATCATGTGGTTGTTCGTTTGGGTTTTTTTCTTTCTTCTCTGTGCTCTGAGCACTCCTCATCTCTCTGACATTATTGGGCACTGTAGTGTATTTGCACACCTCTGGAAATCAGTTGCATAATTTAAATGTCTAACTTTAGTTGCTTGGTGACCAGGGTTTTCCTTCTAGTATCACAGATTAAAATGTTCAAATTGTGATTTGAAAAATCTTTATTTAGCCTTGCTGGGTCTCTTTGCCTGTACCTGGCAAATGGAAATGTGATCAGACAGCCTTTTCCCTCAGTTTTCAGCTACTTCTGCCTCTAAACCTGGGGTTGCACATGTAGCTGATTTACCAAATTCAATTCCCTCCAATCAATTATATGCTTTTAAAATAGTTGTCTGAAAAATTTTCACAGCAATTATCAGAGAGAATCATTTAATAATGAATAGCTGTTTTCATTGTTGAGATTACCCTATGTATATATTTGCTTCTCTGTCTAAACATCTGAAATGTTTGGGAAAAAATTTAAACATGGCCAATGACTGCATTTAATGCACAAGATTTCACACCTCTGGGCTCTGTATTTATAGCTCTGTCATGTTCCTTTCTTGTACTGACCTGAAGAAGAGGATTTTTTTTCTTATCTGATGAAAAGGTTGTCTGTCATGGTGTGGTTATTGCAGCACAAAATATTGCCTAAAACTTGACCCTGAACAAATTTTGTACAAGGACAGTTTACCCCAGAATTCCAAAGGAGATGAAAACCTCCTCATTCTAGCTAAAGGAGTAAGCTTGTTTGGGTACATAAAATGGGTGATTCTAAAAATCCTTCGTAGAGTCCCAGTTTTAAATGCACTCAGCCTCTGATCTCGACTGAACCCATTTTTCTCCTAGTTTTACTCCACAGAATTCAATCATGTTAATGTGGATTTTCATTGATGTGCAATTCGGAATTTAAAAAAAATACATGTATTAATCACTGTGTGACTTGAAAGAAATTGAAGTTACTTTCAGCCTTATCAAATGATGTTCCTCTAAAACCCTGTCCATAACCTTGACATTCAAAGAAGGGGCTTGTACCGATTTCAGCGGCCATCGCACTAGGTCCCTGCCCAGCAGAGGGCTTTCCACTTCTATCCCGTTAGATGACGCTGGTTTTTTCTGTCCCACTCTTGCCGGCTGCAGAGCTGGCCCATCTCCCGTGCATTCGATAATTGTGCAGAAAACTTGGGACAGACGTTCAGCTTCCGCAGTTTGAGGAGAGAAGGGGAACAGCATGACACACTCAGAACTTCTAGATAGTATCGGTTCTTTTATTTAAGAAGCCAATGAGTACAGAAAGTAAATAAACATTTACAGTGCTCTTTTCACCAGTGTTGAACAGATCACAGCACGATCTGTACCCCTGCTAGTTGTCTTTCCAAAAGTTTGACTGCCTTACTCTTTTCTATCTAGTGTGGACTCTTTCTGCCCTTAATATAATTATATTTGTGTTCAATGGTTGTTGCCAACCAAAAATACGAATAATATATAATAAATTGGTACTTTCACAAATTTCGCATCCCTTTCTATTCACATTGTCCATGAACAGACTGATTTTTTTTTTTCGTTAGACTTGATTATTCCCAAAATCATTTGTGGAGGAAGGATAATTTTTCCTCCCTTGGTAGCTAGTTCAAAGGTAAAACATAGTATTTGTGCTGTAGACAAAAGGCGTGCTGCACACATATGCTGGTTACGTGGCACTATTTCTTTTTCTTGATCGAATGAGTGTGACAAATGAAAGTTTCTTCATTTAAGAAAAATTACCGAATTACCTGCTACTTATCTGTGTTATTCGATCTGAATTTCTTTCTGCAAATATTTTTAAGTATGCTGGTTCACTCACCATATCAAGCATTGTACTTATTATACCTCCGTCTATTAAAATAGCCATTAGAATAGCTGCAGAAAGTGAATGCAACCCCTAGCCCCCTTAAATGCACAGGTAATATTTCATATGGAAGCTGCACAATTATTATTTTTTTAAATACAGAATTCTCAATTAAGGGCTTAATTATAAAATATTTACTTGTTCTGCTGAGTACGTAGCGAATGCTCTTGGGTCCTTTAGGAGTAGTTACCTGAGTAAATGTTCACCATTGTAAACAGGAACCTTCACTCTGGTACCTACTTAAGAGCTGTAATAAAAAACAGAACTTAAATAAATCCTGTCCAAATCCCTTTAAAGTTGAGCGTATGAGGCAGCTATATACAACTGGCCAAAAGAGACCACTGTCGACCCAGACCCGATAGTTTATTTTTCAGTGTGACACAAAGCCAAAAAAGTCTGTTTTCTCATGCTAATGAAGCCCAAGGTGACAGAAATTTGGCAGAGCATGATCCCATACAGTTACAGGCCAGGATGTAGGAAGTTTGGGGCATTACGTTTAAGCATCATTGAACACAAACCTACAGCCTAGCCTGGTCCTAAAACTTCATGTAAAATAAATCCAGAGCCAAATACCCTCTTTGTAGTCCAGGTCTTTGTGACAAAGTGTTTTTCAGAGTAAGCTATAAATATTTTGCTAATTTAAAAATCCAGTATCCAGACCCTGAATCATGTGCTCGCTTTCCAAAAATACTTTGGCGATGCTAGAAGTCTCCAAAACATTCCCGGTGAGCTTCCAAGCTGAACCAGCAGTACAGGGTAGCATTCACATAGACTTGATGGATTTTAGATCATGTGTGCTGTACATCCTTAGTATAGCCTTCAACCTTTATCAATGCTAGAGTACAGTGCTTCACTTAAAAAAGAAAAAGAAATAAAATCAGAGCAAACTATAAACCAAACTATAAATGAAAGGCTTTCTTTGGCTCATTTACCCAGTTAGCTTTGCATTAACTTTCCCACAACAGGATTTACATAAAATTTTTCGTGCCAAGCCCAAGTGTCCTCTGAATCCTGAAGCTATCATGTTAGTTGATTCAACAGAAAGAAGAGGTACTGCAAAATAGTGTCATCTATATTCATACCAGGACATCAAGAGGAAAAAGCGAAAGTCAGTTTTAGTATTACCATGTCAGCAAAAAGTAACCATTTTTTCACAGTCTTTTTAAAGCTCAGCTCTTGTGTTCCAACCTCAGACTCCTAAGGTGTAAACGCAACAGCTTTCCCACATCTGAGTGTGTGTGGTTGCCCTGAATCACAGTTTGGGGATGCTCTAACCACTGGGTTGTTACGGGAGTGACGCCTCTGCTGGGTTGGCTGTGTCCCAGGTAGCGCCCTGCCGTACTGGGCACTCGGGGTAAGGTGTGCGCACAAAAGCCTCCTCCAGGGTCACAGCAAATGGCAAACACAAACCTCTGCCTCTGCCGGACCAAGTAATTTACCTTCAGCTGAAGAACTGCTGTTCTTCACCACGTCTTTCTCAACAAGTATTCAGCTCTCCATTTTAACAGAAAATACTTGAAATACAAAATTTTCAGGTGAGGGGAGGGAGAAGGTTGAAGTTCCTTAAAGTTACTAAGAAATCAATAAATAAGCAAACACTGGATGTGGTGTTCAGTTACCTCTCTTTCATTTTTTTCCCACAGAAAGCAGTTTCCAGATGGATTTTCACCAAGATGTTAATATTGTGCTGGTTTTAACGCTGATTGAAGCAAGGTAGCAAGTGGTTGTTACAGGCCTGACATGCCTGTTCTGCCAAGAAACAGCATGAGCTTTCAAGTCAGAAAACAAGGTGAACTTTGTTGTTTAATCAATCTGCTTTTGCCTGCCTTGGCCAGGTATGCACGTTCACACTCACAACGGGGATGACTATTAATTTATGATCAGCTTATTTGTATTTTCCTCAGTTGAGGCCTGATTTAGTAAGGGTGGAAACAACATTCAACCCAAAGACCTTTTTTTTTCTTTTTCTGGGGGGAAAAAAATAGTTCTTCTTTTGAAGAACTAGTCTGCTGGCACTGTCCGCACCAAGTCTTCACTTTCTCCCCTTGAGTGCCTTGTGAAGATGGCCAGACAGCTCACAGCTGACTGCGGTCGCTGCCTCACTAAGCCACTCCCTGGGAGCTTGTTGCCTATGGACTCCCTGCCTGAGGATCTGCTGCTGAAATAGTAGAGGTTTGGGGCCATTTGACTGATTCTCAGGAATAGTAAAGTTGGTCATATAGCTCTTGCCTCAGTGTCCTTGCTTAAACCTTAACTGATAAGGAAATCGTTCTTTCACTTACAGTTTTCTCTGTGTCATTTGCCTTTGTTTTCCAGCAGCACAGTCATAGGTATAAAATGGCAGGGCCGCTCAGGGCTGTTTCCTTCTACCAACCTGCAGCCATGCAGTGGGCTTTACATTAATCTGTCCCTACAAGAGCAAAAAATCAGTGATAGCTTACCCTTTAACAGATGGTTTGCTCTTTTGAGACCCTCTCTTGGATATACAGAGTAGGCAGTTTGTCTGTTCACGGAGCTGATGTTTCTGATCATGAAATGAGAAGCTGAAGCATTTTAGCTGGAGCTAGAAAAAGACAACATTCCCATTTTCTGCTTCTCAGAGTATATCCACAAATGATAAGCAGTCTTCAAATGTTCCTCTTCAGCATGAATTACTGTTCCATCTTCTTCATTACCTGATGGACTCCAACCTAGTCCATCAGATCAGAGGCAGGAATACAGGTCCATGTCAGTACAATGTGATGCAGAACCAGCATTGTAAATGGGATTTAAATGGTGGTAAGAGGGTGCATGTTAATTCAGTTGGATTTTGCCTGAGAAATGTGTAAATTAAAGCATTACTCAGAAAGGTGTGCACAGTGCTTAAAAATAAACCTTTAATGCTCAGAGTCCAAACATTTCTGTATTCTATTTCAAATGCTTAATTTGTCCATTTTCACTCGGTATTCTTTCTTTAAAACCAAGGCCTGTTCAGTGAAAATGATGCTGTTACGATGTTGTAATTCGTGTGCACATGTAGGCCCATGATTGTTTCTACCACTAAAGCAGGCAATATAGCTGTTGTTTTCAAAACTGAGTTACTCCTTTGGCAAAGCATTCATGTTTAGGGATATGAAAACTGCTCAGCAGCCTTAGGAAAAAAATTTCCATAGGTTTTTGTTTCCATATTTTCCAGTTTTACACTCCTCAGTTATAGAACCATGCTGAAAAATGTCTTCCAGTGTCAGAACTTCTGAAAAGAAAAACTCTAGAAATTGGTAGAAAGCTCTGTCAGAGCAGATGCTTAGGACTGTGTGTTAATAGGGGAATAAATACAAACACTCATATTAACTAATACTAATAACTAATACTATACAGAAGTGTATACCTACACTTCTGAATTGCTTTCTGTTTTCAGGTTCTTGCCATTTAAGCAGCATGGCAGCATCAGCTATCCTCACATATTGAAGCCTGAGAAAACAGTTCTGAAGGGCCAAAAGAAGCAAATAAAATGTATTTGTTATTATGACTGACCTTAGGCATACAGTATGTGAAGCTGCGGGGAATCATACACTGAGTCTCTGATGATAAGTATGGTGATAACTGGTAAGACTGTGCTGAGCTACCGTGAAACAATTCAGGTAGTCAGCAAACAGGGCTAATTGCTAGTTTGGGGGATATTATGGGTAATTTACTGCCCACTGAGGGTTTCTACCTAAAAATAAGCTGCTTTTTTTTTTTTTTTTTTCCTTTTGGGCAGGACTTGCATGTTAATGTAGAATTCCTGATGCAATTATATGTGACGAGGACATTCAGATGCACTTTCATAAACGCCCTTCTGCTTCTCAATTACATTAACTGTCTTCATAGACCCTTAGACAGAAACCATATTCTCCGCTTTTTTTCAAAGTAGCAAATAGGCATGAAGCTAGAGTTTGCTGTTATCCAAGATATCTTGATCAAAGCTCTGAGAGCAATACGATAAACACAAGAAATGAAACTACTGGTGGTTTCCAATACAAACTAACGGGAAAGTGTCAAGTGAGCAGATACTGACAATTCAGCCCTGAAACCAAATGTTCCTGTGCAAAACTCCACCTTTGAGAAGGAAGAATAAATATCCACAGAATGTTTTGGCTATAATTACTTCATTTAAGGGGGGGGAAAAAAAAAAGTGCTGAATTCCATTTGCTAAAGTCAAGACATTAATATTTTTGGCATGTAAAGATGTAAACCAAATGTTTAAATGAAATGTTATCCCCTGGGTTCACATTTGCCCATTGAACTACAGTACAAACCCTCCACAGACCTTCATACAATACACATTTTTCAGTTCATTGAAGAAGGCCCCTGCTGCTTCTCAAGGAAAACTAACTTGCAGAAGCAAAATAAATACTGGCGTCACAGTGTAACAGCGGAGCCTCGCGAGCACAGATGTGTAGCATTGTCGGCTTTTAAATCAGATAAGGAGTATTCAGACATAATCACTCCAGTGTCTGGGACACATTGCACGCTGCAGCGCTGCCCAAGTATGGCCTGACAGACACATACAGTGTGTGTTCAGGCTAAATGGCAACAAGCTGACAGTATTTCATAACAGTCCTGTTATGTCTAGATAGGCAAATGTTTGTGTAATTTAGCTGTGACTTTCAAATAGCCTAAGAAATTGGGACATAAATGGAGCTTTGTGATTAGTTGTCAATGATGCTGTACCTGCTGGATGATGAGACTGGCCAAAGAGGCGTCCTTAGGTGCCACAACCACGCTGCGCTGCAAGAGGTATCACCACAAAGCCACCGTCTGGCCCTTCCAACAAGCAGGGATGCTCCTGAAAAAAAAAAATTATATATATATGTATCTCTCTGTGTGTTTAGTTGTGGGCCCTGGCCCTAGCTGAAGCGTGGTATGCAAGGGGTTACTAGCGTCTGCTTTTAGACAAGATACCTCTAAAAAAGTGAAGAGAGTACATTTAACCCTACAGAAATATGGCTCACTGGTTCTGTGGTAGTCCTATTAAGACATACAAAGTATCTCAGCAAGGGAAAATTTAACTTACATACAACACATGATTTTAAGTAAAGAAATATTGATGGGGCGGGGGGGAACAAGTATTTTTTTAGGTCTAATTTATGGCTGAGCAGCTTCATTTTAGTTACTTCATGAGAATATTTTAAACCATGCCTGCATAATATTAAAATAAGTTGAAATGTATGTAAAATTTATAAGAGCATGTCAGGTGCAATGCTTGATAAAGTAAGTTTAATGCTTCAGAATTTTTTTCTTCAGGCAGAGAAAGCTGAATTCTGCAATTCTAGGTTACAGTATAATTTTAGAAACTCTTTTCCATTATACCATTCTTTTATTAATGAGATCCAACCCAATTTAACGAAAAGAGGTAAATTCCTAAAGCATTTGTGGAAAGTCCTCAGCAGGTTGGAAGCCATAAGCGTGTGATAAAAGAGGATATTTTCCTACTGTTCATACGATATATCCAATTTTATAAAAACACAGAGGAAATCAATTTACAACAAACTTTATAAGTGTGCCTCTTCAGCGTGGTTTTTTTTGTTCTGGAAACGCTGCCTCACTCTGTGACCAAACAAAAGCTTTGGCAGTTGACAGGAGCTATACATCACTTTGAAAAGTCTTTATTTACTGGGGGTGTGGCATGTTGTTTCGTTGTGTGACACTCCCAGTTATCGTGACAGAGCTAAATGACAAAGTACTGTCACCCCACTGGAAATTCAGAGCAGCTTCTTTCCGTTTTTCTGCCTGGTCACAGGAGCATCGCTGAACTGGTACGAGGGAGTGGCAGGAGCAGCAAACAGGGCGAATATCTGCATACTGCTCTAGTGTATTAAAAATTCAGCTCCTTGGCAATATTAAATCTGAATTTACTTCCATCAAACAGAAACTTAGCATATCTCATTCCTCCATTATAAAATATTGACATCAGAAATAGTGAATCCTGAAATGAAGATTATAGATGAAAACTATGTGCTCGGTAATTATCATTTTTTTTCTTTGTTATTATTCCTTTCCTCTGAGGATTACACAGGCTGTTGCAAACAGTAATGAAGTTAGCATGCGATGCCAATGTAAAATACGCTGCAAAGTTATTCTTTCCCTCATTATAGAGGAGGGAAGCAAGGCAGCGTGAGGGGGGTGATTTCCCAGGCCAAACTCATACACAAGCGGGACAGTCTCACGTCTTAATCATCATCCCTAGCGATGAGACCCTCAGTGCCATCTTGTTTCTGTCTTTTGTTCTGCTCTGTCCCTAGTATTTTTAGGTCTTTACTGGGGCTCAGAGCTATTAATATCAATGATAATTTTTTTCACAAACTAAACGGCCAGTTCACAAATGCTTTCACTCCTGGCTAATCCACTGCCCTGTCTTGTAACATTCTTGAATAACCACAGCACTAAAAAATACAGTTACAGGCATGGAAACATCCGACCATTCATTTCAATAGCTGTCTGTTCCTCCAGCCCCTTCCTGAGGCTTGACACTAAAATAGGAAGAGATCAATCTAGTGCAGGGCAACCTGCGCTGGAATAGCCCTTTGGGTTCCTGCATGTGCAGATGGCACATAGCTCAGGATGGCTTCCCAACAGAAAAGCCATCTCATCACACCCCCAAAGTCAAACTTGGCCAATTAGGTTGTTCCTGGCTGGTGTCTCTCTCTTCGGTAATTACGTGGAGAGGTATCACGCAGCGTGGACGGCTTCCTTAGCAGGTGCTGGCTGAACACTACGTCCACACGCTCTTGGACCCTGCCTTGTCGCCTATGGATGTTTTCGAGGCATGCAATATATACAGTGTGTGACACCTGATACCGTACCTGTCTCATATGCTTCTTACAAGAATCAATCTAAATCAATAAATTGTCCACCCTCCTCATACAGTATTTGCAGAGGTTCAAAGACAGGACCAATTACTCTTAAGGTTGAATTGTCAGGTGTCAGATGAGAATATAGAAGTTGAAGCATTATATTTAGGAACAGATTTATTTAGAGGACCTGAAGAATTTGCTTTGCTATCAACAGGTCTATAAACAGAGTTTTTATAGTGGAAACTGACACTTTACAAAGTGATAGGGGGGTTGGCTTTTATATTTTTTTCTTTTCTCTTCTTTCTGCACGATTCAAATCATATAGCTGCCTGATAAAGAATGTAAACAAATACTCAAGCTCACTAAAGTCATATCAGTAAAGCTCCTGACCTTCGAAGGGCTTTTGATCCCAACCGTTCTTGCCAAGCACATTGCCTTTTTGTTACCTAATTTTCTAGGTACAGCTGTAAATTCCCCATCCTTCATTCACATACAATATATAGGCATCTTTACGATGCCGTTTCCGATTTGGTTCCAAAAATGAGACCCAGGCCAGTTTCACAGGTCTAAAGATTGCATGTGAACATTTTTGTCCCTGCCAAAACCACAGCACACAAATACCACGGCTTATTATAATCAGAGAAGATGTTCCCAAGTTTAGCAGTTCTCATCCTGGAATACCAAAACCCCTCCCTTAGCACTGCAGGCAAGTCAATATGCATTATTATTATGTGCTCAGATACTACCATGATAGATATCAGATTTCTGCTCATGCCAAAATTTCAGCTAGCTGTTCCCTGGAGTATTTATGCTTGTGTACTGTATTTAACAACAGCCCATTCAAAATGCTCACAGCTCCTAGGAATGAAATGCACATAATTTAGGAATAGCTGCCTGGCTTTTCAAGCATCATGCCGTGTCAAGGGAAAATTAAATCTCAGACTCCCCCCCCTTTTAAAGTAAACCTGTAGTTTGCATCATATTTTGGGGAGCTGCATGGAAGTTTCATAAAGAGAAAGTAAGCATGGCTCTTTTTCCTGTTTAATGGTAGTGCCTCCCCATTAATGTTCCAAAATGATACAGTAGTTTAAAAAAAATGGTCTCAGCATGCATGCATTGTATCACATTAAGAAATCAGGATTTTCTAGGCACTGCACAGCATTAATTACACTGAGCATGCTGCAAATTTAAATTAAATGATATGCCATGTTCTGTTGTAAATATCAAAATGGATTGCAAGATACAGCCCCATATTTGTTTCTGATTGGCATTTGTGCACTGAACAGGATCAGAAAATCTCCGATATATCCATTTCTTTTGATTTAGGAGCACCTGATGCAAATGCACTTTTTGTTTTCAGGAGTACCTAACAGCACAGTTACAGGGCACAATTCTGTGCTAAAAAACGCCTCCCTCAATAGTAATCATGATAATAGAACAAAAAAAGCTCTCTTTGCCTTCATTCCCTCTCCTAACAAAACAGAACAAAAATATGTTTCTCTTCCCCCACCAAATATTTACAATCCAGGGAATGGAGGGGAGCACCAAGAGGAAAATGGGGAGTATGTGAGGCTGAAGCAGGTCAGCATGAAAGAAGGGGACCTGAACTTGTCATGTGGGTCAAGTCCTGAGGATCCTATGGAAGCAAATGCTGTGTGGGCTTCAAATCCTCTCAGCAGAGAAGGGCTGCTGTTACAGCCAGCATTTAAGGCAAGAAGGGAGTGAGGGGTGAGCTGTGCTTGGGAATGTCTCGTTTCTGTTATGAGGGAAACTTGATCTGGTGATTCAATGAGAAAAAGACAATAGCTGAGAAGAATATAAGCAATAAACAGACGGTCTATTAGTATTTGTATTCTTTTCCTCAGCATAGGTATTTTACATTCCCTTGTGATTTTATAATATCAGATTGAATTGTCAAGACCTCACCAGCCTCTGCCCTTAAACAACTGGGTGAGGTATTTTAGCTTGTATTTCTATGTGATTAAATACTAAACAAATATTTTAGAACTCTGCACATCAGAGAAAGGATGGCATTTAGTTAATTGTCTAGAGAGGCATTTTTCAAAAGTCTGTGTTTTCAGGGCTTATTTAAGGTCTTTATGAAATGATTAGCACTGAGCTGACGACAAGTGAGTGCCAGTCTGAATCGGCACAAAGACATGAGGCATAAAGGAGAAACATCCGAAAAGCGTGGCTGGGGACACACAGAGACACTGACATGTCCTCAAACCCAGGATCGCCATATTCTTTCTAAATTATCTTCTTTTCTGTGTCTTTTTCTTTTAGGACTTAACTCCAGTTTTCCTGGCCCGTTATGCAGCAGTCCTCTGTGTATTAGAAGTACAACTGTGAAACAAACAAAAACCCCAAAGAAATGAGGACGGCCTGATCTACCCCAGAACAACAAATGGACATTAAAACCAAGCTCAGGATACTTCAACCTTGTAAAACTTCTTTCTCAGGTCTTCTGAAGAAGAAATTCCTCTAGAGTCTTCCTCAGCTAGTCTGAAATGCTTCTCTGGGCCAGGTTGTGAATAGTATTCTTATGATACTGTCTGGTAAAGAAAGGCTGTCCAGCTGGGCCTGCTGGGGATCAGTTAAAATAATATTTGTCCCAAACCTTTTCACAAGCTTTTACTGGACTTCTTCAGTGTCTCATTTTGGTATGATGCTGGAGGTGGCTGGTGACAACAATAAAACCTGATGCACGACTGTAAGACGGTTGTTCATTCTTACATCTGACAGCAATGCCTCGCTGCCATGCTTTTCCCTGGGAGCTGCAAGGATACACTGAAGGGTGTTTAACTTTCTGCTACGTCCAGAATGAAATAGGTAACGGTCAGCCAGGTGAGACGGACCTGAGACAACCCCTTCCCATAAGCAGCCTGACAGAAATAGCTGGGAGAGGAACTGGCCTTCAGCTCTTTCACCACCTTTCAGCACTTATAAAAATAAAATAAAAATAAATAAAAAAATTTTTAAAAAGAGCAAAAAAAGGAAGCCAAAGATAGTTTACGTGCAGCTCAGGAAGCTCTCAGAAATGAATGTGTCTGTGATTTAATAACACATCTACACAAAACGACACTTCTCCTAATATTCACTGAGAGAAAGAAGGCAGAGCAGTGTGGGGCCGTAAACAGCACACATTGCATTACTATTGCAACAACAAACAGCTAAACTACCAGGTATTTATTTTTCAATATGCACAATTGTTGGAGGAGAGTGAAAATGATTCTTTGACACTCTGACAGAGACATAGAAAGCCTTGTGCTTCCACCAGCTCCCATGGTCCTGACAAGAAACAACTCACAAATTCTAATAAATAGAAAATAGAAATAAATACTTTAACTATATGGTGTAGGGTTTTGAATGGCTTTCTGAATCGGAAAGTGCTGCTTGTATGTCTTCGTTATTTCCACACTCTGTAATGTTGGCTCTCCAAAAGTCAGAGACAAAGTGAGATAGATATTACAAGCATCACAGACACTACACGGGAAACCAAGTATCAGTGGTACATCCAGATTTATGATAGGTGATGGCGGTAAAGTGAAAGCAAAAGTGTTTGCACAGTCTGTACTGTTGTCCATTACTGTGTATCTGCCCTTTTTTCCTGCTTAGCTATAGCTGAAAGAATGGAAAATTGTACCTTATACACTGTATTAGGAGACACTTTTTGATCATAAGGTCAATCAGACTAGTTTACCTGCTTGAGGTATTTATGGCACGATCACTCAGTGTCTTTAAGGAAAGGTTAGATACATTTATGGGAAAGGTATTTTGCAGAAGCCTTCCCGTTTCATAGAGGTCTTGGACAAAATGACCCAGGAGGCCCCTTCCAAGTCTATCAAATGTGGTTCTCTGATTGATGCTGTTCCCCCCCCCGCAAGTCTTTTCGAAACAAAAGCGAATACAAAAATATAAAATTTAATATGATACACTATATAACTTTAACACAATGCCTTATAAGAAATGGCTAGCTGGTAGCACAGGAGCCTCACGCAAAAGAAAGAAAAGAAGAAAAAAGAAATTGCAGTGCAGTTTCTCTGCCAAGGCATATCGACTATAACATTTACGCTGTTTCTTAGTATGGACCCGCATCCGTGCAGGGGGACACCAGTCACGGAGGCATAAAAGTAACCCAGACTGCAGTATATATTTTACCAGAAAAACCCAACAAGACCTGAGGTAATTTTTTATGCTGTGCAATAAGCCTTCCCTCAATGCTGGAAAGCAAATGGACCCCCAGCTCTCCCAATAAATAACTACCTGGTGCTGTAATCGGCTGGGCATAACTTAGTGCTGCCTGGAGGCGAGAAACAGGAGCGCCCAGACCCTCTCTGCACGCATGCAGGGCCATGACGCGGGCATGTCCTCCACCCACGCTCTCACACCCTTCTGTGGTCACAAATGGCAAGAATGAAAATGCCACAAAAAGGAGAAGAGGCTCCGAAAAGCTTGTTCTGTAATTAATCACCTTCCCTAAGGTGGCTTTGTCCCAGCCTGCTACCATTCATGCAACAGATGGAGCAAAACCCTGAAAACAACAAGCCCCCAAAGCTGCACTTCTCAAACTCTTTGCTGAGTGCAGTAAAATCACTGGCCCACAGGTTTGGCCATTGACTAAAGACCGTGGCACGGAGCCCTGGCCACATCCTCCCTTATTTGAACACAAGAGGCTGCTTAGGAGCACGTTGTGCTTCTTTAAGGAGTGGCCAACTGGTACCACGGCATGGAGGCGTCCTTGACGGCGGTGATCCAGCGGGCTGAAAGTGGTTAGCAAGGCAGCATCCAGTGGCCCACCGTTTGGGAACAAATGGTGCGCGCAATTAGTTTTCCAGACAGAATGCTCTCTGCGTCTTTTACGTCTTCAGATCCACCGAACCATTTAGTACATTTATATAATATTTCTCACTACTATCCTTCTTTTTAAAATTTGAGGAGAGATGATTTTGCTGAATGTTTCCTAAATTGACTATTTCTTTTTCTCTTTCAAACTGTTAACACAATTAAAAGTTTAAGTCAATGTAATGTAATTTTTTAAAAAAGAACCAACCAGACTCTCTGGGACATTTGGTTGAAATGCTGTGGTTGGCCTCCACTGCGCCGTAGTAAGCTTTAATTTTAGGTTCTCACAGGAAAAAAAAAAAGGAAAAAATGCCCAGAACATTACTGAATTGAAGTTTATGCTCAAAAACATTTTACACTAAACTTTTTATTTTCACTCCAGCTGATTTTGTTAAAGGCCAAACTCCTCTTCCGAAAAACAGCCTCCCACCCCCATTTTCTTAGGACAGCTCTGGCAGGAAACAACAACATCCATACGCACACACTCCAAAGGCTTTTGAAGTCTCACAAATGTGAGCTGTTCCCTTTTGCAGGGTGGGCCCGGATTAACTCTTTTATTAACCTTCTAACCTCATCTACGAGAAAGAAAAATAACCTATTTATTTATTTACTTTTAATTTGGACGATTGCAGCCTCTTTACCTAAACATTTGTGAGCTCAGACACCCTATAAGTGGGAGCAAAATGAGGTCCATTAATGGTGGGAGCTCATGAGGAGCTGCATGACTAGCTCCCTGAAGCCCCTTTTGGATCTTCCCATTATCTTGTACTCAGTGTCACTGACTGAAAAAAAAGCTTGTGTTTTCACTTGAAAATATTTTACCATTACCATGAAGCTTGGGTCTCTGTATTTGAATCATATTTGTGGGAGCAAATAATAACCTTTTGGTCCTTTTCAACATGTTGCATCAATGTATTTTCCCGATTCCTATGTTAAAACTGACTTCTAACAAAATGAAAAGATTGACCTGGCTTTAATCCTCACAGTGCTACAATTGCTCATCCTTAGCTCTCACTTCTTGCCTGCATCACAGCGCAGAGTAAGATGCTCATGTCAGAATAGCTCTTCTCACTGGAATCAAAATGGTAAAAATTGGCCTCAGTGAGTGACACGAGCAGAAATTTCAAAGGCAGGAAAATTTATCTCCTGCTCTTTGTCTTACACTATGGTGCATTTTAGTGGTTGGAAGATTTAGCTTCTAAGCATCCCATATATATAAATCCTAGTGGACAACAGCTCTCCAGATTCTTATTTTAGGCCGGTAGAGCTCAGCAGCTGGAATCTGCCAGGGAATGAAGGTCAAGATAAGGATGGAGAAAAACTTTCCTGTAGCCTTCAGGTTTTGGTCAAGGGTCAGGATTAGGAAAGAGCCAAAGAAAAACAGAACTCTCTGTTACTTCTCCTCACTGTGTCATGACTATTTGGCATAAGGACCCAGATTTTGGGCCAGCCCTGTCTCTCCCCTACTGTAACTCAGGCCATTAACTGCTTTGATGATGCAGTCCCTCCCAAAAGGAGTTTCTCCTTTTGAAAGATATATACTTGGTTTAAATCTAATAAAAATGCTCCACTTCGGCTTTTAGGTGGCCAGAACACTTAAAATTCTTGGATGGGCAGGACAAGCAAGGCAGGTAAAATACCTTGAATAGTCTTCAGAGAAGGAGACAGGGAAGCAGTGAGGCTAAATCTGGGATTTCTGTGCTGTGTAGCTTCCTGCGGCTGCTGGCAGGAGCACAGAGCTATGTAACAGCAGGCAGGAGACTGGGGAAGAGCGGAGCAGCGAGTGGGTGCTCACCTAAGACACAACTGCTGTCGGAGCACGTGGTTTGGGAGAAATTGCATCCTTTCCACTGTGCTGTCCCCAGCCTTACTGTGTCTTGAGGGAAGAGTGTAGTAAGCAAGAAGCTGCACTATTTGGGAGAGTTATGCTCACTCCTGCCATTTTTCACAAGGCACGGCAGGACAGCTTGCCCCAAGAGAAGGATTTTGAGGGCACTGCCTGTCCATGAGGCTACATAAACAGGCAATGTTGTTTATTCAGACACGGGACACCACGCTTCAAGCGACTTGGGTTTGGTGCACATTCAGACACTCTGGGCGTGCAAGTGGAGTCTCTTGCTCATATATTGAGAGGTGGCTGATGGAGTAGGGATGGAGTCATGGTGCTGGGATAAAAATCCCCAAAGCAAAGATGAGCGGGGCTGATTTGTGGGAGCCCTGAGGACAACAGGCAGCGCTTTTCTGGGCCAGCCCCACTGGACACGGCTGTAACACGAGGCTGCGTGTGGCCACCTTCCACACCAGTGAGGATGAGAGATCTTCTGGAAGTGCCTCCTCTACCAGGTCACTTCTGCATCTGAGCTGCCCATTTAAGTCCTCAGGCCCCTGGCAAAGGCATTCAAATACCACTTTGATGAGAACTTTACAGCTGCTTCCCTGGGTAAACGGCTCCAACGCGCAGGGATGCCCTTCACACCAACAGGCAGAGAAGAAAATGTAGTGGGAAGACTAAAAGGCACCGCAAATAAATAAAGCAGGCAATGATGGATGCAACTGAATTTTTTGCCTTATTTGATCTTTGGAAATGGGAAGACCCATTCAGGATCACAGATTTCCAAACTGGGCTGTATGCACCACTAATCGTGCCACAAAACAGAGATGGTTTGCTATTGTTGCCTCCTCCAAAAAAAGCTATTACTATGAGTTCTTTGGGGTCCAGGAACTCCATTTCCTGGTTTTCAGTTAATGCTTCAATGATTGTATATAAAGAATAGTAATAATTATTATAACAATACCTGGCTTGCCACTGTGTTGTACCCAGTCTTTGTGATGCCTCTTTTACGATAAAATCTGTGTATTAAACACTTTAATTGAAACTCTTAATAAAACAGAGATATTTTCACTTGTGCAGTTATAGTCACATAATGGCACTTTACAGAATCGATAAAAGTAGCCAGCCTGATCCTTGAATAGAAGCAAACACCATTATTGTGCATCTTGGTAGCTGTCATATGGAGAACCCACTGTCAAGAATACCATCTTTTAGGGTTTATGCCAGTCAAACAGCATCCAAAAAGCTCAGTTTTGTCCTTAAGCTTGCTCTAAAAATCTCTAATGGCATCACAAGTGACACGGCAAGAGGGGCCTGGACTAGACAAGAAGAGCGGGCTGCAGAAAGAAGGGCTGGTGAATAGCCGTGCCTCATTATCAAGAGCCCTGGTTCAGAATGGAAGAAGAAAAAAGGTTATAATTTTCCTGGTTTAGACCAAAAGCCGTGGAAGTCTTGATGTGCCATGGTGCTGAGTACTGAGCAGCCTCCATGGGGTCACTAAGAGAGGACAAGGCAAAAGCTGGTAATGCAAATGCTAACGTTAAATGATGCCTCCCGAGGTCTGGAAGGGATCTCAAGCTTTGGGCCTTGTAATAGGTAGTTCTGGAGCTAAGAGACAGGTGAAGAGCTTTGTTCCCTCTTGTATAATTGATAAATTACCATTGTTAGCACTAAACAATACTACCAAGCACAGAATGGAAACACGCTTATGCTTTATTCACCTTAAGCAATTCTGCTCATGTGCTCATACTGTTCTTAAGCGTGCTAGATATTTGTTTGACGAAACAATAAGTTTTAGAAAAGAGAAAAATAAGAACTTTAAAGATAATCAAAACCTCGACTGCATACTTTACCACAGGCAGCTGTGAATAAGCTTCAGTACTCTTTATTTTTAACATTCCAGATATGTAATTTAACGCAGGTCTAATGACAGTCTCGAACATACTGCTTTAATCGAAATTGTTCAAGCTCTGTTCTGTGACAAGGGCTCACAAGCTACCAGCAGGGTTGTCCATTTTCCCCGCTTCTGTAAGGAAAAGAAAAGGGAGGGGAGGGGGACGCTCTTGAACTTATGTTGCTATTGATGTGTAATATACAATAAAAAAACAGTTAAATTTCAATTACCCAAAGGTAATTATAATTTTATTGTTTGACTGTACTATGGGGATTTTTGTAATTCCCAAGACTAATAATTTTCTATAATTTTACAGGTTGTCAAATAAACTATTAAAGATTATCTTTGAAAAGGATTCTGCAATTGTAAGGACATATCACACTGTTCCTGTACATTATTAGTAATTAGAGATCCCTGGATAGTGAAATATCTGCACTATATGCTAGCTGCTGGATACCATATTTTCTCACAGCCTCCTGTAATCTTGAACCAAAGCTTTCAAACTTCTCATCCATTGTAGCCTGAGTCACGTCCAAACTTTTATTAATATTCACTGAGCACTCATTAAGCAATTCTGGTGCGTTCGATACGTTAAATCTATGCTTCCTGATGTGGAAAAGCAAAGGCTCACAGGTCCATCCCGGTGTAGTGGAAACAAACACAAAAGACTAATTCTGAGCTCTGTCCCCTGATGGGGATATGGAGAAGAAGCAACGTTCATACCAGCACAAAAGATCTGAATCTGTCCTGACTGCCTTTTGACAATGTGGCTTGCACAACAAGATACAATTATGCTTCCTGATTTTATCCTAAAAATATGCATGCATGCAAATATGCTAGGGATCAGCATCGGTTGTCAACAAGGAGGGGGAATTGGATGGGCATAGTATCCACCCCACAAGAAGCAGAAATTAAGACCACCTAGTTCCAACCCACCGTGGGCAGGGGCACCTAGACCAGGTCGTTCAAAGCTCCATCCAGCCTGGCCTTGAAGACTTCCAGGGATGGGGCATCCATCCACAACTCTTTCCCTCATCCTCATGAGCGAGTCCCCCCAGATCCGCTGGGCTGTTGGTGAGGAGCTCCCCAGGCTGCTTTCCCACCCGCACTAGCACCCAACATCCACACAGCCAAGGTGAGCAGGCAGAAGCTTCTCCCAGTTTAGCTGGTAAAAGCCATAGGGTAATTAATCCGGCATTTACTGGGTGATAGCTTCCTTCACCTGCATGTGCAGTTTGGCGAGATATTTATTCAGCCTTAGAGGGGTGTAATCTGAAGGAGGACCAGAGGAGGGAGGAGCTGGGAAGACAGACCCCGAAATGTTGCATACAGCATCCGGGCACAGACTGAGAGGGCAGCGAGTGTAAAACCACACGAGAGGATTGGCAGTAGGAGAGATTGTTGATATCTTGCCTGTAGAGCCATCAAAGGCACAGTTTTTAGCTGGTGGCATATTTTTTATTTCGGCTGCCCCAGGAGATAGTCATTATTTTTTTTATTGGCCTCTTGGATTGCTATGTGGCGAAGACTCTGGATGGAGGGAAACTTCAACACATTAAGATTTCTTTATGGGCTGAAACCTCTCCGAGGAGAGGACATGAAGATATTCATGCGGAAAACTTTATGGGTATGATATTTTTCCTTACGGCTGGGGTTTTCCACACCCCCAGCGTGGCGGGACACCAAGCAAGAGCATCATCTCACAGCTCTGCCCTGCACTGGACACATCTGCAGGGAGGGTTTTGCCTTCCTCCTGGTGCCAACAAGCCTCTGTGGCAGCTGCGATGCTCAGCGAGGGACCTGGCGAGGGATTTCCTTCACACCAGGGAGCGCTGAGGGTGGATTATGTTGGTTTTACGGTGGTGTTGAGCTGGTGGAGCAGCATAAAGATACGGGAGCACAGGGAAGGATTAAGGCCAATGGACTGCAGCTCTCTGCCTTCCTCTAGAGACAACTTCGATCCAGTCAAATGTATTAAACAAATCTGAATAGTCGGTACAGATATACACACTGAGCTCTCTTTTCTCAGGTCTGCTTGTCCTGCTGTCCTGTCCTCATCCTGCACCTACGGGAACGTGTGGGAAGAAGGATATTTGATAATTTGGAGAGCTCTTCAGTAAGCGGCATTTTTTGCTCCTCACTGCCTCTACCTACTAACCCATCTCAGCTGAGACTGAAGCCATTCCTCTGCATGATTGGCATTTATAATAAATAGACAGAGTGGAGAAAATGCAAAGCCCCCCGACAAGGCTAAATATTTTTCTGGCTAACAGACGATACCATATACAAATACACATCTCTCCTTCCCCTTCATTTTGGTCTGCGTTTCCTCCTTAAC
Organism: Chionis minor; assembly: GCA_013398295.1. Classification (NCBI taxonomy): domain Eukaryota; kingdom Metazoa; phylum Chordata; class Aves; order Charadriiformes; family Chionidae; genus Chionis; species Chionis minor. Next base: position 404,666 of record VZSF01006641.1, on the reverse strand, counting down.
ACATTCCTTGTTGCAAGTGGAACACGTTCTGACAATTGAATAGCGAAAGCAATTAGAAACTGAATTAATTGATAAAATTAAAGCCCTGCTTTCCTCATGTTTGTCATATGACTACAAATATTGTCACTCCCATTAATATTAATTAATATAATTATCAATGTTCCTAATCCCTACACATTCTGTTGAAAAGTTACTCTTAGCTCAAGAATATAATTGTTAAGTCATGGAAATGTTAAGTAGCAGCTAAGCAAGTCCAAAGAATTAATAGCAAACTGTAGTTTATCCAAGGATTAGACTTTTAGCAATATATAATCACCTCTTCATGTGTTCATCCACATAAAATACCTTCCATCCGTCACTACACTTCTGCCTACTTGTCCTTGCAGTGCACAGTTTTCAAGAATAAAAAAAAAAAAAAAAAGAGAAGATAGTAAGTAAATATTCTTTGCAGTTGCACGCTTTTCTTCAAGATAAGTCACTGTGATAAGAGTTATGTGCCCTTAGCTGAAAGCAATGTCAAGGTCAATTATCTCACGCTGAAAGCCCTAATGCAAGATACTTTTGTGATCAGAATAATATGTGTAACATTGCAAAGCCTTTGTTTCGGTGTTAAGGAAAGCAAATCCACTCTCTCTAGACTTCCCAACGCATTGTCTCTCAGTTTCGAATGTCACGGATTATTCCAATAATATAAAAGCCTGACTTGCCACGCTGTCACCGTTTGAGCAGGTTTTCCTGGCATGGTAGGACTGGCACTGCCGAGGGTAGAGGGACGCTGAGCAGAGCCTTCCCTGCCACCTGCCCACTTCCTCCACGGACAGTTAGGAATTCCTGCCTGGCGGTAGCACGTCTGCTTCACAGAAGTAGTGCGAGGTGGAGTATTAATTAGCTGTTTTGGGAAACAGCCAAAATGCTTTAAAGGCCTTTGTTGTAAAGGTGGAGCTTTTTTCTGCTAGAAGAGAATAATGCAATCATTTCACTATGAATTTTTAATTTTATATTGCTATGCATTATTACCAACCTACACTGATTATCCTAAGAGAAATGGTGATACTGTGCAGGCCATATCTGTTAGGAAGACTATCGGGCTGCACTATAAAAGAAGCAACAGAAAAAACTGTTCTTTAAAGTTGTTGCAGTCATCTGCTCCTGTCTGTTCCTACAAGGTAGCACATTAAATACTTACAAAATGTATGAGTGCAAAAAGATTCATGGAGAAGTGCTACAGTTTTCCGTGTTGTCAGGTGTTTTTCTTTTCTTCTTTTTGTTTCTTTTTTTCTTTTTTTTTTTAACGTTCACCCTTTGTAATGAAAAGTTCCTTCTGAGAAATCTTTTGCAAGCGAGCTAAAGTCACTGACATGGATGGAATCGGCAGCACCGTGCTCACAGCTGGGGAGAGCGCACACACTCCCGGCAGCCGGGGGGCTGAGGTTCACAGGGGGTGGGGTGCTGGGATGCAGAAACAGCACAAGTTTAAATCTCTGCATGACCATCAGGTTCACTACTCAAGTGCACCATTTGTGACACGTACGGTTTGCCTTTTTTTTTTTTCAGCAATCTGTTTCCCGTTCATCTCCCTGCCGTTCATATCTGAGGCAACTTTTGTGCTGTGAGATTAAAGTTTACCATGTGCCTCCTTTCAGAGAGCATCCCGATCCAAAAATACGAGTGCACCACCCCACAAGAAATGTTTAGGTGAATTATTATACTTTGGCAACTGACCCAGCTGAGTTGGACCATAATCCACAGGCCATTGCTAAGAAAACAGCATGCATGCACCAGAGTAAGGAGTATGTATATGTGAATTCTTGCAAGAAAATCATTATGAAAAGACGCTAAGATTCAGGCCACTGACACAGTTGGCCTACTGGTAAAGAAACGATTGTATCACCCACTTGTGTCTGCTCACAAATTCTTCATTTCATCTAAGAGAAGGCTAGCCACAAGGGGACAGGAAATCTTTAATCTACTTTTCTCCATTTCTTCAAATATCTGGTTCTTATCAACTTGCATTGAACATGAGCAACACAAAATCTTAATGATGTGTCCTCCACTTAATAAAATAAACAAAACCGCAGACATTTCTCTAGCATGGAATGAATTAATCACAACAAAATACTAACAGAGAGCAAGTCAACAAAGCACTTGTAAAAAGGCAGCATGGCTGTAAATTCAGGAAGAAGAACTCAATTAGCCAAAAAAAAAAGTAGGTAGAAAAATTTACCATTTAGTAACGGAGAATTCATGAGCAAATTTCTGAGCTGCACTTCGCCATTGACTTCAGTGGCCGGAGGAGGGGTTAGAAGGGGCCTTCATTTGTTCACCCCAATATTTGAATATTGTGAAGGAAAATCATGATGTTTTTTCTCCTGAAACCCTAATGCTAATTATATATTTCTATATAATTATATACTACTTGTATTGTATAATTATATTATACCATTACCCATGATAAATAATGTATATGGTTATTTATTGATACATTTTACTGATTATTGATTGATTATTATATAAATTGCATATAAAATAAACATGTAGAAATATATATAAGATCGTTTACATAATTATATAATACTATTTATCAAAAGCAATTACCTTTTTGGACAGGCACTCAAGACTGTCATAATTTTTCAGACAGCTGAGAAATTCTGGTGGAAAACTGAAAGGTTCGCATCCAGTTTTCATGGTTTTCAGCGGAAGTAGTTTCAAAATAAATAGGTGCTTTTCATGAGAAAGAATTAGACACAATTAATTTTCAGTTTAAATTAAAAAAACCAGCAAATTACTACCTGATCACTTCCAAATTGCATTTTTTAGTCCTGGCATGAGCTCACGATCATCAATGAAAACTGTGCCTTTGCTCTTCTCCATATCCAGCACTGCAGTTATCTCCAGGACTGGTTCAGGAAAGCCCTGAAACACTCATGTTAAAACTCCAGTAAGCACTTTTCCAAATAGCAATTCTTTCCTGAACAGGGGCCAACATAGGTCAAGTAAAGGGAAAAACAAAAATGCCGACAATGAAGCAACTTGCCCATAATTCCCCAGCAAATTAGAGATTTAACCTCCTGTACAGTAGCCAGCCCTATTTCTCAGTTAACTCTCTGTAGTCTTGTCCTTTTTTAATTCAGGGAAAGGGAAAAGCACCTTCTCGCTACCCTCTTCGAGGGCTTCCCGGGCAGTGGTATGCAACAGTAGTTTGCATAATGAAAAATCACTTTGTTGCTTTGGTGAAAACATGAATGCAGTGTCTGACCAAGATAAAGAAAGATGGCAGTAAATTAACTCAGACGCAGGCTGTGCGCCCCAGCAGCTATTACGTACCGCTCAGCTGCGTTTTTCCTAACTAGACCCTCCGTAGCCTTTATTGCTCTACGAATTACAGTCAAATGCCAACTAGTAATGTAACACGAATTGCAACTTTTCCTGAGCAAATACACTCTGTCGGGCATGACAGTGAAAATCCGCGTTTTTAGCCACAGCAGTTATGCCTTGCTTTCATCAAAGCAAACGGTCCTATTCTTTTCTTATACCAGCACCTAATTGAGCTGCCAAGCTTCACTGAGCCAACGTAGGTTCAGCAAATGCCAGCCTGTCTATACCTGCCACCAACATCAATATATTTTTCTGTAAGGCCTGCACCAGGGGGAAAAAACCTAAATTGGTGGGGGTTGGCCCCTTTTTTTCAAACCGGGCACTGAAGACACAGTGATCCTTTGCAAAAAGACTTGGCAGCCACTGCGGTGGCCGTGCACCACGTTCCTCACTTGCGCCTCTTCCACTGCACAGGGCGCAACTGCAACGAGGTGGGATTGTGCTCCCTGGTCTTGGGAAGCGTGTGGAAGGTGCCAAAATGAACCACTTCTTTGTCACTTCCTTCTTTAGGGCCAAGAAGTTCTTTTTAGCATGTTTAACAATGTCTGATGAAGCAAATCTACCTCTCCTGATGTGGTGAGCACAGACACAGGAAAGTCTTTCTTCTTTGCTAGGGAGAGTGTATCTATCATTCCAGGAATTAGTTTAATCAAAGAAAAATAATAGATGGAGAAGAGGAAGAGCAAAAATCAGCATCAGAAATCAGCCTTAATAGCGGCCCATCTATTTGTGCATCTTGGCAAGAAGTCCTGTCACCTGCTGCAGAGGTCCTAAAGTCCTATTGAAATACAGGTTGAAGAAACCTAATTTTTCTCACACTAATTGCAGTAATGCTAATGCATTCTTGGAACAGGGCCAGGATAAGTGGAATGCGGTCTGCCAGCAGATAAATATAAATGATATATAAGAAAACACTCTGTACCTTTAACTCCTAATTCATTATAAGTCAGCCATCAGTCTTTAATTCCTACGCATGTCACCCGCACGGTCAATAAGCTGTGCTGTACTCTACCACAAAAATGATTTCCAGAGCACCAAGACACCGGCAGGGCTTTGGCTATCTGGCCGTGAAACAGTACCTTCCTGTTTCCAGGGCATTTTACATGTACTTTCTTTTGGAAGTTGTTGGAAACAGCAGGTGCTCAGCGCTTCTGGACATCTGACCACAGGGCATGCTGGTGTTTTGTGCAATTACTTCTTCATACTATCCTTATATTTTTTAGTGTGCATCACAAACAGAAATTTAATTCAGTCAGAGGGTGGGGGTGAAGGAAAGTGTTCCCAGCACTAATGAAATGTCTAAGTAGCCCGGGTTTCATTTTCACAATGCTGCATATATTGGGTCCTCTCAATAGCATCGGAGTCTGCTAGCGGCCACATGCCCTTGCTTTACCTAAAAAGTAATAATTCTGATCTGCCCCAGGTTTCATGGGCAGGGAAGTCTGAAAAGGCCTCCTTCTTGGTCTTGTTTTATACAGTTCTTATTAATAAAAAATCCTGCTCATGCATATCAAGAAAAAAACCCCAACTCACCACTTCCTGCTTAGACACATAGCAAGCTTTTCCTTTCCATTACAGTATATCATTAATTTGGATGATCCTGTTGTTTCACATCTCTGGGGGAAAAAAAAAAAAAAGGAAAAAGCTATTGAATTTGCAGTTACCTTTGGTAAGGAGGTTCTGTTCCTCTGCTTATTTGAGATACTTCTTTCCATCTATTGCACCATCATGTTTCAGTTCCTGAGAGCTATAGATATTTATTCAGTGCCCTTCTATCTTGGCCATCATGAATAGCTCTCTGATAACAAATCGCGCTCTCTGAACATCTTTTGCTACCAGAAAGGCTCTACAAGAAGCACATGCACTGTCATATAGGATATCGCCTGCTTTGTTATGAATGCAATAAAGAGTTTTACAAAATACGCTTCCTTCCATTTAGAGGATAAGTATATATCATTTTAGTAGTTTTACCACTTCTTATTGCCTGTCTGTTTATGCTGCATACTTAGAGAGTCACTGCTCCCTTGCTCTTCAAATGAATACCACTACTTAAAAATAGAGAACGATACGTGCTTATTGAAAAATTCAAGGATTTCAGCTGTCAATAGAAGCTTAATTATCTCCTGGTGTATGCTCAGATACTATAAAGATGGCTGTTGCATGAGGCTCACACAGAAGAGACCACTCGCAGCTCATCATGCGCTCTGATCCAACAATTTAGGAAAAAAAGTAATATGCAATGCATAACATTAACTTGCATCTTGCTTCCCTATGTCATAACCCATCATGTAACGTTATGTCGTTTCATGTCGTGTCATGCGTAACATGATGCAATGCAATGTCACACTTCAGAAAATATTACTAAGCGAGAACTGATTCTTGTTATCAGTTCGGAATATGAGTTTCTGATCCAAACATATTGTGGCTTCGGCTGATGGGAAGGGATCAAACAGAGAGCTATGCGAGGCAAATGCTTTCCTTCTCTGGTTGGCCAGCAGATGTCCATTTGTCAGTTTTAGGTTCAATTGGAATTTCTTTATCACAAGCGCTTTCTCTTGTAAAAGAAATAGCAATTTTATGGCAAGCCAAATACTGAAAAAAAAAGCCCTTAGAAATACATAATAAATGTATATTAGTGAGACAGAAAATTGGAAAATGGCCACCTACCAGCAGTCACATAAATTTTGGAGGCAATGCATTTTTCTGCCATTATGCGTTATCACAGGAATTGCAAATATTTATTAAAAGTATTAAAATGGTGAGAATGTTAAATGTTTCCTTCAGTAGTGGAAATTCGCGTTGCCACATAGAAGATAGGATATTCTGATACAATGTTTATTGAAATGACTTCATTTTATTAGGCTGTCATACACAATAAATGTGCAGGTACAGTTAACAAAAGATCTATTGTGGATACGGGAGATTTGTGAGTAACACTTCAAAAAAATAATCTCTTCTGAACTCTATTCATAGAAAAAGCATACTACAAACTTTCATTAACTTCCTTAGAACCAATTATTTTCTGAGCTTATTTTCCTTTTCTGCCATCCCGCTATATTTTGTTAGTCAATTTGTTTGCTTACGTTTTAATGCTTAATGGGATTAAATGCAGTTTATCTTTAATTTATATACTAGGAAGCCGAGTGTATACTCTACGTGTAGCAAGCAACAAAATATTACAATTATTTTTTGGGTTCACTTACAGGTCTAAACATGAATGACTATAATATACGGGGACCCTAGTATCTTTTCATCCATGAATAAAACATTATTAAAAGATTGGTGGAAGCTCCATAACATTGATTGAGAAGAAAATCACATTCCAGGTTTGCCCACATTTTCTGTGAGGATTAATCACAGTGATTTTATTCTTCAGGTTCTTGTTACAGTAAGATACAGACAGAGTGACCATCACTCATGTCCCACAGCCTCATGGGGCAGCTTTTCTAGTTGGCTTCACTGGGCATAGAGCCCCTTCCAGGAGGGTCTGAGCACTGATGGGGAGAGCCCTATGGGGGCTTTTTTTTTTTTTTTTTCTTTTAAGAAATGAGCAGATAAATAAGAAACCAGTACTGTTTTACGTGAGAGTTCCTCAATTTCTTATAGTCCATTAAGTAAGGAGCGTGACTGGAACATATGTCGTAGACAGAGGGTGAATAGATCAAACTTACAAGACCCCAGATTTAAGGAGAGCCTTATGGAAGAAAAAGCTTGCCTCTAGAAGATAAAATTTCAGAAATAAAGGATTTTTGTCTCCGCTTTTGTACAGTGCCATTTTATTCCTTTCTGTCAAACATGTAGCAGGGCAGAGAGAGTAACTTTCATGAAAAATAACGCTTTGTCTAGATCCAGGCACTTTATATGAATTTGTGAAATATCAGAAGCGGGGCATGGGATTTAACACTAAATGTGTATGTTGGAGAGAGACCTTGGCCGCCTAACAGGCAGAGGCAAAACCTCTGTTGACTTTGGTGGGGGCAGGTGTAACACCCCCCAACAGCTGCAGCCACTCAACCAGAAGTCAGAAACCAGAGCTGAGATTTGCTCTGCCCAAAACACTCGCGTAATGCAGTCAGTGTAAAAAAGTGTAGGCAGCATTTCAAGCAATGCAAAACCATTTGCTTGGCCAACCTTATTTAATATGAAGCATGTTTTATCTTGATTTAGGTGGTTGTTGTTCTTTAATTAAAGAAATTATGGGAGGTCATTCTCATTAGTCTAGAAGAGTCCTCACAGAAGGGGTTTGCACTGATTTAACCTCAGGGTAAGCTGGCACAACTTTTGCATGTAAATAGGATTTAACACTGGACACTTTGTGAATAATCCAGCTCTTCACTTGTGACATTCAAGGAATACTTGGAATACTGACTGGAATAAAAAGATAACGTTGATAAGTTGGGGTCTTACCGTGAAATTCATCAAATGATCTGTGGTGGCAGCCCGGAGCCACTGCACCAGCAGGGGAGGGACACCACAGGGCTTTCTGCTAGGGGCAGTCCAGGCAATACTCTCAATCCCTGCATGATGACACGAAGAGATATTGTACTCAAATCCCACCGCTCACGTCTGGCCAGATGGAGGGCTAGCTAAGGGGTGCAGAAATTGTGCAGCAAGGTGTTTCTCCACTCCCCAAGGAAGTAATGCCTTGGGGCTGGAGCGTGGCACAGGTGCACAGCAGTGGAGGGGCCACCACTGCAATGGAAAAGATTTGCCGTGCAAAGAAAACAGAAGAAATTAAAAAAAGCAGCGGCATGAGAAGTGCCAACTCTGAATGACGCTGTCTTTAATTGGTACCACCAAGGGCTTTGTGCAGTCGGCACGCTTTTCGTGTTTATAATAGAATCCCCAAATTCAACTGATCTGAAGGGCATCTGACTGTTTTACATTAATCACAAGCTATACAGCAGAGGCTGAGAGCAAGTGGGCAGATACCCTGGTGTAGTAGCACTAAGGAGCTCTCATTATAATCATCCTGCCAAATCAAAAGAAAAACCCTAAGGCTCCTAATAAAGGAGACCACTGGACTAAACAAATTGAACAAGTAGCTAGACATGCATGAGCTTAAAACTACTGGTGTCAATCAGATTTTTCTGAGCCACTTATTCTGCTCGGTACTCCAAAGCACATACAGGCAAAATATAGGCACAGGCTTCGTGTACAAGCACCTAGCCTGGCGACATGGGTGCTGACATACGGGCACTAGCACATACACCTAGTGTCGGGGAAACAGGTACGGATGCAATTCATCAAGGCACCTTTAAGAAGTAATTATCATACCACTATCAAAACTGATAGCACAATAAGTGAAATAGGCCGTGTGTATGGGGACGTCAGCAAGTGCAAGCAGGAGGCTATCTGAGCAGGGTTTTTGCTCGCGGTAGGGTCAGATGTCTACTTCCCTCGCTTCAGTTCAGAAGATATAAAAGAAAGACTTTGGACCTCATAAATTGGAGTGTCGCCAGGTCAGGAAAAAGGTGCGGTACCTTGAAAGCCCTGCGTACTTCTCACCTTCCTGCACCTGGTGGTGGAAGTTGTTATATGTTATATTCACTACTGGAAGGAAAAAAAAAAAAAAAAGTAAAAAGGTGGGTCATTGCTCTCTGAAAAAAATGCAGTTGGCACTAATGAAAGATCTCCAGAAATGGGAGGGAAACAAAATGTTAAATTTAGAAGCAATATATTACATGTTGGTGTTTTTAAGACAAATGGTAGCTAGATTGCATTAGCTATCACCCCTTCTCAAAAACCATCAGGCAGAAAAACAAGATTTTGAGGTACTCCCTCAAAACTCAGAAAGAATCTGTGCACATGAGTATGCAGCCAGGGAAGAAAAAGAAACAAAATTAGGGTCAGTATTTACAGCTGAGATCAGGGCAGATGGAAAAAAGGAAGGTTTCAGTAAGGAAGAGATGGACAAGGGATGATGCACCTGAGGAATTAGGTGAAGGCATCAAAGGAGCTGTTCTGTGGAAAGAAAACTAACTTTGAGCCATTAAGTGCACTTATCATTGTGGGAACCGATGGCTAAAACACTGTCAGCTTTTTAAGTATTGGGAAATTTTACCTGCTGGCATCATCAGCACTGCCATGCTGCTAACTGCTGTGAGGGCACTGGTTGCTGTCCCGCTGTCACCATCCGAGTGGCTGCACCTCTGTAAGGACATTGCAATGGCCGTGGAGGAGGCAGAACTGGGGCTCCCCTTACCGGCGTCCTGGAGCCTTTCAAAACTGGAACACAATGTTTTGAGAGATTATTATTATTTTCAAATGTAATTCTTACTTTTTTAGTTCATTCCTCTTTTTCCTTCTTTTTTTCCTATTGCTTCTCTCTATTTTGTTTTACTCCACACTGTAATAAATCAACATATAAATGTACTGGATTATTTCCACCTGGAATGCTGGAAGACAAATAGTACAAAAGATCAGTTTGGTCATTTACCATATTGGTTTAGCATGGTAATGCTGTTGGTTTTTTTTTATTTCTCATTTCAAAAATGTAAACAAATGTTGCAAGAACAGATCAAATACTGCCCATCTAAGACAGTGCCTTGTGCAATGAAAATATCAAATCCCGTTTTTGAAGACCAAACTGGCCCTGCTTTATTAGGGAAAAAGCAGAATTTTGAATTAGCCCAAAATTTGAAACCGCATCTTTGCCAAGCAGCAAAACCAGACGTACCCTTAGCCACATTAAATCACAAACAAATACACACACGGAGATGAGGAAAATGCACATTAAATATGAAAAAGCATTCCTTTCAGGCAGAAGATAAACAGCCCTACTACAAATTAGCTCTCGGCCCCGTCAGGTGTGAATCTCTCTTGTCAATACGTACCAAATTCCCTGAGATAGAACCACATGGTCATGAATTTTATTTCTCTCCTGCTTAATTCCTAGTACCACTCTCCCTTGTGGATTTACTCAGGGATGATTTACAGTGGGAAAGGTGACATTAAACACGTCATTGAGCATGCAAAGATGCTGCACTCAAAGCAGCATATGCTTGACTTTGTTAAAAGATGAATGCTGTCAACTCCGCAGTGCCCACCAAGATCTGGCCTCCTTTTTCTTCCCAACAAACTTTGAGGAAGATGCAGACATGAGTCTTGACACTGAGAGAAATAAAAGTTAATGTATTCATGACATGATTTCACTTGCAGCCTGATTTAGCAATGTCTTGTCTAGTTTGGATCTGCTGTTGCTTTTCCTAATTTACTCATTGCACAACGAAAATAAATAAATAAGTGTACTATAGTCTTATTTATCCTTCTTTGGACATTTCTTTACCAGGCAGATGGTCAATTAAGAGCACTAAACAATGACACTGTTTTCTCTGTAAACATTTTTTTTTCTAATAGCCTAACAAATGAGAATCTGTGCTGCCATACTGCTGAATACCATCTTGACTTTCTAATTACAAAGAACTGTGTCTTGATAGTAACAATTACAGCTGTAACAATGATGCTGGTACTTGAACAATATAGTTGGAGGCAAAGTGCTTATCGGAATATTCACAAATAAAGCCTTACATTTATGCCAGAGCTTGAGATGGGAGGTTAAACAGTTGGGGGTGGGGAGGTGTAGAAGAAAGGTTGAAAACATTGGTTTAGTAGCTACAGATGTGAATTTGAATCCAATTACATGAAAGGCGGGGGGGAGGGGAAGCATGAAAAGATGCTGGTTCCTTCTGTTTGGCTAATCAATAGGTTAAAGGGTTAGTAAAATTAACATGTTAATAACATTCATTTTGCTATTTATGTACCGGTCATGGTATTTTCAGACAATTATGTCTTGTGAGTAATACACATACTGTTATGCCTGCGTTTTTCCTTTTTTGTCTGAAATGGTGAAATGGTCAGTATCTTTTTTTCCCCACTATGATGGAAATCAGCTTCTCAAGTCTCTAATTTACCCCACTTTTCTTATTTAACTTCTTAAATGCAACCCTTCCAAGGTTTGGGTGGTTATTTCCTTCTTCTTTTAAATGAAAAGTTCCCTCTACCGCAAAGAAAAGAGATAACATAGTTCCTGAGCTCACCACTCAGCCCCACCTCGGCTGTCCTGGGGCAGCATGTTGGCAAACTGCTGTACAGTGGGTGCCATCTCCCTCCTGGAGGGAATGGGATCCTTGGAGGAGGCTCAGCTCCTTCCTCCTGCCCCTTCTTCAATCATCCTTCGTCCCCCTCTGCACCCCTGGTGCCGCAAGAGCCCCCACCCCCTGTCACTGCTCTCTCCCTGCAGGCAGGATGGCTTTCGCCGCCTCCGCTCCTTCCCTCACTCCCGTTCCCACAGCGCTCCACCCGCCCTCTGAGCCATAATTTAGCCCACACTTATTAATCAGTGCACATAATTTGTCTCTAATGCTGTCAATTTAAGATGGCAACCTGACTTTTTTTTGGAGGGGGCAGGGTCAACAATTTAATGAATCTCGTCTGCATTTTAATTCAGACCTAATAATCTGCCTCTGGCAGTTTTCTTAGACAAGTGCAACGTTTTCCAGGATTTTCTTTCATCAAATCCAGCACAATGGGATGTTTACTTTCCTGCCTTGGATATGTTCAGCACAGGGTAAGTCACATGCAGACCTACCTTAATCAAACTGGGACACGGACTTAATCTACTGATTTAGCCTTTGAAGGGTTTTCCTGGGGACGTGCACAGCACAAGGAAAGAAACATGGGGCTGTGCAGCCCCTTTTCTGCACAGATTGGTGCACACTTGTAGGCACAAAACTACAGACTTCTGTGACTCACTGTCCCTCATGAAATAACCCTTTCCTCACTAACGGTTGGAGCATCCAAGGCACAAATCCAAAAGAGCTTTCATTTACTCCTGCGCTTTTCTTTTTGCCCTTTCTACAGTAATGTCTATCAGGAGGGGAAAAAAGTTACTGGAAGGAGAGAGAGGTGCAGAAAATTCAGTCCTACTGATGAAACGGTGTGGATGAGTTTGTCTAATTGCCGTGGCAGGAGGCTGGAGCCTGATTGAGCAGCTCAGTGGACTTCCCTGGGTCAAAATAAATAAAATTCCCCAAACGAGAGCTTCTCGATCACCATGTCAGATGTAAACGGAATAGACTTTGTTATTAGGAGAGATGTGACTTTGCCCGGGTGAGCGCCGCGCTGACAGTAGCTCCTTTCTGGATTTCAGTCAGCCGCTGTCACTTGCCTTGACAACACGGGAAGTTAATGTATTCATGGCATTACTGCACACGCATCCACAATTCGCAGCATATTGTATTGTTTACCCCTGCTCTTTTGTAGTAGTGCGTGTAGTAATTTGCCTTCTAGCAGCAGAAAATTCCTCAACTTAAAATTTTGCCTTCATTTTGTTTGCCCTTAATAGAAAGACAACCCTTCCACAGCCCTGCCACCACCACAGCTACTGCACTCTGCAGCACCACAAATAGAAAAATGTCATATTTCACATTTTGATCAGAAGTGTCTTCAATATATTTTTATGCATATCCTTCATCTTTCTCTGCCACATGTTTTGGGTTTTTTTCCCTTTAACAGCTGCTTAGCATATTTTATGCCTTCTGGACAGTTCCTAAGTAGTATTGGAAGGGGCATTCCTGCAATGTAACCCGAGTACTCACAGGAACAACAGAGAGGTTTTATGGCCTAAATTATCTTCTAGTGCTGGTACTCCTGCCTGCCAGCACAACAGGGTGCTTTCAGGGCATCTACTCTTTCACAGACCTATGGCAGCTCCAACCCAGTGGCTCTCTGAGTTTTTGGTAAGCAGGTGAATTATCTGTCATTTAACTGATTTACCACTCATATTCATTATTGTCCCCTATTGCAAAACTCTGCCAGATTCAGGTGTCTGTCCTTACTACACGTTACAAGGCAGCCCCATCTGCCATACTAGCAACACTACTAAGTGTCCACCATTTGCAAGCCTAAGCTCCAATGAAATGAGACAGAAGACCAATTTCCTGTATCCTGAGGTACTCCAGGTAAAACATGTTGTTTCCTGATAGATAAATGTGTTTCACTGGGAACTTCAAAAAAAAAAAAAAAAAAAA